>OZ037788.1:21812708-21925208 GCA_964035525.1 Porites cylindrica
CTAACTGTCTAGTTTAAAACTTAATGAGCACCATGCCAAAGGTGATAGGTTGACTCCTACATGTATTTGGAGTGCTCAAGGATTTTTTTTCTGAGCCGCCTGTATCATTGACTGAAAAATCATCTTTCTCATAAATTGACACCATGCTTTATAAAAGTCACCATCTCATCTTTAACAACAAATTTAAAGTTTAATGACCCTAATAATAAATAGATGAATCTGATTTCAATGCAATGTCCCTATAAAAACAGACATAAATATATTTTCCCAGTCCTTTCATACTGCTTAATCTATTTGGGATTCCACTTTACACATAAGTACCCACCTCGAGACATAACAATAAACAAAAAATGTAAAGAGTCAGTTTTGCCACGAGTTGCAACATTATAAGTAAGGGAAGTAGAGCCTGGTTGTGTGGTGCATTTCATAGGTGGCGTTAGGAGGGAAATTTTCAGGCCCACAGTAATAATATTATTACCTTCACAATGTCGAGGTTGTGCTGCATAAACAAAAATAATAAGAAAAATTACATGTGAAAAATTGATGCTTTTCACACCCTTGGCTCAGGTAATTTTTACACCCCCCCCCCCCCCCCCCCCCCCCCCACCGCATGTGTTTTAATACACTAATAGTAATATTGTCCTGTCTGTTGGTTTTATTATGACCAGCTCTCATCTTTAGTAACGTCATTACTTCATTGATAACATTCATACATGTACCTATAATGGACTATACTTGATTATTTTGTTTAGGTTTATCAAACTTTAACAGCAAGCAAGTTGACGACATCATGGAAAAAGGAAGAATAAAGCCTGCAGTTAATCAGGTTGAGTGTCATCCATATCTGAATCAGGCTGAGCTTGTGGAACACTGCAAGAAAAAGGGTATTGTAGGTGAGGCCATTATTCCACACTCCATTAAATTTACCGGTATAGAGTGAGTAAGATGGTTAATTTGGTTGAGCATTAGCTCAGATGATATGAATTCTTCCCTGCCAATCATCCCCTTCCAGCATTGCTGTTCTGCATTCTCTGATTAGAGGCTTCTAGATTTTTAAATGAGAGCAACTACAAGACGATAGCTAAGTGAATCCGCATCATTTTGTCAGGAAAATGTGATACCCATTGTCACTCTTCTACGAATTTTTAGCAAGAATGTCACACTCAGGGTGCAAAGAAAATGATTTTTACAGCTTGCCATTCGGGCAAGCTGGAGCTAGCATTTACTAGCCCAGACGTCATTTTAACTAGCCCCAAAAACGTTTTGACAAGTGGAACTGATTTCACAGTTCTTCTGTTATTCAAATTCCTCAAAAAATCTCACTTGCCCGTCGGGCAAGTTAAAAACAGAATTCACTAGCCGGATAGCAAGATCCACTAGCCCCAGGCTATTGGACAGTACTTTCTTTGCACTCTGCACACTGGCAGAAATTAATGAAGGTTTTACATGTATCATCATGTGATGGAGAGAGGGGTAAACCTCCTTTAATGAAAATAGCCATGAAAAAAAGTCATTTTGTTGAATCTCGTCCTTTTAGTTGTCCTTATCGTCGAGTGTAAAGGTCTTCTTTTGTAGAGTAAGAGGGAATGTACGTCTACCCCAACATGTATGATGGACCAGCATCCCATCCAGGAGGGGGTGGGGGATAGCAACTTTTCTAGGAGCTTGATGGTACTGAAATAGAGATAAGTTCTGGTGGTGTGGGCCCCATTGGCTTGTAGTGCATTATTTTTCTCGATTTTTCGTTACACTCCCAGCACTTCAATATTGCTCCTTTTTTCTGTCATCAGTCACAGCATACAGCCCTCTTGGATCACCAGACCGGCCCTGGGCAAAGCCTGATGAACCTGCCCTCTTGCAGGATCCTAAGTTGCTGGAAATAGGCAAGAAGTATGGCAAAAGCCCAGCACAGCTTTGTATCCGCTTCCAGATTCAGAGGGGTGTGGTTGTTATACCCAAGAGTGTAACACCTTCCCGCATTCAAAGCAATTTTGAGGTAAGTTTGTACAGTTGAGCCTCTGCTAACACGGTGGCTGACCAAGCGGTCAGCGATGATGATGGCCGCGTCTTTTGAAGCTGGATAGTTTTGTGGAATAACAAAGCTATATTAGAATAAACTTAGTCAATCTTCTTAAAGGGCCATATTTAGTTTTCTATAATCTGCCCTTCTCCATTCTAACTCTCTTTTCTTTATTATGTACACATAGTTTAATCAACCTTGTAATAATTGATATTGTACAACTAATGTATTATGTATAGGATGGAGTAAAAATAAAATACAAATACAAAATACAACACAGTGGCAGACCCAGGAGAGGGGCTAGGACCCCCCCCCCCCCCCCCCCCCATTATTTTTCGACCAAACCAAGGCCTGAAGGGCCAAAAAAATTTTTTTGGGAGACTGGGCCCCCCCTTTTCTCAGGGTCTGGATAATCCCCCGCCCCCCTCCCCCCCTTATCTGAAGGTCTGGATCTGACACTGTAAGAGATACGTTCCAGTAAATGGATGCCAAGCTACATGTAAGCAGCTAAACCATTACATTTTTAAGCTCCTGTAAGCAGACACCGCCCTTTTTAGAGTCCACAGCAATATCACAGTATGTCTTTATTAGTTTGCAATGTGGTCATACTCTGAAAACTGTCTTATTTTAAAATGCAGGTATTTGATTTTGAACTGACTGCTGACGAAATGAAGTTGATTGAATCATTTAACATTCCTTTCCGAGTCTGTATTCCAATGATAGAGGTGAGTCAAGGGCAAGATTTAACAGGACAAAACGGACTTTCCTTAATCTCGTTTTTGACACAGTTGCGATCACGTATCCTCCTTAAAGGAGATGTTTGTTTGTGAGTTTCAAAGTTTTGGGTTCAAATTGTGCTGAAAACAGTGTATCAGTCAATTCTGAAAACCCTAATCCAACCATGCAATTGCGCTGAAGCATTGATACTTGGTTAGCTCTGTATTGAACGGGAATTTGACATAAAACGTGTCTTGACTGGGCGGCTTTTTGACGATTAGCAAAGTGATTGATCAACAGTTTCGAGCTATATTTTGTGAAGGAATCAGTCCCTTTGAATGTTTGCCGGTTATTGAAAGTTTAATGTTAAGACAGTATTTGTCTGCAGAGGCAGCATCATACATTCTCTCTTTGATTTGCCTCGCCCGCCAAAATCGCATAAGATAGGATAAGATAACTTTATTATTATCTCTTCGGGATATCTCTGTTTACAAAAATCTATTTACAAAATTATTATGAACATGTGATAAAAAATAAAAAAAATGTATTATCATAAGAGTACTAAAATCAGAAAAATACTGAAAGCAAAGAACGACAAAATTAATTATTAAAAAGAGATATTTAAAACAAGATATTTTGCCGCATGGCAACATCGCGATTGGCTAGTAAATAATTGACATGTTCACTTTTATCGCTTATTCTATTAAAGATTTCTTCCGATAATTTCCAGAATGCATCAGGCGAATCAGGTTTAGATAACTTAAAGAGGTCAAGACCAGCCTTAACGGCGTTGATACTTGTTGAATTTCGCACGCGTAGTGGCAGCTGGTTCCAATATTTGATAACTCTATTGTTCGCTTTTACCAAGCGAAGTGAAAAAGATCCTCATCTCAAGTTGCATTTGTTTTGCTTTCTTAGGTTGAAGGAAAGAGAGTTGCAAGAGATGCCGGTCATCCTCATTACCCATTTAACATTCCCTATTAATGTTTCATGTGGTTTTCTGCAACGTTTTTGGTGGCGACGGCGCATTTTGTAGTTAGGTAGTTACGTTTTCTTTCGTTCTATTTCATAATGTACAGTAAGGATTTCAGTATCAAAGTCCGATATTATTTTTCCAGGTTTAGTCATGTACATTAAATTGAAGTGTCGTACATATTGAGATGTGCCTGTTGAGTTTCTCCTGGGAGGGAGGGATGGTAGATGGTTGTAGTTGGACCGAACACCGCGTAATTTCCCGCCAAAATGGCGGGTTGGTGTTCTTGTTTGGTCTAGCTCAAGTCGCTTCGAGTTCATGGCTTGCTTAAGCCTGGCCTTAGTTGTTCGCAAAAGCTGGATAACGCAAACCACCGGATCAATCACTATCCATTGGATAAGTATGACAAAAAACAATTGCGCTACCCACTGGATAGAGATTTATGTCATTTATGATTAGCGCTTTCCAGCTTTTGAACAACTGGGGCGTGGACTTTAGGTAAATAACGGCAATATGACGTCACTGAATAGCATTTGCCAGTCGACGTCGTCGCGTGAATAAGTTCCAGGTTTTTCGCGGTAAACTAACAAGGAAGCGCTCAGATACTTCGCTGGTTATTATCTTCTAGTTTGTGCTCGATCGAGGGTTGTCAGTGGCCGAAGTGATTCAAGGTGCAAGCCAAGCGCGAAAGAAAAACAAAAACAAAACCAAAAAAACAGGATTTAAAACTTCCTGTAACCAAGAACCAAACTCTCGTAGCTTGTAATTTTTTAAATTAATCACTATTTTTTTTCTTTCTTTGATGCTGAACTCTTTTTTTATTTTTGTTGGTTGACGGGAAGGTGTTTTATATTATATGTGGGAAAGAAAAGAAAAGAAAAAAACAAAAGAAGCGAGCAGGATAAAAACAATTTTTCCGTTAAGAACTCTGTCGCGTAAAGCTCTTTAAACAGGATTATGTCAAAGCTGAAAAATATATAAAAAGCCCCGCGTTGGCTTCTTGTGGATATATGCGGGTTTAAACAAGTTCATAAATATTTGCAGGTACCCCGAAACTATTTCCATAATTTGACCAAAACAATTTTGTTTATCTCACGTAATCTAAGTAAGAATGACGAGGTTGAATTAATTTAAGAGATACTTAGTTGGAAAACAGTGTAATTAACGATTTTCCGATTTCGTTTAATTCCTTGTTTATAATCCAGTTAAATTAATAGAGTGCAAAATTACATTATCTCTTAGAAATTCATCGTAAGAACAATAAAGTGCGACTATATTCCATACATTTTCAATTTACATACTGAGTACGAAGCTAAAGTGAAAAGGGTCTTTACACGAGTGCGGTGGTCTACTCAAATGACACATATATTTTTTTAAATGTCGACTCTTTTTTACACGAGTATAATCTAAAACGTTTTCAAATACTATAGATGCGACAAAACGTGGACGCTAAAGAGAATTGTTCCAGTAACATGACGGAGACGTGGCTTTTTAAGAGACGACCCAATTGTAGCAGAGGCCCTGTTTATCTATGCTTTGATACAAATAGCTTTTCGGAGACAATTTTTCATTGTAGAAGCATCAATTCCAATCAGTATACAATTTCGAGTAATTTAAAAGAAGCGGAAGTTTCAGATGAACCGAGCACTGATCGAAGTCCGATCCTTTCTCATGCACTGGCATTGACGTAACTAGCAGATAGTCTTTGAGTTTGTGTTTCAACGTGTTCCTTTTTATGATTGTCCGCGCGTTTTTTCCGTTCAGTGTCTGTAATCCTCTCGTAATCTTTGCGACTCCTCCTTCTCTCTGCTCATTTTAGATGAGTTATCCACCATTCTCTTGAGAAACGATACGTAAACGAATGAGAGAACGAACGCCGAGGCCACAAAAACACCCGCTTCTACTGCAACCATGGTTTCAACGTAATACTCGATCCTCTGAAAAAACTGTGAGCCGATCTTTCCTCCCTAACGTTTGCCACTCGGAAGACGCAGGCTTAAACCAACAGTCAAGTGCTATTTCTTAATGACGAAAACGGCAACCTTGTTGACTATTTTCTCATTAGACGCGACGCTAACCTGTTTTTCAATAGTTCGAGTTCGTAACAGCGTAGGCATGAAATGGAAAAACCGCGTTATGAAAAGTTGATGACTCTTAACCGCATAGAGGCTAACAATCTTAAAAAAAACAATTTCTATAATCTTTATTTTCAATGCTGTATTTTTGATATTACGTCCACTACTTGGTAGAAATCTTCAGAACAAAAAAGGACAGAAACAAAAAAGTACAAAAACAAAACAAAGAGTTTCTCATCGGCCGTTGTATAGCGGTTGAAACGTGCTTTGGTGCATGGCTTTAAGATTGAAGAGAGGCGGTTTTCAGAAGCCGGTAGTTAACGCAAACTCGTTGGTACAATAGAAAGGGATCATTGTAAACTGTTAATCATAAAAACAATTATGGTTAGTCTTGGATCTCGTCCACACGTATCCGTTTTTGATTGAAAACAAATAATTTTCCTCTGGTTTGACCTAGTACCGCAAAACGGATATTTTTAAAATGGAGATTTTTGAAAACACCGGCTTTTCGTTTACGTGTGGGCGGACGAAAAAGGAGATTTTCGAACACGATGATGTTTCGTATACTTCTAGCATGACCCGTTAGGGTGCTAATGTATTTACATCGTTTTAATGTTTTCGTGTGGAGAAAACGATTCGGATACGCTACGTAAGGATGTGTACAACAACAGTTTTTAATTGCTCCACTGAAATAAAATCCTATCCAGCAATTTTTATTTCCAAGCTACAAAGTTTCAGAACAGCACTGCTGCTAAATTATAGTTTAGTATCCATAACGTCCTGCTCAAATTCTTGCTGCGTATGATCAGTTGCTAATGTCCGTATCTGTGGAGACCGTGAAGAAATGATAGCAACGTTATCGGCGATCCCTTTCTTGACTTCCCTGCTTGTCGTAACTTGACCTTCTACGCAGCACAAACTCTGCACTTTTCTAAATTCAGGAATTCTCCATGCATACACTATTGGGTTAACTAAAGAGTTTAAGTAATTAATTATATTAATTGTTAGCAGAAACAGTAAGTTTCGAGTTATGGAGACTTTGAGCACATAGATTAAAAAGTTTGCGATTATTAATGGGAGCCATGATAGTACAGCTATTGCGGACACGAAAAGCAAGGTTCTTGTCAAACGCTGGTTTTGATGGTCCCTGTTTTGTTGTTGAGAAGCAGCAATTTTTCGGTGTTGATACTGTCTGTAAATACCTATGTTACAGCCACAAACGACGAATAGAAAAACCAGAGGAAATGCCATCCAAATGGCGAAAGCATGTTTACTCGATACCAAATACCACAGGGGTGTTAGAACCACAGCAAGACAGATAGCTAGTGTCCAGGCCGTAAATAAAACTATGCGGTAAGCTTTCTTCGACAATGTTCTGTGTTTAAGTGGCTTGTAGATGGCGAAAAATCTTTCGCAGGAAATGAATACTGCAGAAATTAACGAGGCCAGAGCGAAAATTGCATCGAGGAGGTTAAAAAAGATTAACAAAGATGTATTGACCTCGATTTGCCATAGCTGATAAGCAGGTCCGACCAATAGAATGACAAGCAACGGCAATGATACAGCTCCTAGAAGCACATCGGCGATTGCCATGTTTATCACAAGGAAGAAACTCTTTTTCCGAAGCTTCTTATTTAATGCGAATTGAAAGATTGTCAGCAAGTTTCCAGCGACGATTCCGATGGCCTCCAGCAGCAAAATGCTGCACAACACGATTCCTTCTGCTCTAGAAATATGGTTTTGCGAAGATGACGAACTATTGTTGTTCGACTCGGTGGTATAAGATGTGTTGTTTTTCATTTTTGGCGTTTTCCTGTATAACGGCCAAACCCTTGAAATTCGGTTTGCGTGTCGAAATTTAAACCGGAAAAGTACAACACCAAGTTTACGCATCATTAATTCATTTAAAAAGTCACTTAGTTATGTTAAATGAGTGTTTTACATAACAGAGACCCGTTTCTAATGGGCTTAAGTTATCTTAAATTGCATAATGTGTTCTAAATTTGAACTTAGAAATACGAGGAATAACAGCCGCTTAAGTAAAAAGCTCAAGGCCAGTTAATTATACAAAATATTTAATTTTGTTGTTTTTATTACTAAATAGTAAGTTGAAACTTCTGGGAGGGTCAGCGTAGTAGATGATAGCAACCGAGTTTTATCCAAATCAACTCCAAACCAGCCGAGCTTGCTATCGGCATTTTTGATTGGGCTCTAGATTGGAGGTAAAAGCTTAGTCATCAGTTGTATTCACTGAAAACAACTTAATTGTTGTATGTAAATGCAAATAGCAGAATTATTGGTGTAGTTTCTGTACATGAAATAATGACGCAGGTGTTGCTGTTCTTTGTGGCTACTGCCTAAAGCAACTTACTAGATGAACGGACATAGTAATGACATTTAAATTGAAATCCTCAAGAGAAGGATTACTTTAGACTAAGTTTTGTCATGTGATCAGCTCTGCCAATTTTAACCGAAGCTTCAAGTGAGGTAAAAAAGTATTATCTTTTTCAAAGAATGAAGGTGTTAAAAGGTGGCGGTTAAAGTTATATGAGGTTGTGAAAAACTCCACTGATTAAAAATGCTAATACCCAACGCAATAAATTTCAGTGGCTACATGGCTTTTAGGCAACCAAGATTGAAACGAAAGTCGCAAGGTCTACGACAGCATGCTTGTCATTTTTCTTTATATTGTGTAATAAAGTACATAGAGGATATTACATGGTTCGCAGATGTCAATTATATTTCTCATACAACTTGTCAACGATCGCTTGTAACGCGACCTGGGTAGGAGGTTGGATATCGATTCTTTAGCTTCCACCCGTGTAACGTGAGGTTGGGACACCTGTGCTCAGTCAACCAAATGTACAGCCTGTTTAGCTCTTGCTCAACCCCGCAGTGTATTCTTGTTAGTCAAGCCTCTCTCCTTGCAATTGTTTCTTTAGTCTGGTAGCTAATGGGTAGAATCTGAGTAGAATTTACTATGTCGACCCCCACAGGCAGCGAATTATTTTAAACAAAATTTAAAAGCTCATAGTAATGATCCATAAAGGAAATGCAGGGACATTAATGTCTTATTAGTTTTTATATTAATATCTGACATGTCACGACTAAACTTAACGTCAAATTCTTAGCCAAAGTGACCCAAAATTCAAATTTTAGTCCATGCATAAACGCGCGGTTATTTTTTATCAAATCTAAGCTCTAGTACACCCCTGGTATTTCTAATTGATAAAGCACTCTTGCTCTGACTGAGCAACATATATTGATCGGAAATCCATTAAAAATATTTGTCAAATATTTGCCCTCAACTGGCACTTCATTTATAGATCTTTTGTTTAGCATATACACTTGAGTTCACAGTTGTTGTTTTACACGAGGTCATTAATTAACTTTTCCGTGATAATAAAAACACGTCTGCACCCTGTTTACACTTAAATGTAAAACATCATGACTACCTATATCACTAATTCTTGAGCTTCAATGACATGGCAGGAGTCTTTCTTAAATAGTCGGTGAAAATCATTCTAGTCTCCATAAAATCTTAAAATGCATTCCTATTTGGAATTTGTTCATAAGGAAATTGTCCATTTTTGAAGTAAGAATTTTACTGCAGTTTATACCGAAAAAATGTATTCAAAGTAATAAACTGTTCCAATAAAAACTAACGCTTAGTTTTGTTTTTACCCTGAATCTTTCTTTATTAATAAGCTCATCAGTATGTGCACGCATTTGCTTAACAGTTGTTGCCCTGACCACCTTAAGACCCGCTAATAATCAGATTCAAATTCAGATGTTTTAGACATTTCAGTAGTTGGTGAGATATAAACTCTTTCTCGTACGTAATATCCGCATAATGGGGTGTGGATTTACACCACATATTCAATCTACTTTGGCTGAAAATTAGGAGTGAGCTGTCAGTGAAAATTATGACGGCTTTTCAAGAACACTTCTACCTCTACTGTAAATTAATCTTCCTTTTTGTCAACAACATATTTCTAATGATTTTCTCGGCAAAACAAACATCTTTTATTCCTAAATACTAATTAAAACCGGGGAATATGTATATTTAGGTCGCTCCTTCTTCGGCTTCGCCTATTTCCTCCATCGGGGTGCTAAGTGTCATACCCAAAAGGAATTTCTTAAAGCCAAAAATGAAGAACATTTCAACTACATCTGGCTTGAACAATTCGGCCTCTTCGAATGCGCTTAACTTTTCTTTCCAAATCCAAGATATTGCAGCCTGCAGCCTCGTTGTGTTTAAAGCCGTCTCAATTGTCGCTGGAAACTCTCTCCTGATTATTCTCTTTGGATTGAAGAAGAAGCTTCGCAAGAAAAGTTTGTTTCTTATTGTAAATATGGCGATCGCGGATGTGTTGTTAGGGACTGTGACTCTTCCTTTGAAGATCTACTTACGGATCTCACGGACGTCAAATATTTTTGCCTTCGTGTCTTATTATCTTTTCTCGCTGGCCTCGTTAATTTCTGCAGTTTTTGTATCCTGTGAGAGGTTTTATGCCATCTGCAGGCCGCTAAAGCACCGAACCCTGTCATTCATGCCATACCGCACTGCTATTGTCGTTGTATGGGTACTGGCTGTTCTATCTTCCACCGCACTAACTTTGCTAGCGAAGTTAATTTCACTCAGAACGGCTCAAACTGCTGCATATTCATTTCCAGTGATCTCTCTGTTTGTAGTTTGTGCCTGTAACATAAATATTTTTAGAAAGTCCCAACGTAGGGGTACCTCGTATGAACAACACAACAGGTTCTTGCAAAAACAGCGCCTGACAAAAACTCTGCAGATTGTCTCCACCGTTGCTGTTCTGACCTGGATTCCTTTGGTCGTTTTTAGATTGGTTGTCGTCCTGAAAGGCACTATACAAAGGGAATTTTTGTTTTATGACATCGTATTAATTTTAAACGTTTCCAGCTCCGCTCTGAATCCATTCATCTACGCATTTAGAATTCCCGAGTTCAGGAAATCGCTCAGGTTGTGCTGCTTTAAGTCTTGGGCTGGGATGAAAAGAGGGGGCAGGGAAGAAAAAGATATCATGGCCACCTCTGTGACGCCAGTGCAGAAAACATCAACTATTGACTGTTACTCACAAGGGGGATTTACACTAAATGTTATGGATACAAAATTGTAAACAACTCTGCTTTGCTAAATTGTTGGATCAATTTACCTTTAATTTCTGGGACCTGCCCACCAGCCCCTCCCCCAACCCAACACTTTGCCCTAAGTGTGAAGTAAGTGTTGACGTTGAGTTAGGGGAGGGGTAGGTGGACAGTTTTGCAAAGACGTTGAAAAACGCACATACCTTTGTACAATCCACAAAACTGCTGGGCAACGGATAAACTAACTCACTATTTATTAAAATAGTGTTAAAATATATGTACGTGGCATCATGCTCGTGCATAATTTTCCAAAATCTTTTATCAGTCCCCATTTAAAAGTATTTTATCTTGAAATTAGTAAAGGCATTGGGGAGCTGCAACCCTCCGTCCTTGATACTAAGGAGCTTAAGCAACGACGAGAGCGCCGGCAACGAGAACGTCAAAAAGCCAATAGGTTTAGATTGGCAAAACAACGACTCTGCACGTGCAGCACGCTTTTGGTACATTTCTTTTTCGTCGTGCACGACTACGACGTGAAACTGCCTAATTTCACGTCTTGGGGAGGACATGAGTACAAGACAACGACCTTTTCTTTCTTCACTGATAGAAAACTTTGAAACAGACCTTTAGAATTCAACTCCAGAAATATTATGTGCTAACAGGCTAAATAGCCCCTCCATCATCGCCGCCATGATGTCCCTTCGAAAAACCTTGAGCATTTTTCATACTTGAGACTTAAAAAATGTTTTAATAAATTAAACATCGCTGCTTTTGGTTATCCTTTGGATTATCCTAATAGATTGTTCTCATAAGACGTCACGGTAGCCATATTTGCCTACAAAACAATTAGATGGCAACCATGTTGGTGTACCAGTTTAGTCCTGTGAAGATTCGACTCTTTTTTCAATAGAGTGTTTTCACATGACATCACGGCGACCATATTGGTGTCCCAAAACAATGAAACGGCGGCCATGTTGGTGTCCCAAACCATTCCTGTGGGAGGTGAACTCTTTTTCTATGCCTATGCTTTCTTTTGTTACAATAAATTTGCATAGATGCTGGCCACGTCAGTGAAAACACTTTATACATTTGCAGAGCTGCTTATCACGTGTCTGAGTGAAAACGATCTATGTATTAGGACAGTGGTGACAGCTTTTTAACCAATGGGAATCCGCGTTGCGAGTCGAGCGTCATGTTTCAAAACAAATATTTTTCAAGATGGCGGACGAAAAGGCACTCTCATTATGCCCGGGCCATTATGCCCTTCTTTCGATCTTTTCATGATTTTAATCTAGCGAAAAGGAACATCACTTTTGAAATTGTTAATTTTAATGCTGAGTTAAAAGAACAATCGAGAAGCTGACTCAGGCTGGTTAAAGTAAAAAAAAGCCACGACTTTATGCTCAAAAAACGCTCGACCTCGCAACTTCGTTCCAACCATACTCTCTTCTCCTACCCACCTTCTCTACCTTAAACAAACTTTTCTTTTCTTTCCCAGAGCTTTCTAGTTTACGTATGCATTTTAAGTACCGTGGTAGGGGAGAGCAAAAGAGGAAACGTGCTGGGAGCTTGCCTGCTGGGAAAAACTTGATTGAAACTGTGAAAGCCTTGGAGACCTATTTTTCCTGTCGCCATGTATTTGTTTGTGGAATACACACAAAATTTTATTGGAACTGTGAAAGCTGTGAAGACTGATTCTTTTTGTCGGCATGTATTTTGGAATTCCTGCCGGTAATCACGAAATGATATCCAGCTAAAGTTTGATGACGTTTGGCGTCCCCTCTAAACTTACCAACATGTCTGTTCAATGTTGGGCTTATAGCATTCGGACTTGTTCAAAGAACCCCTCTCAAAAAAGAAAAACGATGAACATTTCTTACCTTACATATTCATTGTGGTTTATGGTTAATGCATAATCTTTTTGGGCAAAACTCCGGGGAGTAATGAAATTTATTCTTTTAATTTAGATGCAGAGAAAAGTAACCTTATCTTATCACGCAAGAAGAACGTACGATACAGAGAAAAAGGACTAAGCGGCAATGTATAAAAGTTGTTATTTCTAACTCACAACAGTTAATATGTGATCTAAATAAACATTTTCATGTAGGTGTATTTTATGAAAGGTAATTTTTTGGTGATAATATGTACAGGAGTAAAGATATTAAAAAGAACATATAAGCTACCTTAAAATTCACCCGAAAAAACACTACAGATAACTTGATTAATTAAAGGTGTACAATTATTTGCAGCAAATTAAATATTGTGGCTAAATCTTTCATTTTAATTTAGCACAAAATTGTTGAATTGCGTGCTAGAAATTGCACTTAATTGTTGGCACGTTGTCCTTGTATTTTTAGGGTAGATTCACTATTCTTTTATAAGTTTGTTGATTATTTTACAAAATTCAAGTTTGTATGCCAAAAGTTCAACGTCACTATAAATAATATATAATTATGATTATGAATACTTGTTATATGAGTCATTAATTAAACACGACTCACTGAGAAGATTAGATTGTTGCCTTCGCGCTTGTCCTTCTGCAAAAAGATTTCACAAGAAAGTCATTTGTTCCATTGAGGTGCTTAAAGAACTTCTTGCAAGTTTATCATGACAGTCACCAATAATACGTCTTCATTATCTGCAGGGAACATCCCTTCCAGGACAGAGGGAATTCTACTATTAAGCACTTTCGTATTGGAAGCTGTGTTAATTGTCGTAGGAAACTCACTAACAATTGTTTTCTTCGCATTTGACAGGAAAATTCGCAAGAGAAGCTTGTTTCTTGTTATAAACATGGCCTTTGCTGATGTTGTATTAGGAGCACTTTGCCTTCCTTTGTACCTCTATGTATGGGTTGGACCCTCATATCAGCTATGGCATGTTGCGCATGAAATACAAGCACCTTTGCTTACCTTTTGGGATGTCAGTGATACCATTTTTTCACAGGCTTCATTAATTTCTGCAGTTTTCATATCATGTGAGCGATTTTTCGCCGTCTACTGGCCTCTAAGACAACGAACACTTTCGATGCGGGCGTATCGCATTGTCATCGCTATGGTCTGGTCTTTAGCTGTTCTTGTCTACATAGTTCACTACCTTGTTAGCCACCTCAAAAACATCAGAGCAGCTGTTTTTTCCTGGATGGTATTTCCTTTGATTTTCCTCTTCATTGTTTGCGGCTGCAACTTTAGCATTTGGAGAAAGTTCAAGCAAAGAAACATCGCTTCACAACAGCAAAACAGAGCCTCGCAAAACAAACGCTTGACAAATACCTTACTCTTTGTTTCTGCCATTGCAGTTCTGTCCTGGCTTCCTTTGGTCATCGCCAACTATTTAATTTTTGTCCATGAAGCTGATATCTCTCGGAACGTTTTGTTTTATTATATTATTAACGTTATTAATTTTTCAAACTCCATCTTAAATCCAGTCGTCTACGTATTACGGATCCCTGTGTTTAGGCAATGGCTGAGTTTGCGCTTTTTAAGACGACATACTGTCATAAACGACGGAGTTGAAGAAAGAGATGACAGAACGCGTGCCGCCACTTTGACGTCGATAGTTGAACTACGAAAACTAACAAAAGACCGCGGTCGTAAGGAGGAATGGTCCGAACAGGAAATTGTGAGCACCAACTTGTGATAAACCTAGGCGGATTGGATTAGCCCCGGGGGGGGGGGGGAGTGCTGCTGGGGGGTGGTCACCCCTTCACTTTCCCCTCCCTTCACACTCAAGCAAAAACACTTTTTTTCGGCAACTCTGTGTAAATGCTTCAAATGTTCTTTAATCAGAATGGTATAATATGTATATAAAGCTCATATAACATAAGCCACGGCCCCCTCTTTCAGTATTTATTTATTTACTTATTTTTTTGATCAGTTCCTTATCAGCTTCATGCGCGCATTGCCAAACTCTGCCAAAACAGCAATGCAATATGGCTATGGAAAAATACCACGTGCTATTTTTGTGACAATTCTGAAAAGAAATCGAAGCACATTTGTGAAATACAAACTCATCAAAAGTTGAGAATATTTCTTTGAAAAATATTGTTATTGCTAATAAAAGTTTTGCATCACCAGCTGGCCTTTTGAGTTGTGGATAAAACAAATGACCATCTTGACAGCTAACGTAAGGTTTTATCTCTTTTTCAAGAGATAAGTTTCGTATCCGATCCTTAACTCCACTTCACTACAAAAACGACATCGTTAGATGATTTCAATATGTTCAGAGAAGTTTGGGGAAAACATAAACTCTGTACTTTTTTGTCCGAAATAAGAAAGATGCCAACAACAACAAGCTATTAAATTCTTAGCTTTACCCCAGTTTAAAGTAAACCGATTGTTAAATCATGTCATTATGTTTTACACAAAGGAGCCGTGAGTTTAATTTCTGACTAAAACCAGTGCTCAGCTTTTTTTAAAGGATTTTTACCCTCCTCAGACCTAAAGTTTCCAAATGAGTCATTTTCGGCTTCCGCTCGTTGCAACTGTTTAAAAAAGGGGTTTAGTTTGTTGTCAAGGTTTGACACTTATCGCAAAATTACTCGATATTTTTTGCTTGAGCATGCTGGTACCAGTTATTTAAAGTAGCCTGCGGACTTTGGGTGTATAGCGCGCCTTCCAAACAATTGTAAGGACACATTATTGGACATATTAACTACGTTATTTGAATAGGGAAGGACAGAATAACTCATTGCACTTATTTTGTTTTCCGGAGTTGCATCGGTGTTAAGTCAGTTGCCCAAGTTCAAGCCAACTTTTATCTACCCCAAGACAAGAAGCTTTTTATTGCTTACCATTGTGTCGAGACTCAAATGGAAAATATATCTACTTCTACAAGCCCGAACAATTCAGTGCCATCTTTATCTTCAATGGAGGTTCCACCGCGAGCAGATGGAATAGCACTCTGCAGCGCTTTCGTGTTTGAAGCTGTATTAATTGTGGCGGGAAACTCGCTCACAATCGCTTTTTTCGCAATGAAAAAGAAGCTTCGCAAGAAAAGTTTGCTTCTAGTTACAAACATGGCGTTTGCTGATGCCATGTTAGGAGCGGTGTCTTTACCCTTGTATATCTACTTATGGGTAGGACCGCACTTTAATCTGTGGTCTTTTAAAGCATCCTTGGAACTTTTGTTCTTTATCTGTGATACTATTTTCTCTCAAGCCTCGTTAATTTCTGCAGTTTTTATATCCTGTGAAAGATTTTTCGCAGTCTTTTGGGCACTGAAGCACAAAACTCTACCAATGAGAGTACACCGCACTGCAGTATTTATGGTGTGGACTCTCGCCATTATTGTTTCCACGATGACGAGCGTGCCGATTTACCTACTATCAAAAAAACACGCATGGTATATTTGGGTGTCGTTTCCATTGGCTTATCTAGTAATAGTTTGTTGCTGTAACATAGGCATTTGGAGAAAGTGTCAAAAGCAACGCTTCACTTTACAAATCGGGCAAATCAGTGCCACAAAAAACAAACGTTTAACGAAAACGTTGCTGTTAGTTTCTTTCATTGCTGTTGTGTCCTGGTTCCCTTTGGTGATAAACAACTATCTAATATTTTTTCAGAAGTTGAATTTTCGTCGAAGCTATCTTGTTAATGGCATCATAGATATTCTTAATTATTCTAACTCTTTCTTAAACCCAGTCGTTTATGCATTGAGAATCCCTGAGTTCAGACAGTCACTGTTTTCGTGTTGCTCGCGACGTCAAGCTGTAACTAAGAGAGAGGCTAGTGAATTAGAACCCAGAGGAGGAGTCAACATGGCTGCCGTTTTGCCGCGGGTGATGCAGTTAAGAGCATTACCAACTCATCCCAGTTACCCACAGCAAGCTTTGGAGCAGCAGAGCTCTATGAACACGTGCAGGAGGCTGTGATCAACCATGAACAGTCGCCATGAAAAGACATTCCTTAATAATTTTTACAAGGAAAATACTACTGTTAGTAGATACAAAGAAATATAATTATTTTGCTTCCGGAATCTTTGACTTTTGAATCTGCAATCTAGCTCAGGGAATGACTGGAATATCCGAAGTACCATTGACAAGGAATCCTGGATCCAGTACCTAGAATCCGGACACACATAGTAGAGTCCATGATCCAAGACTGTCTTGGATTCCCTTACACTCGGGCGTATGTTTTCTCAGAACCATGGGATGTACAAGGAGCGCGGGGGGAAAGGGAAGAAACAAGCTCCGTCATTTCCCTCGGCTGTTACTCAGATTCAATCCTTTGTTATCCTGCCACATTCCATAAGCATGCACACTATTAAGAGCCTCCAGCACCCCCCCTCCCCCTACCCACAATTTTCTGGATGTACACCCTGATCGGCCACGCCCAGGCACACCTGCCGAGCGTATTTCAACTGTGTTAAGCGAAGCGCATTTGGTAAATAGAACACTCGTCGAAAATCTTTTATTTGAAGAAACGCACGGAATAAGTTATTGCCAATATATTTTAGGAGGACCCTTCTATAAACCACTTTAGAGTGAAGTAGGCATCCTTAATAAAGATTGTCATTATTCTTATTATAATGAATGCCCTGCATTACCAGCTGGCCTTACAAAATTATAACAATATGATTTTTTCCTGTTTTTATGCTATCAAAAGCCTGCTTTAACCGAATAGATAACCAAATTTGGCCTTGAAGTTCGTTTTCTCGGTACCTATCCATGTGACAAAGGTGAACTCCCAGTATTTCTTCAGTTTCTGGTGAGTTAGTATATTTCCAGTTGGTGGTTTTAAAGCTGATGCCTACGTCATCAAACTTAAAGTTTGTTTTTGCAAGCAAACAGCGAACCCTAATAAAAGCGTTTGACACGTTTTCTTTGATATATGTTGCTGTTCGTCTGATCAGAATAAAAAAGCCAGTTCGATTTAAAGCCGCCATAAATGCTAGGATCTGTCATCATATTGAAACAAGTAAGCACAAAAAATATGAAGATCATGCAGACTGAAAGCGGACATTAAATAAGTAAGGAAAGAGACCTTGTTTAAATGCAAATGAATCTCTTGACAAAATTATAAAAAATTAGATGCTTTCGACTAAACCTAGGAGACACTTTTTTTTTTTTGCGAAAAAGCAAAACAAGAACAAAACAAGCTCTACAATTAGTTTAAAGTTTGACACCAGGTTAAGCGAAATTTGAAGTAAGAATCTGTATTCTTACTCAAAGGAGCGGTGCCTTGTAATATTATTCTACTAAAGCGGGTGGCATTTTAGAGCTGACAGACTTGAAGAAAATTTGCCAAGCAAATAGATACCTGTAAATGTATTACATGTAACCATGAACTAATAATTTTCTTGTGTCTACGTTTAATTTCGTGAAGTTTCATTTGAAAACGGGAGTTGCTCAAGTTGTCCCTGCATGTGAGTACGTGGAAACGGAGTTATTGCGATTATAGAGCTGAGTATATGTATATTTTGGTTCGTTAGAATAAGGCATAGACATATCGAATATAATGAGGAAGAAAAACCTCATTTCATCACTCGGTTAGTGTTCTGTTGCGTCATTGTTAATTAAGTCATTGCACCACTGAAGTTTCCCGCTTCAAGCCAATTCTTTTTCTACTCCAAAACAAGCTTCTTTTTCTCTGGTATTTTGATTGTATCGAGACTCAAATGGAAAACATATCCACTTCTACAAGCTCGAACAGTTCACTACCATCGCCATCCTTGAAAGACTTTCCTCTCCGAGTAGATGGAATTGCACTTTGCAGCGTCTACCTGTTTGAAGCCGTCTTAATTGTCGGGGGAAACTTGCTTACAATTGTTTTTTTCGCAATGAAAAGGAATCTCCGCAAGAAAAGTTTGCATCTAGTTATAAACATGGCGTTTGCTGATACCATGGTAGGGGCTGTTTCTGTGCCCATGTATACATACCTATTTGTTGGGCCTTTCTTTTATCTATGGCCTTCTAGAGCATCTTTGAAACCTTTTTATTTCATCTGGGATACTATTTTCTCACATGCCTCGCTAATGTCTGCAGTTTTTATATCCTGTGAAAGATTTTTCGCAGTCTTTTGGCCACTGAAGCACAAAACTCTATCGATGAGAGCACACCGCATTGCAATATTTATGGTGTGGACTCTCGCCATTATTGTTTCCTCGATGACGGTCACACCAATTTACCTTCTTTCAAGCAAACACGCTTTCTATCTTTGGGTGTCATTCCCTTTGACTTGTCTAGCCATAGTTTGTCGCTGTAACATTGGTATTTGGAGAAAGTTTCAACAACAACACATCGCTTTACAACCCGGGCAAATCAGATCCACAAAAAACAAACGCTTAACAAAAACGTTGCTGTTTGTGTCCGTCATTGCTGTTACGTCGTGGCTGCCTTTGGTGATAAGCAACTATATAAACCTTGACGAGAAGTTGACTTTACGACGAGGATATCTGTTGAACTTCATCGTAATTATTCTTAATTTTTCTAACTCTTTTTTAAATCCAGTCGTTTATGCATTGAGAATCCCTGAGTTCAGACAGTCACTGTTTTCGTGTTGTTCGCAACGTCAAGCTGTGACGAAGAGAGAGGGTTTTGAATTAGAACCCAAAGGAAGAGTCAACAAGGCTGCCGTTTTGTCGCCGGTGATGCAGTTAAGAACAGTTGTACCAACTTATCCCAGTCAACCACAGCAAGCATTGGACCAGAACCCTGTGATCACGTGCACTAGCTTGTAATCAACAATGAACAGTCGCCATGAAGAGAAATTCTTTAGTCGATTTTTACCAGGAAAATATTACTGTAGATAAAAATATATAATTTACTTTGCCTTCAGAATCCTTGACTGACTTTGGAATCCGTACGTAATCTCAGCTCAGGGAATGACTGGAATCACCGGAGTTCCAATGACAAAGAATCCGAAATCCAGTACCTAGAATCCGGGATCCACAGTGTAGAGTCCAGGATCCAAGACTGTCTTGGATTCATTCCTTTGCATGGGTGAACTTAAACGTCATTTTGTGTTTTTCTCAGAGCCATCGGATGTACAAGGAGCTCAGGGGCTAGGGGAGAAACCTCCGTCATTTCCCTCGGCTGTTCTCGGATTCAATCCTCAGTCGAGACACATTTTGGAATATTTGATAACAATCGGTTACTGTTAGGCCCGGGGGGGGGGGGGGGGGGGCACTTGGGTATTTTTTGGGTGGGCATGTGCCGCCCGAGACTCCAAATTGGCACCCCGTTCTAAAAAAAATTTCCCCTAAAATTGATACCCCGTTCTAGAAATGGGCCAATTTTTTATACCCCGTTCTAGAATTCGCCCTAAAACTGATACCCCATTCTAAAAATGGGCCATTTGTTCATACTCCGTTCTAGAAAGTTTGATATTGAAATAGTCCTGTTTTTTTTTAACAACAATTTTAAGCAGAAGATAAAGCCGTGATCCAGAATTTCTTATACCCCATTCTAGAAAACTCCTCTGAAATGGATACCCCGTTCTAAATCAGAAGCTTCAAAATCACGACCCCGTTGGGCGGCACATACCCGTATAGGTAATATATGGGAGTACCCCCCCGGGCTGTTAGGGTTACGGATCGTTACGAGATATGATGTCATAAGTTACATGGGGCAAGCGAGTTTTCACTCTCTTGCAGCGAGACAGTAACGAAAGAAAAAACTGTACAATATTTCGAGAATAAATGTTCCAAACAGTGTCCGGCCTATAAAGCCCTAAAAACAATACCAGGTGTTTTTTCAATGAAGTGTCATGGCCGTCATATTTGCTTCAGAATACTTTCTGATTGGCTGGGAGCTTGTCAATTAAGAAGTTCAACTTCGGCCATCCAAACCACGTGAAAGTCATTCACTCACGAACGGAATTTCCGTACCCAAAGGGTCACATCGCTTTGCATTACCAATTGCGTCAAAAACGTTTAAGGTGAGTTTTAAACAATTTTTTTGCGTTACAGTAATATCATGATAGCTGTACATGTCTGACATGACCAAAACTCGGTTGAGTTTCTAGTCTACGGAGTTACAGAAAAGGGCAAAGATGTTATCCACACGATCGCAGGAAATTAATGTGAGGGCTTAGAAAGTTGTAATCCCTTTTTGGTCACCTTCGAAGTATTGAGCGTAAAATTCTATCATGTTGTTTTTTTCTTTGTGGGGTAATTATAGGAAATAGAAATAATGTGTGATGCATCTTTCTAGTTCACCAGGACCTCACACCTTTCCCCCTGACAAAAGCCGCATTCGATGACCTCAGCTGAGGATACCCTACTTTAATTGTGTAATAAGGAATAAGGCCCGGGGGGGGGGGGGGGGGCACTTGGGTATTTTTTGGGTGGGTATGTGCCGCCCGGGACTCCAAATTGGCTCCCCGTTCTAAAAAAATTTCCCCTAAAATTGATACTCCGTTCTAGAATTCGCCCTAAAACTGATACCCCGTTCTAGAAATGGGCCAATTTTTTACACTCCGTTCTAAGGTGCAAAGAGTACAACAGTTTGCTTGTTAACACATTGAACCGTATTTTTAAAAGCAATCTGTCCTTGAATAATTTCAAATGGCTGCTTACAAAACTGGAGCTTTCGTGCGTTCGAAATATTATACCCCGTTCTAGAAAACGCCTCTGAAATGGATACCCCGTTCTACATCAGGAGCTTCAAAATCACGACCCCGTTGGGCGGCACATACCCGTATAGGTAATGTATGGGAGTACCCCCCCCCCCCCCCCCCCCCCCCAGGAGGATACCCTACTTTAATAGCGCTTTCTACTAATGACGTCACAAATTTCTGGTCCCTGCTGTGACTCAGACATTAAACCTGACCAGTGTAAGAGTGTAGTATGGGAAAGTCACGTTCGGTAACAAATTTTCGTCGTCTTTGAAGATGTTTATCGTTAAACGAAACAAAATCCACCTTGGTTTCGATAATAAATATCCTGAAAATAATCAACTCGTGCCAAGACAGCGTTAAACGTGGAAAAAACTGTACAGATGAGTGGTTTTATTTCTTATGCGGCGTCATATTTGCTGTGGGTAACATTATGTTAAAATGTGTGGAGAACAGGGCTTCATAGCTATGCGTGAAACGCTGCATTTGGTTAAATTTATAGGCAAAGGTTGCTCAATTTTTTTTCGAGTGCTTATGTTACGCTATAGTACTACGAAATATAAAGTACTAAAGTATTCGTCGCGGATTCATATGGTCTACCTGGCCTCACAACAACAGAACAAACTTACACAATTTCCGGTTTGTGCTAATGTTGGTGTGCTTTTCACCGTAGATATTCTGTCACAGGCCTGCGAGAAGCACATCCCAACTCGATTTTCTCTTTAGCAATTTCGGTTTTGGAGTATTTCACAGCCAATAATGTTATGTCATGTTTCAGTGCATAGCGTAGTCTCCCTCGCAGCCGTTTTTAGTATCGTCACGCAACGCTGAGGAGGAGCGTTGCGTGACGATACTAAAAACGGCTGCGAGGGAGACTATGCATAGCGGTGCTTTCTGCCTAAGACCCCTAAGACACAGAGCTAGGGATCCGATTTCAGTAGCCTTCTTTGATCGAGTCGCTTTATTTTCTGATTTTAACCATTTATTTGAGTTACTGGACCAGGTTTTGCTCCCAATAGCAGTAGGGCCTTTTATATATTGGAATTATGCTCAAAAAACATTTTAAAAACGCTAACTGCGAATTTTATGAACAGTTTTCATGTCGGAAACGTATGTTTCCCATACAAAGCCTTGGAGTAGAATGCAAAGTTTGTCTGAGTCACGCGGGGGGTCTAAGGTGACAAAACCTATTTTTAGTAATAGTATAAAGCGCTATTGTGTAATAAGGAACAGGGTGACAACACGGACGCGTCAGATCCAAATAAAAGAAACTAATCACCAGTGATCAGACGAAGTTAAAAAATCAAAGAATTTACTTGTGCTTTAAGGTTTTTTGCATTTACTTCGCAGCTTCATAAGCATTTGATCAAGACTGCAAAATTACAAGTAAACATACACTTCAAAACAAATCATGATCACGCTTCTCTTACGTTGGTTACTGCTTTTGTGTACAGTAATAATCCACTTATCGAGTCCTGTACACATGTCATCCCAGACCACACGCTATCCACAGGGCTGGCGAGATGCCCCGGGTTCGTTAAATGAGTTTCCAGTTGGAGTTATACAGGGTAGAACGCAGACAATCGTCGATCCTTGGAATTATCTACAGAGAATGGGAGTTTTTAAGCTAATGGTCAAACACACGGAGCCTTTCTTTAATTCCTGGGGGTATAATAACACTGGGAATCTCCTCTGGGGACTGCCGCTTCAGTTCGGATGGCAAAAGATGTCCAATCGCCTTCGTGACATGAGAAGTAACCATGGCAATGCTGGATGCGGAGACCATTGCGTATCTCCCAACAGCTGGTGGGCCGATATGAACTACTACCTCTCTGTGCTTCCTTTCCTGGGAGCCTTGAATGCTGGGATATTCTCACCGCTTAAGTATCCTTTGTGTATCACCAAACCAGCGAACGTGGGCGAGAAAGTCAAAGAAAAGTTCTGTACCAGTATTGAAGAGTGCAAGGTAAAACATGCTGTGGTGATTCAGGACTGGACAGAGTTTTTCCGGCGAATTAAGGCTGCTTCTTCTGCATCCGATCACGATGCCACCGTAGCACTGATGTGGAAGGCGCACACTACATCTATTAAACATGGTGAGTCCATCAACAGTCCTTAATCCATCCACCCCAAAAAGGTCTCTTGTCTTACTGGAACGGGATAGCGAAATAAAAAAACAATCAGATTTTTTCTAGCCTAGCGGGCGTTAAAGGGTGGGGTGAGGGGAAGGGGTGGAAAGGGTAAGAAAGAGAACAAAAAAAAGGGAGAAGGCATTGGGGCGAGAAAGATGGAAGGAACGCCTGCGTTTCCCTTCTTTTCTTTCTTACCCTCCCCCTCCTCCCCCTTTCAGCAGGCTGATTTTTTTCCCTTGAGTGCCTCTCCCCCAAGGGAACACCTAAGAAGCCAATAGGAATAGATTCAGCTAGGGACGTTGTGCCTTGGCTTTTGTGAGATCTACGTTACGAGAGACTGCTCCGAGGCGCACAAGGAACCCATCAGCCGGAGCGTCTGAAGACAAAACAGTCAAGCCATTTATAAAATGATATTCCTCTCCAGAAAACTCGCAGCGAATCAAAGCAGTGTAAAATCTACCCCAAAAGACGGCTATTTTCACAGTGACCTGTCCTTTAACTACAGCTAAATTTGTCAATCCCTCTGAGATGTATAAACAGTAGCCTTAATTTGCACCTGAAAACTACAAACTGAACGATTGTGGTATTTGTAGTCTTGATAGTTATTCATAACTTATCGAAGTTCTTATGTGATAAGTTCCTCACGAATTTTGAATGTTTTGTCACTCCCTAGGGCTTCCCCTATTCACTGAAGAAGCCAGCCTACTATCAGAACCAGAGAAGAACTTTGGGGTGGGATGGGCAATATCGGTAGACTTCATTGCAGCTACACATTTTCAAACCAATCTCAACGATACCTGTCAACAGCAGTCATCGCTGCCACCAAGAATCTTGAAGAACGGTGACATAGCTCCCTTCATCAAGGACCTCACCGGTGCTCAAAATCGTGTAATTTTGGCGATAAACTTGTTTCGGATCGTGAACACTGAAACCGATGGACTGCTGTTAAAAGTCTGGCGCAGAGCAATGTGTTCACCACAGGGTCGTGCTATTGGTTTAAAGCTGTTGGAGGACGTGGCAAATAAACCTTGGATCATCCCTAGGATGTTGATATCACTGCTTAAGGCCCTGTTTAAGTATCCTTGCCAATACAAACTGATGTCACCCAATTGATGTTGCAAAAAGAGCAGATTTCACTGTAATCATAAAGAACCTTAAATTCGTTAGAATGACCTAACTATAGCCATATGGCTATAGTTAGGTCATTTCAGTGTTGGCCACGGAGGTTTGTCCGCAAACCCGCGAGATATCAGGCAGATTTCTTTATGATAAATTCTTACATTATCAACAAATATTTTATTAGTCATCGCTTTGCAGCTGTCGGGATTAATCTCATGATGCGTATATATTTTGTTAGGTAAACCACATTCAAATTATCGTGCACTTTTTCAATACCGTGCATCTCAGTGTTTTTTTTTTTTTAAATAAGCTTATATATCCGCCATGTTTAAAAACGCATTCGATTGCCACGAAAAAGCGGATGTGTGCTTTCTTAAAACTCTGTCTTGCTTGTAAATGTTTGGTCTAAAATTGATTTGACGCGCGCTCAATTTGAAATAACACAACTTAATCGCCCAATTACAGCCGGGCCAGGACTTTTAGTCAGTATCAGTATAATTATTGAATCAGTATCTGGTTAATAAAAATGCAGAACCTGGTATCTTAAGTTGTCTCATTGTGTATTCAAAACATAAATGATGCGATTTAGAGCAACATATGCTAACTGAGGATACCGCACGGTGATTTAGCGGAACAGATTCGATTTGGAGCAAAAAAAAAAATGAGATGCGTGACAAAATCAATCTGGCTGCCAGTGAGAGCCAATCAGATTAAGAATGAGTTTAAAATAGACGTGATAGAGAAAACAAGAAGTCATGGCAAAAACACATGTACTGAGTATTAATCCTACTGTTTGGTTGAATTTTAGTGGCGACTGACGTTGGATAAACGACTGTCACTGAGTGATATATTAAATCTACAATTGCTACACTTAACTTTGCCTGTTTTGAGGTCTTGTCAACTGAAACTAGCAGAATTCTAGATAATTATAAGTAAACCCAGTTGAAGACTTGTAAGGCTTTAAGAATTCATCTTGAATTATAACACGGTAAACTTCTCTGCCTAAATATCACCATACCAACAAGATGAAAAGCGAAGAATGTGGCACAATGATCATGCTTTTTACACAATACGGTCTGCTTGATAAAACGTGTTTTCAATCTGTTCCTCCATTAAATTCTTCTTCTGCAGTTCTTCTTTCAGGAATGACTTCTCGCCATTTTATATACAGTGATATTTTCCTATAGTTTAGTTCCCCAAAGTTTCGCCACATTGATGTGATTCAGCATAATTGCCGTGTTGCTTCGTTGCATAGTAGTGCACCTTTAAGCAAACATCCTGCGTACAATCGCTTTGTAAAAAGGCTAACCAGGAGAAAAAACAAACCCCCTAATCCTACGAAATATAGAGTCACCGTTTTAGAATGATAGCAGAGGGCCTCAGCCTCAGTAGTATAAATGGCCATTGCTGTCCCGCTCGACAGGCTGATAGGTAGGTCTTGATTTCTCATCATCAATCCTCGCCTTGCCGCTAACATAGTGCTTTATTGCCATAACATTTGCAGCCGCAAAGATCAGCACGCCAATGACGATAAGACAGATTTCAAACACAGCCATCCTCGCTGAGACAGTGCGGAAGTCCGAGCCCTGGTGGTTGCAGGGTCTTGCAGACACTTACAAGCAATAACAATGACTAATACTGATAAATCGTGGTAAAAAGGAGGGGGTGGGGTGGTTGCAGCTCCAACCTCCCCCCCTCCCTTGAGGGGTTTGCAGTGCAACAGACATACAGTTATTGATCAAACTGATGCAAATGTATATTTACCAAATCAAAGCTAATGGAGGTTCTCATAAATACTGAAGTTATGACTCGTGCATCATTCTGAGCGGTGAAATCGGGGCACATTGTAAATACTGAGCTCATCTGAAAATATAGATAAGAACAAAAAGGCAACGCATATCTTTCTTAGATGGCTTAGTGTGAACGATCGCAAACTGTCTAAAAGCGCTAGCTTAAGCGGACAGGAACGTTTGATGCGTTTTAAGTGTTAACAGGAAAACGGAATGGCGTGGATCTCATGGTCATCGACTTACATAGTTACGTATACATTTGCTTTTGTTTGTTTGTTTGTTTTTAGAAGACCCACAATCCCATATTTGTTTTTCGTTAGCGGAAATGTACCTTGCTGATAAAACGGCAGAGAATTCTATGGTTTCAGGAACTGAATACTTCCACGTCTTTAACTCATGCCCAGTGCATTTTCGAAGGCCTGGTTACTTAATTTCTTTCAAAATCATATGCAAGAATTCGTAAGAAACAGAAACAGAAACACTAACAAAAGTGCGTCATATTTAGGAGATTGGTAACTCCAGCCCAGCATAATCACTAATGTTTTTACCATGGGTTTTGGGTGACGCCGAGAAGATTGAATTTCACTGCTCTGAATCTTGTCTATACTTTGTACTAATTTTATTAGCTGTCGTATTGCAGGTTTGAACGTGACGTCATGGCCGGCTATGTTGGTGGTCAAGAACAAAAGGATTTCTCTCCTCTGGGAACTAAACTCTATTTTCGTTATTTTCATGTAAATTCTTTGAGAAAAAATCCTATTGTTTTGACCCCCAAAGCTCCCTGGCCCCTTGTCTTTTTGGTTGCAAATTAAGAATTGATTTATACTGTAGTACACCTTATATAATGTTAAAGTCTTCATATTTTCTGTTTACTTCAGTTGGCACGTGATCATGACTTAAAAAGATGACCCTCTTATACCTTCTTAGATTAAAGTCTATTGTAATTATGTACTCATTTAAAAACTCAAATCTTGTATGCTCGGTGAAATAAAATGATGAGCCGATATTCCTGAAACTTTCCTGTTAAAAGACTACCACAAGTATATACCTATTAAACGCAGAAGTGTTTTCTCCCAGCTAAAAAAAATGGAGGAACAAATTGTGTTTTCCTTGGTTTAGAAACGATGCTTATAGTCGGCTAATGGTTCATTTATTTACGAACCGATTTTGTGCTCATTCATCCAAAATGCCAATCAACCATGTCGAGTCAGCGATGAAATGTTTTACCGCGGCTGTTCATAATCCACAAATTCAGCGAAAAAAGTGGGGAATATCAATATTTTGGGGATATTTGTCATCTTGAAGAGGTACAGAAGACGGAACGGAGGCTTGAGGGCGAGAAAAAGTTTTAAGCTGTTGCTTTTTTGGAATAGTGCAGATTTACTTCATATGAATGCACAGGTAACCCAGGCTCTGTGATAGTACCACAGTACGGTTCCAGTAAAATTACAGTGCTTGTATGGGGTAAAAATATCATCCTAAAATTTCTAGGAAATACTAAATAAAGATCAATGAAACTTACTCTGCAGTTAATTGTTGTTGTCCTCATTGCTCCAACGAAGTTTCGTGATAATTTGCAGTAATTTGTTCAAATTCACTCTATCTACAATAATAATATACAAGGTAGGAAACACGAGGTGCCATTTTCGACGACATGCTCTCATTCAACACAACGTTTTCCACGAAATTCGAACTCCAACGGAAAATAAACATGCCAGAATCGTAGAAATAGGATAGCAGCAGATATAGAAACCAATGAAGCTTTCCCAGATAGAGAAACGAATCCCACAGACTTTGACAAACTCGAAAAATATAATCCAAACACACCGAGAATACGCTCGCCGAAGCAGCCGGGCCAGATCAACGCGCGGCCAAGAAAATGAAGCCTGGGCACTGTACAAGAAAATTCCATCCCGGGGGTCCTGGGGTGACCTTTCTAGGGACCGATGCATCATTTGCCCAAGGCCACCCTCCCCTGCTGGATAAATACTTGATAGAAGGCAATTGTCCTTCCTAGCCAATCACTATGGCCCGTTATAAAGAGATTATTTTCCTCTCGAACTATATTCAGCTCCTGGCGCTGGTCCTCAGAAAGTTTATCAAACATCAATAGGGCAAGGTTATAAGGGCAAAGGAAAGAACAACGAAGGACGATTTACAAAACTTAAAACGAGCAAAAGATATAAGTGAATTTTGGCTCTTACCGAGGCATTTGTACAACAGGACCAAATTCAAAGAGAGGTGTATCACGATGATTCACATATTTAACTGATAGAACGTTCAGTTGTATTGACAAGAAGTCGGCGTGTTACTGCCGCATTAATCGCTAAATATGTTAATCGCACTAGTTCTTTGTTTACTAGTGCACGTGCCTTTCACATTCGTCTCAGTTATCGCAATTCATATTCTGTCGCAATTTTCTGTATAATTTTTGACATTAGTTTGTAAGCTTCACCGTTTATTTACGATAGTTTCACTCGAGAGTTCACAGCAACAGTATCTCAGTCAGCATCTACCTTTTGTTCAACCTTGTTTTTAGCCCGCCTTGTAAGCATTTCGCGTTGTTATTTCATTAGTTTCATTACTGTTATTTGCATTCCTTAGTAAAAGAAATGGGACGCCTTGTAACTCCGCAGACTCTCCTGATTATATTACTTTTTTTTTTAGCCATTTAAATTCAGGCGCGTGTGCGGGGTTTGCTCTGCCAAATGGTGATTGGCTAGGAAGAACAATTGCCTTCTATCAAGTATTTTTTCAGCAGGGGAGGGTGGCTTTGGGCAAATGATGTATCGGTCCCTAGAAAGGTCACCCCAGGACCCCCGGGATGGAATTTTTTGTACAGTGCCCAGGCCTCATCTTCTTGGCCGCGCGTTGATCTGGCCCGGCTGCTTCGGCGAGCGTATTCTCGGTGTGTTTGGATTATATTCTTCGAGTTTGTCAAAGTCTGTGGGATTCGTTTCTCTATCTGGGAAAGCTTCATTGGTTTCTATACCTGCTGCTATCCTATTTCTACGATTCTGGCATGTTTATTTTCCGTTGGAGTTCGAATTTCGTGGAAAAAGTTGTGTTGAATGGGAGCATGTCGTCGAAAATGGCACCTCGTGTTTCCTACCTTGTATATTATTATTGTAGATAGAGTGAATTTGAACAAATTACTGCAAATTATCACGAAACTTCGTTGGAGCAATGAGGACAACAACAATTAACTGCAGAGTAAGTTTCATTGATCTTTATTTAGTATTTCCTAGAAATTTTAGGATGATATTTTTACCCCATACAAGCACTGTAATTTTACTGGAACCGTACTGTGGTACTATCACAGAGCCTGGGTTACCTGTGATGAATGGACAGCTTTCAATGCTTGCATGGCTGATCATCGCTTTTGTTACCGTGGCTGGCACTGGAACTCTAGCTTACTTTTACTACAAATTGCTTAATTATTTCATCAGAATGAAGATTGAAGCCGAACCTGATCCTGAGCCTCTAGAGAGAGAAACAAAATTAAAAAGACCGTTTCGGGTCCAAGAAGGACAAGATTCTGACGAAGAAAGAATTAACATATTCAGAGAAATTAATAACAGTGACATGGCGATCGAACGAACTTGAAAAAATCGTCAGTTACTTCGTAGTTGGCTAGTCAGTTAGATTAGTTAGTTAGAGTATCAAAAACGTATAAGTTTTTCTTGTAGTCGGACGCCACCGGGCTAATGTAAGTAATATGCAATTAAAAGGAACAGACATTGTTTTGTGCATATAAGCTGCATATAAGCTCTGTTATCGCACAAATGCTAACAACACTCCTTAACGCTTGTATGCCTTGGAAGTCCGTCAAAACAAAGTATCATCAGTTTGTTCTATTTCGTTCCATATGTATTACTAACAGTTTCCGCTCAAACTATCCTAGTTGTCCCTTGTCATATTCTCCAATCACAGTAAGCTTTGTATATAGGGTGACTACTTCTAAGTATATATGCCAGGGGAAAATCCGTGTGAAGAAACTGGGTACTGCTCAGGTGTACGTATTTCGAATCCTTGTCCTTTGTCTTTCTTGACGCTACCGCATACGCTATGGCACCAAACACACACACAGAAAGAACAGAAACTCCGACAAGCACTCTGATCGCAATAGCAGAGTCCACTAAAATCAATAACATTTCAGCGATGACCACAGTCTTGAATGATATGGGTCTGTCATGAGCAGAATAGATAAGAGATTGTAGCTTCACGCGAGTGAACGCAAAATTATGGGGCATGGAGAGAGATATTATGGGTTTTCGAGGAATATGTTGCAGTTCATTATGCCAAAAATATCGACACTGGCAGACCACTTTTGGAATTTTACTCTTAAGGAGAAAAACTTTGGAAATTCAGTTTTTACTTCTGGAAACTTGGTCCACCTCCCAGGTTGTTCTCCTTTCTCGAGTTGGTCCTGTTCGGGTGGACTAAATTTAAAGTGGAAACACATAAATTTTATTGGCCCGTCCGAGATCCAACCTCTTACCCTTTCATGTACCATTTAACAGACCTAACAGAAATGGTACTGCTTTAGCATACCTGATGCCACTGAAAATGGTACCCTCATCATATACAATGCACTGCATCCATTTTCTAAATGGCCTTAGAACTATGAAGTTAATGAAAGGGAAAATATCACGCATTACCAGGGGAGATAACCAAAATTGTTATATTCCTAGACTTTCCCTCAACTAGACACCGGGACTGCCATTGGTTGATTCTTGGTCACTCGGTATGGCCTTGACTAAAATCAAATGTATCCCGATCATGATCGATACATTGAGCACAGGGCCCCCACGCAATCTGTGTGTGTAACCGATGTTATTTCATAGTAAATGTACTTGATTTACCGTTTGCCTCACCCATGGTGATATATCGCTAAGTATGTATATAAATCAATGGTAAATAAACGTTGAATTACCTTACCTGTGGTATCTGATAGTCGTCCTTTTGCCTCAAAGCGGTTTTTTGAGCGATTTTAAGGGATTTTGAGTTTGCCGTTTACTGTTCCTAATAATAGAAGGACTCCTTCTATTATTAGTAACAGTCATGTAACGTAGCCTGTGTAGCAGGCGTGGAAAGGGGCAGGGGATAGACAGGAAGGGAAAAAAGGAAAAAGAGGGGGACTGGGGAGAGAGGGAATGCAAAACACCGGCTCTTAAAGATCGTTTTAACTGTCTATAGTTTACTAAACAAAATGTAAACGAAAACAGAGTTTTGTATGGCGACATCATATTGGTGTACCGTTTTGGTGCACCAATAAGGCCGCCGGAAATCAACAAAAACATCTGGAGTTCACTTTTTCTATAAAAGCCCTTTCTTTTCACTCGAGAACTAGCATACGTGCACATAAACATTTCAAATACTTGAAATGGTTATACTGCTGAATCAAGGGGAAAGACTTTTTTCAACGAGACAGCATTCCGATTTTGGTGTCACGCACTGTGGAAACTCGGAAGTTCAAATTGCTGTATTTTCGAAATAAAACATGCTAGTGCACATAACTAGGCGAAAAAACATGGCAACAACAGCAAGAAGACGACTCGAAGGGCGACATATGCTATTTGGAGAATATTTGCGGAGCTGAACAACCCTAGTAAACGTGCACTATCGAACTGAAGATGAACTTAACATCGATGGAGGTAAGCATGTTTTAGCTATGTTTTCATGTTTTTAAACTAGAAAGTATTTTGAATGAATAATAAAACAATTATTGAATTCGGCTCTTGTATCATATGAAGAATATGTTGTTAGGGTTGTTCAGTTCCGCAAATATTCTCCAAATAGCAGATGTCGCCCTTCGAGTTGTCTCTCTTGCTGTTCTTGCCATGTTTTTTTGCCTAGTTCTTACTCTTCAAAAGAGTGAAATGTCCGCCATTTTTGTTTTCACAACCAAAACAACTCAACCTCGTCCCCAGGTCTTCGCGGTCAACGGAGCATGAACCTGCAAGGAAGCTGCACTTTTGACGTCATCGGTTCATTAATCCCAAAATTATTCCAAATTTGGTCATCAGTAGCTGGTTATGGGGAATTATGCTTGTGCTTTTAGCCAATCAGAATCGGGGAAATATTTTGAATGAATAATTATATAAAAGAACAATCCATCGGTTACACACACTGATCCCTCTCTCCTCCGCAGAGGCTCCCGCTGGGTATCCCTATAATGAATAGATTTAGCAAGGACTAAAAGCGAAGCTCTCGTTAAAATCTATAGTTTACTAAACAAAATGTAAAGGAAAACAGCCAAAGAAAATCAGTAGGTTTAATTAGCCAAAAAAAAAAAATACTTTGCACGTGCAGCACACTTTTTTTGTCTACCTTTTTAAGCACATTTCTTTGCCGTTGTTTTGAAGAGGGGGACATTGGGGGGTACCCAATACAGCAATACCGTAAGAAAAAATGGCAGATACCGAAATACCGCGTCGAAAATCGTCTAAATACCGATACCGCATATTTTAATCACATTTATAATCGGTTGCGCATAGTTATGGTTGCTTCCATCTAGCGCGTTTAATTATCTCAGGCATTTATGCACCAGATGTCCATGTTTTTTTAAAATATTTTGGTAGTTCGCAATTTTCCGCAAATTTTCACTGAAAAATAAACTGCATTCGTTCAGCCTTTTGGTATTTCGACCCAACAGCTAATTAACTCCAATGAAAATAACTCTTGAAAGCGCGAAAAACAAACCAACCAAAACCCTTTCCACGCACTTCTAGTGCGAGTTTTGATATAAAGTGAGTCTAGTCTAGCACGTCAGTCTCTCAGGGGTCAGATCACACGCCGCGCCATCCTCGGAGACCCAGGGGCAGATAGTGGGGACGAGGGAAAGTCTAAACGGGCAGAAAAATACATATGGAACGAGGAAAAGTAAAGAACGGCGAGAAGAGCCCCTGGGACAATGTCTTACCAGACCAGTTCCCAACGGTCGCCGCCGTTTTGGCTTCTGATTGGTGCCAGAAAACCAATCAGAAGCCAGAACGGCGGCGACCGTTTGGAACTGGTCTGGTAAGACATTGTCCCAGGGGCTCTTCTCGCCGTTCTTTACTTTTCCTCGTTCCATATATATTTTTCCGCCCGTTTAGACTTTCCCTCGCCCCCTTTATCTGCCCGGGTCTCCGAGGATGACGCCGCGCTGTTAAGAGGCAAACTTACCAAATTTTCGCTTTGTACTTTACAAGGCGTTTTTCAATTCTCGAAACCCATCATCTGAACTTATTCTTGTTGCGATAATGTTCGCCTCCTTCGCCCTCTTCATAAAAAATTGCCACACAGTCAATGATGACCACGCCGTCTTCAACCTCAGAGACCTCAGACATTGTGAGAAAACGTTTAAGACCTCGAATTACCGGCACAGGTACACAGATCGACAAGCCTGGTAAGGTAACTTGAGACGACTCATTATCATTGGATGCAACAACAATCACATTGTATATTATCGACCATTAACTGTCACAAAATGACCCACAAATGGTGTAATCATTTACCGTTATGTCTCAAGACTTCTAAATATTAACTTTTATTGACCTTTTTGTCTTACTGTGTTTTGTTTTGCGTATTGTATCGAAAGGAAAGCGCAAATAAACGGTACCGTAATACCGTGAACAATCTTATTTCACCGAATACCGTCAGCCAAAATGATGAAAAACCGCATACCGCAGAGCTAGATGATACCGCAATACCGCACGTTAAAATTAAAATTACCGAAATACCGCATGAAAAAAAGCCCAATACCGCAATACCGTAAACCCCCATGTCCCCCTCTTTTGAACGAATACAACGTGAAACTTTCAGAAACTTCCCAGTCACACGTTTTATGGAGGAAATGTTGTATGTGTTCCTGTTCACTTTTTTTTCCCTGCCGCTCACTTTCACCTTCAGTTGGTGGCAGCTAGCATTTCCCCTTTTTCCCACAGCCGCTATAAAATGTTTCTGTTTTTCTTCCAACGAAATTGGTCTCCTTTGGCTTTTATCTCTCTCTCTAGCTCTTTCTCTATTATCCACGTTAATGTAGACATTGAAATTAAGTCGGAAAAAAGAGTCGGCATTTGTTGTTGTTGTTTTTATCTCTAAAGAACCGGGAAGCTATGCGATTTACCGCCAAAATAGCCTGTACACAGACGTTGTCTTCTTTTTGTTTTCGTTCTTTTCGAAAACATCAGCGAGCTCGCGCGATTCTTCTTCCCCCACCACTACCCACTTGTGCTGGCGGTCAATAAATCCCCTGCGGTTTATATTTCATCACCCGCGCTCGATGGACTTTGAAGAGAAAATAAAGGGTCTGTGAAGAGGCTTCCGCAGAAACGTGCGGGTGCTTGAAATGCAAAATTTCATCCCTTCTCACATGAAGGGGTGGACGTACGTACAGACGATTTTCTCAGAACCAAAATTTCTTGGATGCATAGAATACCAAATCTTCTTACCCATGGTGCTCCGCTGCGCGCGAGAGAGCTCCGCTAAAAATAGCAGCACGTGATCAAAGTATGGTGGAAAGTGGCGAGACAGAAGGCGGGAAAAACACTGCCAGTTTTCACTTTGAACACAACAAGTGTCCACAAGTCAACAACACAAAGAGGAAGCCTCAAGATTCAAAGTTATTTCTAGTGGAGAAAACATTGGTAGTCTTTACACTAGAGCCTAAATAAGCTAAGAAATATTTCAAGACAAGTAAACTTTAATTCAAGTAATAAAGCTTCACACCTAAACGATTTCCACAAACGATTTCTGACGATTCGTTTTTACTTCAGGTTAAGCGCACGCAACACGATTAAGATTGATTGACATGTTTCGCCTTCCGGCTCAAAGCTCAAGAAACCGCAAGTAACCGCAAGTCCGCTAAGTGGGTCATAAGGATGGTTTTCAAGTCGCTTGAAACTTTCTTGAATCGCTTTAAGTTTCCGACTTTTTAAAATGAGATGCAAAGTAAAGTTACTTGAGATTTCATTTAGGCCTTCACACAGGAATTTTTGGTTAAGTAAAACTTAGCAGCTCTTAAGTATTACTTAACAGCCTAGTGTAAAGACAACCCATATAAGGAAAGTACTTTGTAATTCATGATTCAGTGGTTTGAGAATTAAATTTGTGTTAGTACAAGACTGAAGCGAGTCGACTGTTTTGATTCGCTCCGGTTATCCTTTTGTCGCTGTTGAAGTTAAATTCTAGAAATATAACAAAACACTTAATATAATAGGGCCATTTATACGAGGAAAAATAAGACGCGTCTTACATAAGACGCGTCTTAAATAAGACGCGAACTTTCAGTATAAACGGCACATTTCGTCTAAAATAAGACGCGACTTAGCTAAGACGCGTCTTATTTTAGAACAGCCCTTAACACCTGTTCTTAGATAAGACGCGTCTTAGCTAAGACGAAAAAAACTTCGTATAAATGACCTTCGCGTCTTACATAAGACGCGAACGCATGGTACGCATGCGTTAATTTTTGACGGGAAATTTTTCGCGCCTTGTTGGTTGCCGTTGCTACGGGCAACATTCACATGAAAACGAGTCAAGAACAGAAATAAGACGCGAACCATTTATACGAGCTGTTCTCGTCTTAGATAAGACATCCTCGTATAAATGGTACAGTTCGCGTCTTATGTAAGACGCGTCTTATTTTTCCTCGTATAAATGGCCCTAATGTCTGGTTCCTCGGGAAAACAATTAATTTTGTTTTCCCTCGAGTCCTGAAGTTTTCCTCGACTTCGTCTCGGGAAACATCGGGACAAGACTGTCGGGAAAACAAAACTGTTTCCCTCGGGATCCGACAATGTATAATAACACCTGAATGTCCGTTTTCCCTACCTTATTTATATACTTCTATTCGTGAATCCTATAACATTTTATATATACCTGAAAGATCATGAAAAAGGTATCCCTTCAGGCGCTGCGTCCCCGTATAGGCTATTTCAGGGACTACGCACCGGCTCGAAACACTGGTGGGCGTTGCTTTCGATATGACTGTCGTTTATCACTATAAACAATGGTTATTATCATTAAGTTACCCTGAAAGGCCTGCCGCACCCTTTATTATGCAACTGTCGCAGAGCTTGGCCATTTCGAAGAACTCGTCGAGCATGTCGAGGTAAGACGCTTAAAATTTGTGTTTTCCAATTTTGCACGCAGAAATAGCTTCACAGTGTTTGTCGTAAACGGTAAGATAATGCTCGACGGCGCACCCTTGTATCCCCCTGCGCGTGATAGAATTCAAAGGGATAGAATACATCTGAAGAAATGCGAAGAAATGCGGCATAATTCGAGTATTGGATCAATAGCAATCAATTACGTGATTATACCTGCACCTTTATGTTTGGCTTTAAATTTCATTCTCGTAAAGCACGTTTTGCGCCAATTTTCGTTCCAATACTTTGTACTTTTCTGAAAGATGAATTAGAAGTATGAAACTGATTTCCGTCGGCAGTTTGGCTGAGGCAGTAACTGCATTCATCTCAATTTTAAGCAACTTATTTAGACTTCATCTTAACAACTTGCCAAATGCAAGTTAAACTTTTCTATATTAGATTGTTTAATTCATTTTCTGCCTAAGCAATTCTTAAAACTAAATATTTTACCGTGTACGAAGGCTCTTTAAGTATCACTGTTGGAAATGCGTTTTGTCCGCAATCTTTGAATTGAGGGGTACTATGTTCAGTACAACGAGTCGCCTATAACGACTTAAGTTCACCTAGAACGCACTTGTCTACGCGTTTATGAAAGTTTCTGGTCAGAACTTTAACTATTTCCTTTTACTCGCCTTGTTGCGTCTCAGACTAGTTAACAATTATTCCTCGAACCCGAATGGACTCTGAGTCAGTAGCCCATGAGGCCTGTTAGAAAATTATTGCGTCATTGTGGCGGGAAAACTCGTCACGTGATCTGAGAACTGAACTTTGCACGAGAGTCTCGGAACTGTGTAGTCGTTCGGAGTCGTGGAGTTGACCGAGTGTGTACATTGAGTGTAGATCATCGATACTTTACGCGAATTGATGTCAATGAATCCTTAAGTGTAGAACAGAGTACAGAATTCTAAAATATGAACATGTGAACAAATATACTTTCCAGGAAGTGAAGAATTAAAGCTACAGAGAACTGGTTTATCACACATAATTTGTGACAAGGCCGAAGGCCGAATGGGCTTTTGACTCACAGGCCATGAGGGCGAGAGGAATAATTGTTTTAGTAAAATCCAACTATTTGGTCAAACATATCGAGACAAAACAACTTTAGCTAGTTAAAAGTAAACTTGAATCCTTTTTGCCGCCAAAAGCCGGCCCTTTTCGCTACTAGTGGGCTCTAACATATAGCCTAGTAGCAGCTCATACCAATCAGAACGCAGAATTGACGACAATATAGGCTGTATGTGGTGTGCACTCAGGATGATGTGGAGAGAGAGAGTTCGACTTTAGACTGACTGTCGGGTTTTCATCCGTCTGATATTAATAGGATCTTCTTGCTTTAATAGGCTATTACTTTTTACATGGAAATTTTGGGTCAGTAAAAATAAACGGCCGTTTTTAGGTCCCCATCAACGTTTTTCAAATTACTTTTTCAAAGAAAGGCAAAAAGTACAACAGATTTTTTTTGCCTCGCAGCAAAGCGAAGGGCACTGAAGCGTCTCGATCAGTTAAGGTTAAGTAGGTCTAGCACGGGAAGTATCTCACTAAAATCAATTTTTATTCTTTTGAATAATACACATTTTGTTAATCCACACCCTAAAAAAGCAAGGAATAAGGAGCTACTCTTCATACATGAATAACAAGTGCGATGAACTATCGAATTATATTTCTCCCTTAAATGCGTTTCCTCTCAAATTTCGGGTGTAAGATAATTTCTGTGGGCCCCGTCAATTTTTGGCATCTTCACATATTGTTTAAAGGAAGCATTGGTTACGTGGCCTTTTGGTGCACGTGGCCTATTGAGATCACGCATCAAGCCGTTTGATTGACAGCTACCGATTCCTGTATTTAGTCAATTATTACGCCGTCCATTGAAAAACTGGACACTGTAAGTACTTGCCGTAAAAGACAATAGCATTCTGGACGATGGGATAAGACTAATTAGTTATACATTGCCTTCTTAAAAAATAGAAAAGCAATATATAGCCCTTTTTTAAAGAACAGCTGAGTTTCGTGGTTTATACTTGCAGTTTCTCTAAAGTGTTACTTGTGGCGTTTTATTACCAGGAGATGGCAAGTGCTAAGGAGAAGACTACACAGACGAGAGACACTACAGCGGCGACAGAGGTGAAAGAGGTGGGTGGTAAAGTTGACAAATGTTTTGGTGACAGACTGTATGGCTAATTTTTTGGGGTCGCTGGGATCCAGAAAGAGGTGTGAAGGAAAAGCTGGGAACAAAATGAAAAAGAAACCTCCCAGAACAAAAATAATAGTTAATAAAGAAAAAGAAATAGTCGTCTATTTCTCTAATTTTAGCTTCCTTGTCCTAAACAGGCTATTTAATTTCGTGCGTGTCTGTCCTAATTATAAACAGGGTATTGCCTACGCGATTGATTGATTTGCTTGATAAAATTGTTAGTATTCCAAGTATACAACAGCAGTAGCTATAACTCGAATTTGCTCTACAACAACTGGCAAGAAATGGCCTTGAAACAAGACGGCGTGTAACTTGTCCTTTCTCCTAGCGTAATATAATTGAGGGTGTTCTCCTAAACAGGGTATGTATTTTAGGATTTTTTGTCCTAAACAGGGCCAGGGTTTCAAACCCTCAGCAGCTCAACTATGTTCAAATATTGGTCGAGTATTGCTCCCCCACCCCTTTCCTTCCTCAGTCTCCGGCCATCTGTACAACATAAGACGACGTATTAGAAAGTATCTTACTGGTGAGACCACTCAGTCTCTTGTTTATGCCATCGTTATGGGTCGCACAGCCTATTGCAATAATTTGCTCTTCAATACTCCTGCAAAACACATTGCTAAGATTCAGCGCATACAGAGTTGTGCGGCCCGATTAATCTGTCGTTAGTCAAACACTTAAGTTTGACCACATAACACCTACCTTAATTCGTCTATATTGGCTTCCAGTTTGTTGTAGAGTTGAGTACACAATATTGATCCTAAATTTTGAGGCAATTTATGGTGTTGTACCGTCATATATTTGTAACTTAATAAACAATTATTGGATGAGGTTTTTGTGATATCCGGAATAATCAAGGTCGAGGTAAGTGTTATCAGTCGAAGCCGAAGGCTGAGGCTGATAACACTAACCGAGACCTTGATTATTCCGGATATCACAAAAACCGAATCTAATAATTATTTTATTATACTTTATCTTCAAGTAATTTCTCAGTTTCTTGCTGGGCGAATCGAGAAGCCATCCTTACTTCGCTGTCCGCGAACTTGACATTGCTGTCCGTGCACTTGACATTGCTCTTGGAAATCATGCATTGCGCGCGCAACCTACAGGTTATTCACTAATCTGTAGGTACAGATTAGTGAATAATGTGTAGGTTGCGCTGTTTCCCAGAATTAACGGTAGGCTTTTAGCCAATGAGAAGACTGATGGTGACTACAATGTATAATAATCAAGATTAAAGAACGGACACGATACAACCTGCGTTCGAGCAAGGAACTGTTGTTAGAGCCACCATTGGTTAAGACCAAGAAAACTCTTAGAGATAAATCATTCGAAGTAGCAGCGCCCTGATTATAGAATACATTACCCTCTGGAATAAGAACAATTAGAGGTTACGATCTTTTCAAAGGAGCAATTAAGAGGTACTTGTTCAAACATTTGCTTGTAATACCTAGATGTCCATGGCCGAGTTGTTCAAAGCTGGGTTAAGTTAATCCAGGGTTAGTGCGAGATTTGAATTCAGATTTGAAAGCTTAAAAGCATTTCAGTTTTAATTCCTTTTGTCTACAAGTTGATGATTGGAAGCTAGCTCTAAAAATAACAGAGAGAATTATCTGAGAAAATGCTTTTGAACACAAGAAAGAGAAACCCGGGTTAAATTTAACCCCGGGTTGCGCGCTAATCGGCCTTCGAAAAACTAGGCCGCCCAGAAATCTACGAAGGATTCTGGCTGTACCCAGTAAGCACGCTCTACGCAATGATTCCAAACGACATGTGACACCAATCTCCGCTAATCACTTTTCTATACCTTTCGAGATTCTAATGCACCAATTATGATTGGAACCAAAGTTACTCTGCGCAATTTCCAGATCCGTTTCAACTCCCGCCTCAGGTAGTTCTCAATTTTCTCTTTCCACTTGTCTTTCACTCGGATGCCAAACGGGCAAGCAACATCAATAATCAGACATTTGCCGTTCTATCTTATCCAATACCTCAATGTCAGGCTTGTCGTGTTCAATCTTGTTGTCAGTCTGAATTTTGAAGTCCCACAGCAGCTTGTTATTAGTGGATTCATACACTGGTTTCGGCTCATGACTGCAACAATTTTCATCTCTTTTAAAACCCAGCTTTCCACATAGGTTCCAATGAATCACCTGCGCCACCTTGTCTTGCCTCCAACATCGATATTGCTTTTGAGCAAGTTTCCTGCATTCCGATACAATATGGCTAACTGGCGTCTCATCGCCTTCTCCACACATTCTCAGAACTTTGTAGACATATTTTGCTTGTCGATTATCCTCTTGATACTCATAGTTCTTTAATGCTTATTCTTTTGCTGCCACAACTATAAGCAACTCCCACGTCTTTTTATCTCTTACTTCTGCTGTGCTCCTTCAAAACTACCCATGAAGTTGTTTCTCTTGGAGCACTCTAATTTTTTTCTTTCTTGCTGTAACGATGCGGCTTCACAAGTTTTAGCATAACATCTCAGAACTTTTTCCTTGTACACCGCCTCCAACAGGGGGCCGTTACAACTCTCAACCTACCGGCTAAGACTATTGATCTCACTATTTACAGAGTCCTCAACACTCATTAATCCTCTACCACCTTCTGACCTTTTAAAGTAAAGCCTGTCAAAATCAGCCTGCGGATGCAAAGCATGATTATGTAGAGTCATAAATTTGCGCGTTTTTCTATCCATAATCTGTAGCTCGTCTTTCGTACACTCCACTGTTTGCCGCTTATCGCACTACTTCCACTGCCCTAAAATTGATTTCTTGGACCATATTCCCACCATTCGCAGTTTAGACTTTAATATTTTTCTTACACGACGGAAGTATTCCTTCTCAATTCTTCTTTTCATCTCGGTGTGTTTGACTCCTTCAAGCATCCCTAGGTAATTATAAGCATCCACATCACCATCATGCATTCATTGCTCGAATCAGTCTTTCACCCGAGATTACGTTACCCTCTGACTCGACCAGTTTCCACATCTTCATGAACAGGACCGCACATTCTTCCATTCCAAATTCCATTTTGATGTCTTCACTGACTACTTGGACAGACTGTAGCAATTTATCAACCTGGTTTTTGCTTTTTCCGTAGAGCTTTAAGTCATCCATGAACAGAAGATGATTTATTGTAGGTAATCCATTCGCAAGATTATATCCTGCTTTTACTTTCCTCAACAACAGTGTTAGTGGGATCAGTGCCAATACAAACAGTAATGGAGAAAGGCTATCCCCCTGAAACAGGGGCACCCAACGTCAATTTTCGGAAAATATCTGTTTGGAAGACGATTTGAGATCTAGAATTTTCGGAACATTTGTTGTAAAATTTATTGCTTACTTGCCTCTCCTAGGATTTTCGAACATCTAACAAAATGGTATAATTGCTTATTTTTAACGGATTTTTACCCTAAGAAGGTCACCTAGAATTTTCAGGAGCCTTTCTTGTGGCTGAAATTTTCAAAAAGGTAAGTTTTGATCCCTATAATTTTCGGATCACTTGACTTTCAGTTAGAAAATCCGAACAGATGAAAAATTTTTAGGGGATAAATAAATATGCCTATATCTACTGTTTAAATACTAAGATATGTTAAACAATGCTATGTTTGAGTGGTTTTGAACTATATTCTCGTTGGGTGCCCCTGCTGAAAGATTCCCCTCTTAATACACACTTCCGGCCCAATAAATTGGTTACCAGCCGTCATTTCCGTCTTCCATTGTTTCATAATGTTTTGGATTACACCCGTCGCGTTTTCTGCGATACCAAACATGTTCATGCATTCAATAATCCACGAGTGAGGTATCAGATCATATGCCTTTTTATAGTCCTACCACACCACTCCAAGGCCTGTTTTCCGTCTTCTGCAATTCTTAAGTATCATTCTGTCTATTAGCAGCTGGTCTTTTGTGCCTCGCAAGTTTCTTCTGCATTCTTTCTGTTCCTCTGGCAATACACTCTTTCTTTCAAGATGTTCATTTAAGTTGTGTCTGCCAACACTCCTGTAAATAGCTTCCACATCAGTGGCAGGCATGTAATAGGTCTAAAGTTTGCCACGTCACCACCTTTTCCTTTGTCCTTTACTACCAACACAGTCCTTCCTTGGTTAACCATTCTCTGGTATTGATCTCAAAAATAGGCACTCATTTAATCAAGTTGCAATTCTCTCATGTAACGCTCTAAACTTTTTCAACCAGTAGCCCTGCATACCAAATGGACCCACGGATTTCCAATTAGGCATTTTCCTTAGCTGTTTTTTGGTCATCGGTGCAGAAATCTTTACCTCACGTACCTTTTCCAGGTCACCCAGCTCATTCTTTAGATCTTGTAACCAGTCAGCCTCTGCATTAATTGTGCTTCACATCTTTTTCGTAAATTCCACCCTAGAAATTTCGGCACCCTTCTGCATTTGGTATCACATCACTGGTCCTTTCAATTCCTTCTAGCTCCTACCTATTGCATTCAAACAATCTGTTTTGTCTACACTGTGGATTTCTCTCCTCATGGCGCCTCAATTTTGCTGCCTGGGCGGTCACCCTTTGCTTGAGTTCTTCTAGTACGATTTGGAGGCCCTTCTGCCAGATATTGTATTTTCTGTCCAACTGCTCACTAAATCTCGGTTCTTCTTACCTGACCAGTACCACCCTTTCTAGTCTACTAATATTTTTTCCCGACTGCATTATTAGTAGTAGTATTGGTATTGGTAGTGGCAGTGGTAGTGGTAGTGGTAGTGGTAGTGGTAGTGGTAGTGGTAGTGGTAGTGGTAGTGGTAGTGGTAGTGGTGGTGGTGGTGGTGGTGGTGGTGCTGGTGGTGGTGGTGGTGGTAGTGGTAGTGGTAGTGGTAGTGGTAGTAGTGGTAGTGGTGGTGGTGGTGGTGGTGGTGGTGGTGGTAGTGGTAGTGGTAGTGGTAGTGGTAGTGGTAGTGGTAGTGGTAATGGTAGTGGTAGTGGTAGTGGTAGTGGTAGTAGTAGTAGTAGTAGTAGTAGTAGTAGTAGTAGTAGTAGTGGTAGTAGTAGTAAGAAGACTCGCCTTCTCCAACTTGGTTGCCTTTAAATTTCGTGTACATGTTTTCAATCTTTAGATGTCGAACGAAAAAGACGTCAACATCCTCCTACTTGGAGAAACTGGAGTGGGCAAGTCAACCTGGATCAATCTAATCGGCAACTATGCCAAGCATAAGTGGTTCGGAGAAGCTTTGAAAGATCCTACATTTCTTATTCCGTCAAGGTAGAATTATACTTTTTGTTGTATGCTGAGTCGATACGTAAGTTTGCTGCTCAGACGAGTCCTTAAGACAGATGCTTCACTTTTGAAAACGATCTACAAATCTTTGACCTAATATCTGAACAGCCTATTTTTGATCTCCGCTGTGAATTATTTTTTTTAGAAAAACAAGGTCGAGCTATCTCTTTAGTTATCATATAAAAGCTCATTCTCTCTTGTATAAATACAATACGAGAAAGCTTAAGAGCGACGGTCAGGAAATATCGACCATCGAGTGGCAAGTGTTGAAAAATCGATTTCTTTCATTTTTTGTCCGTAAATAGCTTTTAGGTAGATAAGTTATCTGATATAAGTTGTTCTCGCAAAAAGCCTTTTATTTTCGAGAAAAGTTAAAATATCAGTTTTCGTGGTCGGAGTCTCAAAATGGCCGTATTTTCAACCCGAAATTTGCTAACATCAACTCTCCTCGCGTTCGCAAATAAAGGCGCAAGGAGAAATTTGGACACTTTCCATCAATAGAACAACTCTTCTTCTTTCAATAGAAGGTACTTTGAAAGCAATATCGAGACTCGTTGAACTGACATAATTCAAAAACGAAGAACAGGTTTTTACGGTGACAAAAACTTTAATTTAGTAGTTGTTTTTTGCGACATTATTCTTCATGTGGTATAGCTCCAAATTTTCCCAGTCCTCGTTTATTCACACATTTAGACATTTATCTAAAACATACCTGAGAATTGGCTTGGGTTCCTAAAAGCAGCCTTCAAACGAAAGCATCGAAGTGGGGTAAATATAGTGAAGCGTGACCAAAACAACTTATTTAACGGCTCCAAGGTTTCCTCGATCGTAAAGTAACAAGACGAAATATCTTCCTGTTCGGTCATCCTTAGCGAATTACCATTGTTAAAGTCCTTATTTTCAATAAAAAGTGAGCACCAGATTACTAGCGCGTTTGATATTTTTCTTCTTCAAAATAATGTCGGCACCGAAAATGTTACTCTTTCAAGAATTGCGTTGCGTTACTACCGTGATTCCGTGACTGTCATTTTGACGGCACCGTCTCTTCAAACGTACGTTATGACAGGTACTGTCACGGAAGAGATTGTCACGCGGAGTCGCCGGCTGGTAGAGTTCAGTGTCTCAAAATGGCTAAAATAGACCCAGTTTCACCTTTTTACTCCACTCTTTGATTGAAATAAGCAACTTTGCAATGGGGAAACCTACAAGAACTAAGAAAAACGAGCCTTTAGGCTGTAAGTTTCTGCTTTTGTGCATTTCGAAATTGGAAGTGTTTACACAATTACCGTCGGCCTACAATGAAAATTCCTGAACTTCGATGGTGTCTTACAGAGATTTCCTTCAATAACCCAAGCCAATTCCCAGGTATGTTTTTAATGAATGTCTAAATATGTGATTTAAATAGCATGAAGAGAATTCTGTCCCCGCTCAGTAATAACTTCAAGAATTTTATGGATTTGATGATTGTTTAGAAAAAGAATATTTTGATTTTAATTTGTGGTAGAAAAAAATAAATTTGAATTAAACAAAGGCGATTATCTAATCTGTGAATAAAAGGATGAGCTCTGTGGATTTGAAGAACTTATCAATTAAGGAATTTTAAAATAATTTAGAAAGCAAAGAATGTAAAGAAAACAAGAACGCTCTTAGTAGCGTTGATTCTCGCTTGCTAGAACATAAGATAAGAAATAAGGAAGCGATAAGACCGCGAGGGTCTTCCCTGTTTCCTAAGAGCCACGCCGACGATAGTCTGCTACACAGCCGTTTTTAGAGTCGTCACGCAACGCTCCTCCCCACTCCTCCACTTTGGGGAGGAGCGTTGCGTGACGACATTAAAAACGGCTGTGTTGCAGACTACGCCGGCGAGCGAAAAAAGTAAAATTATGCTCTCGACCTACTGTGACTCAAAAGAAAAATAAGAGACTGCTCGCAGTCTAAGAGGCGATTAATTCAACACGAGACAGTATGTCCTCGCTAAAAGTTTTTCCGATTCCTACTTTATCGACGGTCGAGTATTCTTCAGGATATTTACGTTCCATATCGTTTTCGACGATTTGTTTCTGAATTGATTAGAAGGCGTCTATGCGTAAATAAACGAGAATGAAGGAAACGTGATGAAAATGGTGCGTCATTTCAATCATCGCCGAAAATAAACCGCATGCTCATCACAAGACTCCTTTGCATACAAAGAAAGTTTACAACACCTGACCAGTTAGCCTCACCATCGACGTTTTGCTCATTTAACGATTGTTCTTTTTTTCGACCACTGACGTAATCACTTGTTCCAAAGTAATCAACGCTTTCAAGCGATAGAATTCGTGGACCGACCCATTCCGGAAAAGCTCGACATCTTTCGCAGCTTTCTATTCTATGGACATGAAGTGCTGGAAGTAGAGTGCGTGACAGTCGAGTACAAAGCTACCCGTATAAACACATCCGTGACACATACGTAAGGTCAGAGGGGTAGTTGAAGCTGCTTCCAGTAGTAGTTGAAGGTTAAATCATTGATATCTCAGGTACTTATAAAGTGCAACGCGACTTTACATCTTAACAACTGCGAAAATCTATCAATAGGTCTTTTGCATTAGTTGATCACGTGATCAACTTTCGGTAAACACGAAAACAGTTTGCTTCTGAAAAATTTTGTTACATTACCAGAAATTCGAGTCGTTTCGTTCTTGCGATACTTTTATTCCTGAGGTTTATCGAAAATCTACAAAGCATGCTCGGTGGGATGGCTCAGATTGCCAAAACAGAATGGGTGCATTCATCAGGGAGATGTGAACTGGCAGACTATGTTGCTTTTTTATAACCTTTCTTCCGTGGATCTGGAACCTCCTTTAAAAAAGGGAAATAAAAAATGAGGAAGTTCAATTGACAAGGCTAGTTTAGTTTCGTCCTTCCTGTTCTTGAAATTTTGGTGAGGGCTGGTAATATAATATATATATTTATAAAATAACTAAAATAGGACGCTCGCTCTAATTGGCTGAGAGGAGTGTTTTTATGAGTATGTAAACATGGTTGTGACGTGAAATGTTTTGCTTTTCGCGTGCTAATCACGCAAGCACGAATTTGAAAAAGTTTCAGTGATCAAAACTCGACAAGTTTACTTTATTTACCCATTACCTTCTTCTGCTGAAATTTGGAAAATCTTTGCAAACAAGCTGTGTCAACTTTTTTTCGCTTAAGCTGACATTTTAAGCGAGAAAAATCCGTATTTTGGAAAGCATCTTTTTGCAAAACAAGAACTGATTGCGCGTGTACAAAACTTTGCGACTGGTAAGAATTTCTCTTTTAAGGCCGATACACACGAGGGATTTTGCTCCCGGAGCATGCTCCAGGGGTACGCTCCGGGAGCAAAGCTCCTCCTTGTGTACCAACGATTTCATGGGTATACTTAATCCTCGGGAGCAGAATTTCCACTCCGCAAAATGCTCCACGATATTTAACAGGTTAAATAGTTGGGAGCAAGCTCCCGAGGCAAATTGAGCGAACTTGTTGAAAACCTTCCCTCGTGTGTACTGACACGTGCAAAATGAGCCTAGAGCATGCTCCGGGAGCAAAACCCCTCGTGTGCATCTGCCTTTAATCAGTGCCATAACAAAGAGTTTTGCGTTTTTTCTCAGGAAAGTTATTTTATAAAAGCAATTAGAAAAATTTTTTCCGGCATTTGCATAGCCTGTTATAAACACTCGAGGGGTTGGGAGAATTCTCGACAGTTATGCAAACCCGAGACGAAGTCGAGGGTTTGCATAACTGTCGAGAATTCTTCTAACCCCTCTCGTGTTTATATCAGGCTATGCAAACACGGAAAACGTTTTCTAATGCTTAAATATGTATTGGGTACATTATAATTCCCCATACATCACTGCCTGGTTACATATGCATGGCGTTCAAAACGGTAAAAAAGGGGCTAAATGGTCGAACGCTCAAGCGATTTCTGAAGCCATTTTTGACGGAATCGTACAATGGCGGTCAAAAGTAAAGAGACGAAATATTTTACTATCAAACCTTCCAATATATCCGAGGTTTTTCATCGATTGACAGAATATTGCGATGTGAATCTGGGGCATTAATTTATCACGAAGCGAAGGAGATCAAGGAGAGATGTCCTGGCGCAAGATTTGCGGTCGAAAATGGAGTTTTCGGTGAGTAATATTTACCAAAAGTTGAGAGCGTAAGGGACGTTAAGCGACTGTTTTAGGATAAATTTTGAAACGCGATTTGTCCGAAGTTATCTTCTTTAAACCACCTAAAAAGTCACATCATGAGAACACCGACACAGTGATTGTTCGGTTAAGATAAAGGGAAGTGGACTGCTTTTCCCGACATGCAAGATAATTGAAATTTTGTATTTTATTCCATATAATCCTTTGTATCCTGGGGCCGCCATTTTTAAAGTTTAATGTTGAGGAGATTTGATCGGGGACTCAAATTTCTGGTAATGGCACGAGCTGAAAGAGCATATTAAAATTAGGTAACGTGTAAATTTTCAGCCATATATCTCAAAAGTAGCGATTTCAACGGCCGCCGAAAATTAGAAGGATTTGTGTAAGAAAAACAACTCTTGCACCCAGTCACGCTTGAGTCATTTTCCATACAAATCCTTGTAAATTCTGAAATTTTTCAACTGTCGTAAAATCTTTCCCTTACGCATTTAAGGGCTCAAATTGCCTGTTATGAATTAAAAGGAGATTTGAGCCCTGTAATGCAGGAAATATTTCAGGACAGTTTGAAAATTCGAAATTTGCAAGAATGAAAAACCATTCAAGCGTGACTGGGTGGCAAAAGTTGTTTGCTCATACAAATCCTTCTAATTTTCGGCGGCCGTTGCAATCGGTTTTATCGCTACTTTTGAGATATACGTACGGCTGAAAATTTACAGGTTTGCTAATTTTAATATGCTCTTTCAGCTGCTGCTAACAAACTTTTTCAGAAGCGAACTGTTTTCGTATTTACAGAGAGCTGATCACATGATCGACTAATGCAAAAGGCCTATTAAATACATACAACAAAGTGAATCTGCAATGCCTAATCTATTTAACCGTAAAGTTCCAGTAATTGCGTCAATATTCTGAGAAACGTAACGCCTCAATGCACCAAAAAGCGGGATTTCCCCGCTATACATCCTCTATTATCGACGGTCGAGTATTCTTCAGGGTATTTACTTTTTAATGCGCGTGTATTTTTACAAAAAAATCAAGGGCCTCAATTTGAAGAAAATTACATTATTGCCAAACAGCCAAAACGTGATCAACTTTGTGCGTCATTTCAGTCATCGTCCAAAATAAACCGCTTGCTCATCATGAGACTCATGGTCGAATGTTATCCCCAGTTTTTACGGTCGCCGCTAGGAACGCCTGGGACGATGATCCACCATTTGGTGAGGACACACGAAAAAAAAAAAGATAAAGAACGCCTGCATTTCTAGAGTCTCGTAGCTAAAGCAAGCTCGACTAAAAAGAAGCTATTTAAAGAGGAAAAAGAAAAGAAAGATCTTATTTTGGGTCCGTGCACGATTTGTCCACTCAATATTTTACATTTTCTATTTTATATTCAAAAACAGAAAAAGCCAATTCACACTCTTATTTTCCTTTTCCTGCTTAAAAATTTACCGATGCAGAACCTTAATTTATGTAAAACACATCGTCTATGCCTATTTATATACGTAAGAAAAACGTCAAAATCTTCAAAATTTACCAAAATTGTAGAAATCACGTTCAGTTTAATTCTAGCCTAAGGAAAAAAGGTCATTTTCTTTTTTCGTTTTCATTTTACTAACAAACTAATACAAAAAAACGAAAAACGAAAATCTACTTCCGTTTTAGGTTTTTTTGGTTTATTTGCAAAAAATACAAAAAACGAAAAACGAAAATCTACTTCCGTTTTTCGTTTTATTTGCAGTCCAAACTAATTTTTGTTTTTCATTTTAGGTAGCGGTTTTTGAGGTTGGAGGGAGGGCGGGGGGGGCATGAGCCAAATCACAGGGGGTTGTTAGGAGACAACACCCTTTGTAGCCAGCGAAGGGAAGCTCTTTCCGGGGCGCTCCGGCATCCCGGATGACGGGTCGGGGACATTTGCAATTTCAGCGGGAACTTTTTACCAGTAAGAGACCCTCTTAGGTTGAGCTCTTTCTGTCGCTGTCGCTGATTGGCTGCAAGAATTTGAGCGCGATTCTTGCCACGCAGTTTACATCTAATCTTGGAGGACTATAAAGTTTAGTTGGTCGATTGTTTGGTGTTGAGAGGGTGTGGTAAAAGATCTTTCTAATTTGGTGGTGCTTTAATTAAGACTGACTAAATGGAGGACAAAACGTTCATTCTTTGGCGAGGACCTCAAAGAGTTAATTTCAACGAGGAGGACATGACAGCAGACCGCATTTCAGCAGTTTTTAGGGTAAGATTAAGTGTGATTTAATCGTCAATAATCTAGTTAATTCATACAGCCAAAGGGCAGGGGCACCCAACGACGGTTTTCTCCAAAATGCATTGAAAACACCTTTTAGGCTATCCAGAGTACTTTTAGATCTTAAGCCGAAATACATTCAAATCGACGCTATAAAATTTATATCTGTTCGGTCATCCTAGGGCAACTTGAGTCTTTTCGAAATTACTTGGTTGCAATTGAAAGTTTTAAAAAAGTGAAAATTTTCGTACTTTCTCTTTCCATCGCATTTTCGCATCTGAAAATTTTAGGTTTCCTTTTTCCGCGAAAAATAGCTTAATCTGGTGAGTGAAATGCGAAAAATTAAACTTCAGAAAATCGGAGGGGAATTATTAGAAAAGCTTTGAATATTGCACATGAATGGAACGGTCATCTTGAAATTCTTAACCTTCCTCGAGGTATAGAAAATTCTAGGCTATTTTTGTTTCTCCGAACAGATATTTTACAGAAACTATCGCTGGGTGCCCCTGAAAGGGATGGACCGCATCTCGTGCCAATTTTATCCCCACTGCGAATTGTGAAGTTAAAGTTTTTTCCCTTTACTGATATCAAAAGCACCTGAGAATGAAGTAATAAACAGAGCACATTTTTAGAACGATATGAGGCGCGCAATTTCTGTCACTTAACGAACCATAATTACCCCACCGAAGAACAAGTCAGTACGTGACGACCGAAATTACGAAATAGCTAGATGATAATTATCACGGATAAGATTGAAACTATATAGTGACTTGGATATTCAGTTTATTTAAAGCCCACGTTAATTAATTAAAAAATTGCGGGAAGTTATTGGTTTGTGCAAAGAACGCGCAACCCGTTAGTTTGCTGTTACCTGGCAAATAGCGCCAAGAATGGTAGTTAATTTTAATCGACCAACTAAACTTTATAGTCCTCCAAGATTAGATGTAAACTGCTTGAGTATCGCGCAAGAATCGCACTCAAATGTTTGGGGATAAAACTGGCTGGAGAGGCGGTCCATCCCTTTGGCTATATGAATTAACTAGATTATTTACGATTCAGTCGCACTTAAACTTACCCTAAAACTGCCGAACTGCGGTCTGCTGTCATGTCCTCTTCATTAAAATTAACTCTTTGAGGTCCTCGCCAAAGAATGAACGTTCTGTCCTCCATTTTAGTCAGTTGTAATTAAAGCACCACCAGGTTGGAGAGATTTTTCACCACACCCTTTGAACAGTCTGTGATCTATACCAAACAATCGACCAACTAAACTTTATAGTCCTACAAGATCAGATGTAAACTAAACCGCGCTCACATTCTTGCGGCCAATCAGCGACAGCGACAGAAAGAGCTCAACCTAAGGCGATCTCTTACTGGTCAAAAGCTGCCGCTGAAATTGCAAATGTGCCCGACCCGTCATCCGGGATGCCGGAGCGCCCCAGAGAAGAGCTTCCCTTCGCAGGCTACAAAGGGTGTTGTCTCCTAACCACCCCCTGTGATTTGGCTTATGCCACCCCCCCTCCCTCCCTCCCTCCAACATCAAAAACCGTTACCTAAAATGAAAAAGAAGAATTAGTTTGGACTGCAAATAAAACGAAAAACGGAAGTAGATTTTCGTTTTTGCTTTTTTTGTATTTTTTGCAAATAAAACGAAAAAACGTAAAACGAAAACGAAAAAGGAAAACGACCTTTTTTTGTTAGGCTAGAATTAAACTGAACGTAATTTCTACAATTTTGGTAAATTTTGAAGATTTTGACGTTTTTCTTACGTCTATAAATAGGCATAGGTGATCTTAACTGTGCATCGGTATATTTTTACACAGGAAAAGGAAAATAAGAGTGTGAATTGGCTTTTTATGCCCCATGCTTGTTCTCCCAATCATTAACTAATAGTTAGGCCAAGTACATTGCTGTGGCTGAGCTCTGTTTGCTGTAATGAGATGCACTACACAACACTAAAATATGCCATATTTTGGCCACCTGAGTGGCCGTTTATTCTTTAACAAGATTTCCAGAAAATACAAGGCAGCAAAGGTGAGGGCAAAAACCGCCAAAGCCCTAGCTAATCGAACGTGAGAGACAGGGCAGCCCCACCCGAAGCCACATAAATGTACTCAGCCCATACCTGTAATATTAACGAGGAGATAAACTGTAACTAATAGTATACTAGAACACCTTTGTGGCCCTTGCACACTTGTTTGGGTGATGTAAAGAAATTAACTCTACACTGTACTACCACGTCGCCCAAGCAAACGTGGTAGAAGGTAAAAAAGTAACTTATACTTATCTGCACTATGTCAGCCACTGGTCAATTGGGCCATGCACAATTGCTCAGTGCTGACTCTTACAAAATTTTAGGCGTCTTAAACACTACACTGCACTTGAATGCAGTGTAGAAAGGGTGGCCCCTGCACAACCCTTTCTCACCACCTAAGGACTGGGTACAAAAATTTAGAGTTAGAACCCTGGCCTATGTTGTTGAAGGGAAGGCCCCTGAACAACCCTTCCAACCTATGGCTACAATGGGCACATGGCAACATATTCCACAGTCATGTGGACAGCGAAGGTATTCTGATATATCGTAAGAAAGCGTTAGAATTCCACCGGCCAAAACTTCTGATCTGGGCATCCGAGAAGCCCTTTGCTGCTGCCCATGAGGCTGCTCCGATTCTGAAACTACGAGACTTATATTTGGAGACATCAACATTGCAAAAATTAAGAGCTGCAGTTAGTGCAGATGTGAAAAACGAACGAGAAATAGGGGAAGCGTCAGGCCAGCAAAAAAGTGAGCCCGGGAAATTGCCCCGAAGATTCAAATATGCTAGCAGCAATGAAACAGGACAGACAGGCTGCTCTCTGTAAAGAAAAATATCTACGGGCTTTGAAGTATCGCTTTGCTTGTAATTTCTCAGGGTTAACTTAATAGCACTAATTGATCCCTCCCTAGTTTCCATGAATGCAATTTGATTCAAAAGGATTAAATTGCGCTGGGACTGATGAGCGCGGTATGTCAATTCCCCAACCCTCAATGCTGCAAAAAAGGCAAAGGCATACATTGCTTGAGTCATCTTTCTGTAATATAATGCAGACTGCGTGGGATCACTAGCCGCTATAATGTTCTCCAGTATTGGCAGTGAAATTGGTAAACGCACATCGAATGATGGGTTGAGCTTACTGTACCCCCTAAGCGCTATTTGTATCATGTCTGCCTTTGTTGGATCTGATAGGGAGGCTAAGCGATGCTGATAGCTCAAGGCCGAGATGTAAGTCAAGACAGTAGAAGCTGCATATTTCTGTTCCACTAGAAAGGCAATGAAGAGTGCTTAAGTGTTTATCGAGAGAGGAAAAACTGGGCCTTGATATCCCAGCCTATTTTGCGGAAATTGGTATAAGAGCTGCCATGGGCGCTGTAATGTACGCACCGAAGACGAACTTAAACTTGCTTCTAACAATTGCTTTAACCTACTTCCCAATTCTCTGGAAGCAGATGCGCCGGAATCTGTGTTGGAGATGTTTGCATACCTGTACCCCTCGATATGGTTTTGAATTTGCCCACCTGCAAACGAGACAAGCTGTCAGCCATTTCATTCTTAACTCCGGGAATATGACGCGCTTTGAATAAGATGTTGTTTTGCAAACACACCAGTACTAATTTGCGCAAAAGACCCAACAACATTGCATCTTTGGTCGTTTGTTTGTTGATGACATGCACTAAGCTTTCGTTATCGGTCATGAAAAGAACCCGTTTGTTTCGTAATTCCTGACACCACATACTAAGCCCAATTACAATAGGAAAGAATTCGAGAAAGCAAATGTTATATCTCTTCCATTTCTCCGGCCATGTGCCATATGCCCATTGATCACCGAAAAGTATACCGAAGCCACTGCTCTGAGCAGCATCTGTGTATAATCTTAAGCTATGAGATGAAGACCAGTCTTCCTGTAGAAAAGGGGACCTACCATTAAAGGACTCCAAAAAGCATTCCCAGATTTGTAAATCCTTTTTGGTTTGTTGGGTGAGGCGAATATAATGATGAGGCCATTTAACACCGATTGTTAAATTAATCAGGCGACGGAGAAATGCTCTCCCTGGAACAACTACTGATCATGCAAAGTTGAGCAAGCCTATCAATGACTGTAACTCTCTCAGGGTAACTTTCCGTCTGCCTGTCATGTTGCCAATGGTCGCCCTTGCTTTGACTACTTTGTCCGCAGGAAGTCTGGCCTCAAATCTCTCACAATCTAGTTCTATTCCCGCGAATGTTAAAAGTTCAAAAGGACCAACCGTTTTTTCAGGAGCCATTGGAACCCCTATAGTCTTGCAGAAGTCCAAAAACCTTTGAAGACTAGCACTGCAGGCTGCACGAGATTTTTCAACGATAAGAAAATCATCCAAGATATGGATTATGTTTGGAATCTTCAGTTTTGTTTGTGCTACCCATTCCATTGCTGTGCTAAGGCTTTCAAAGGTTTTGCATGAACTTGCACACCCCATAGGTAAACAACAATCTACATAATATTTCCCTTTCCAGTATAACCCCAACAAATGATAATCCGCAGGGTGTACAGGAATTATCCGAAAAGCACTTGTAACATCAGTCTTAGCCATAGCACATCCTTTACCTAAACGCCTAATAATTTGAACTGCATTATCAACTGTGGCATAATTAACCGAACAAAACTCTTCAGGGATAAAATCATTCACTGAACCCCCTTGTGGAAATGACAGATGATGAATCATCCTGAATTCGCCTGGTTGCTTCTTGGGGATAACCCCTAGAGGAGAAACTCTCAGGTTGTCTAAGGGAGGCTGATCAAAAGGCCCTATTATTCTTCTTGCGTGTATTTCCTTAGCTAATTTATTGTCCACTATTTCTGGGTTGTTTATTGCTGAAACTAAGTTGCCTGAAAAATGACCAGAAACAGGCCCTTGAAAATGTAACTGAAAACCTTCCGTAAAGCCTTTCTGCAGGCTCTCGTTCAAATGGGTAGGGTAACCTTGCAAGAATAACAATAAGCTATTGACTTTGACTGGTGTTGGAAGTGCTCCTGGGGTGGGGAATGCTGAACTTTGTTGGGTTTGGCCCCGCTGTAGATTTTGAGGGTTGCCTGCACTTGGAAATAGTGTGCTGTTGTCCACAGCGGAAACATTGGTGCAGGTAGGAACATCCGTTGCACGACATACCCTTGTGGAATTTCCAGCAATAGCCCCGGGGTACAAACGGGGAAGTTGCCCTAGGCTTTCCTGAGGTTGTTGTCTTGGCCCGAAAGGAATGGGCACGTAGCCATAATTCGGAATGAATCTGATCCCAGGGGGCACCTTGGTGTTCACGCAACCTTCTAAAATGTTCATCATAAAAGTGCCAATTGGCCCCCTGGGTTGCTAACGCCTTGACCACTGATGCATATTTCATCAGGGCTGGCGTATCATGAGGTGCCTTTTCCGAATATGTGGCTACAAAGACTTGGAATGCTGATTGCCACTGGTCAATGGTTTGCAGTGACTGTTTCTTTTGGTTGGGGGCAATTACTATGGAGGGTTGTCCCCCATTGCTTCTTTCTATCTTAAACACAAACTCATCTTCTGCTTTACTCACAGTGTTATTTAGCAGGACAGTGAAATCTACATATTCGTTTGCCCATATTTGGGCTTTGACTTTTTGGGGCACTCTTTGCCCCAGTGGTATCGCAGCGGACAAGAAAGAGTTCTTACTTGTAAGGGGTGTGTCCGTGGGCGGCACTGTCCCTGTCAACTGCTGAACTGCTTCCTCTACTGATCTGGTGACCATGGAATGTGTATTTTCTTCAACTTGGCTCCGAGACACTGACCGGGAGATTTCCAGCCCTGAACTTGAAGCAGGGGCAGGAGCTGGCACAGGGTCAGGGACAAACTGTATTTGGGGTTCTGATGAAGAGCTGCTGGTAGGCACGGAGCCAATGTCCTGTAGGGCCTTGACTACTGCAGTGGCAATAGTGGTACTCAGTGAAGCTAAGTGGTCTTGAGAAAATGCTGATAGATTGGGCATTGCTGCTGATGGCTGTAGCCTGGTGGGATGAATAGGCTGGGTACCTGACGGACCCGGAACTGCTAAGCCAGGTATTGCTTGTGCTTCTGAACCAGGCAGAGTAGCTCGGTTTTCCACTCTTCGTCTCTTTGGTGGCATGATTGGGTCAGACTGAAAATGTAGAAAAAATTTAACAAATCTAAGACCTAGCAAGAAACACAAGTCTTGGATAGTCCCCAAACATTGAGCACCCCCGATAGAAGTCATAGTGGGTGGCTCAAACAGTTAGCACCAGAACTGACAAAGGTGGCTCAAAAGTCAAAAGAAATAATGCAACACAAGGTGGCTTGAACAGTTAGCACCACACAAAACACGGTGGCTTGAACAGTTAGCACCACACAAAACCGGGTGGCGAAAACAGTGAACACCCATGAACGAATGACATGGTGACTTGAACAGTTAGCACCAAAATGAACGAATGACATGGTGACTTGAGCAGTTAGCACCAAAAAAAGGGGGGGGGGGAAAGGTGGCTGAAACAGTTAACACCCCCCGCAATACAACTTACACAGCCCTAAACTCGGGTTTAGCGGATATCCAAACTCTCCTTCGGTGACACGCGTATCGAGAGTAATCTGCGTCGCCCGTTAGATTGGCTACACTGCTAAAACCCTTAAAAAATTCATAGTAATACTAGTCACCCTAACCACAACGCTCGCAATAATAACTAGTAACACGGATGTCATTGCTACCCATAAAGCGCGAACAGCTCTGCTGTTGCGTTTAGCATGAAAGAAATATTTGGGGGCGGTGCTGAAAGGGAATCGTAACCAGAACTTACTACGTCCCTTGCCGTTTGATAACGAAACAACACCGAAACTGCTCCTTAGAACAATTCAAGTCCTTTTTCAATGTCTATACGGCATAGATTTGGCCATAGGAAGGGTTCTGTGACTGCATAAACTTTGCCTTCGCACCTCTACATTCAACGCACGTGGTCATGTGCGACTCGGATCATACCGAAGTCGACGCCAAAGCACAAAAAAAAACCCATCAACATTTCAACATACTTAACTTGTATAGAGGAAAAATAACCGTTCTTGAGAAGATCTGTCGTCCCGTTGCGGCCGGTTAGCGTAATACTGCCCGACGATCTTCCAAAATGACCGGCGATCGAAAAATCCTTTGCACACGGCGGTGGGTGTGAAGACAAAGTGGCTTGTAACCTGGCCTGCTTCAACTTATATATCACCCTGAACATCACGTCCCGGATGTAACCACTATTCACATGATCTAAACTTAAACTCTGCCCAGGATAACTAAGCAGGACGCATGAAAACATTTACTCCCTCTCCGGGAGTAAATCTCCTTTCTTTTTTTGCATATAAAATAGAAAATGTAAAATATTGAGTGGACGAACCGTGCACGGACCATTTTGGTGTATCAGAAATTAGTTAAACAAAATAAGAAATTGAAAAAAGACTAGATCAAGTTAAACCAAAGAAACAAAAAGAGCCAAAAACATTTGATGATTATTTTCAAGGATGTATTAAAAAATAAAAAGATTCCAAAAGATACACCAAAATTAAGAAAAGCACTTGAAAGAGCAATGAAAGAATCTGATGTTGGAGTCAAACATGAAAAGTCAGCTCTTGAGAAGTTTGCTGACAAATACTGATGTAATTGATGGAAACCGGGAGTTGTACGATTAGGATATTTTAAAGATAATTATCTCCTCAGCTCAAGGATTTTATGAGAAATCATGGAGGCATAAAAATTCGTATGATAATGGTAATTCAAATGGAAAAAAAAAGATTATCGAGAAAAAAGGAATAATATCACATTCAGGAGGAAACTTATTTTTATTCTGAAACACATACTGAAGAATCTTGAAAAGACAGACATAAAAGAAGATTTTCAGGCCTCCCATAATGGGTAAGCATTGGGAATATTTCACGATCTTCTACTATGGTTCTACTATGGTTAATTTTCATAACCCTATACGTAGATGACGGCCACTAGAACCCAGGGGCGGATCCAGGATTTTTTTTAGGAGGGGGTGCACTTGTCTCTTGCTCTACTTCAACACCAATAAACCACATAGTTTTTTTTTGCAGAATACCAGTTGTATTAGAAAACCGCAGGTCATTTCGGGGGAGGGGGGGGGGGGGGGGGCGCGCACCCCCTGCACCCTCCCCTTAGATCCGCCCCTGCGAACCTGGCATTCAAACTTCACAAACAAACACTGAATACTATCAAAATGTGATCGTGTTCCCGACGTTAATAAACGTGTAAATTTACTCCATTCAAAATATCAGATTTATTGACACAAATGATGAGGGAGAAGAGACGGAAATCGCATTTGGCAAAGATTCAAATGAGGAACTCATAGACGGTCAATCTGCTACCCAGTTTCCTCAGGAATACACATTTGAAACAGAAACTAGAAGGTATCACCTTATTGACACCCCGGGCATTGGGGATAGCAGGGGCATTGAGAAAGACAAGGAGAACTTCGACAACATTTTGGCCTTTCTGACCTGTTATGAGAAGATTAATGCAGTGGTTGTACTTCTCAAGCCAAACAACTCAAGACTGACCGTGGCCTTCAAGTTCTGTATCATAGAGCTTTTGGCCCACCTCCACAAGTCTTTGGAGTCCAACATCATCTTTGCCTTCACGCACTCCAGGGGAACCTTCTACAAACCCGGAGACACCCTTCGTGTTCTCAGAAAGCTCCTAAAGGAGAACAACGTCAACATCACCCTTTCTCCAAAAACCTATTTTTGCTTCGACAATGAAGCATTCAGGTATTTTTTACATTTATTTAGAGACATTCTTAGACAAAGACATGTTAACCCAGTTGTCAACATGACACCGTAATTGTTTTAGGCTTGTTATTAACTGAAAATTCAGCCAGATAAACTAATTCATTCCGAGAGTTCATGGAGACACAAAGGGAGAATTCATTTAAAGCATACGCATAATGCCCATTTTTACATTACCCATAAAACACTTTGGCTACCCCCCTCCCCACATTTATTTTACTTTTTTAGGCTAAAAAACAATGAAAAAGTCCAGCGGCAAATGCGACAACCATTCGCATATGCTGCAAATGAATCCACCCAAAGCCACTACATAATTTATTGAAACCACCCTGGAGGCTATTGAGCCTGGCAAAAATTTGTGCTAGTTTATGTTCATGTGTTGGCACGTCTTGTATAGCCTGTTAACTCCAATTATTCCTCTTACATTATATAAACGCCAAATTGAATGAAATACCAGTTGAGCTTTCGAGCGAAAACAAGATATCTTCACATGTGCTTCCAACATAAATACATTATACTTTATTTGTCCCAAAAGGGTTTTTTAGGATAAAGGTACAATTAATAATTATTATTATTCATTCAAAATATTTCCCCAATTCTGATTGGCTAAAAGCACACGCATAATTCACCAAAACCAGTTACTGATGACCAAATTTGGAAGAAGTTTGTGTTTAACGAGGAAATGACGTCAAAAATGCAGCCTTCTACAGGTTAATGCACCGTTAACCGAGAAGACCTGGGGACAAGATTGAGTTGTTTTCGTTGTGAAAACTAAAATGGCGGACACTTCACTCGTTTCAAGAGTAGGAACTACAGCTGAAACTAGGCGAAAAAATGACTAAAAACATAGCAAAAACAACAAGAAGACAACTGGGAGGGCGACATCTGCTATTTAGAGAATATTTGCGGAGCTGGACAAACCTAAACGAACCCTATCGAAGATAAATTTAACATCGATGCAGGTAAGCTTGTTTCAGCTATGTTTTTAAACTATCAATTATTTTGACTGAATAATAAAGCAATTAATGAATTCGGCTTTCGTAGGATATGAAGAATTAAGCAGATCTCGGAGGATGTTATCCTCCTCGATCTGCAGAATTCTTCATATCCTACTCAGCCTCATTCATTAACTGCTAAATATCTATTACAAACAGAGGCTATGAACAACGAAGGTTACTAACTTAAACTAGTAAAAACTATATACAATGAAATCTGGTTAAAAAAACGTTCAAGATTAGTTTTTAAAAAGACAACGCTTGAAGTTCCTTAAGCAGAGGTCTCGGCGTCTTGGCGAGTCTCGGATTTACCATTCGCCACCCCTTACATCATAAATTGTGTATATTTGCCTATCGCTCAAACTGTGTTTAGTGATTAAACAATTATTTTTATGTAGCACCTTTTCTTCCATTCAAGCTCCTATCCACGCGCGGAAGTGAAAGGGTAAAACCATTTTTATCGTTCTTTGCATTGATAGGTATCTAGCCAGCCATAAGAAAGGAGTTCCAATCTCAGGCGGAGAGTATAAAGACTACGAATCCAGCTGGAAAAAGTCACGCGAAGCAACTAAAAAGCTTTTTGAATTGATTAAAGACATGCGTCCTCACGAGACTAAAAAGACCGTGAGCGTAAACGAGGCCAGGAACTTCATTGTCGCCATGAGCAAGCCAATGGGTGAAGCTGTTGATCTTATCTACAGAAACTCAAAGGAAATCGAAAAAAACGAAAACCTATGCAAAGCAAGCGACGATGAAATCCAGAAGTTCCAGGAGAGGCTTCATTTCAAAGGCTTTGAACGGAAGAAAAACGTTCTGGCTCATCCCATAACTGTTTGTACTCACCAAGATTGCAGGCAGTACAAACTTATTGGAAAGTCGATGCAGCAGGAAACAATATTTAGTCAGGTCTGCCATGATCACTGCTACCTTGAAGGAATCCCAATTGAAACCACTAACAACCCACGACTTTATTACTGTGGAGTCATGGCTAAAGGAAGATGCAGGGCCAGGGATTGTAAGCACGACTACAGAGATCACATGCATATGACCTACACTACTTCTCTTGAGGAGGCGACATTCTTGTCAGATGCCGTACAGAAAGAGATCAACGATTTAGCCAGCGTGAAGGATAAGAAGGAAAAATTCATAGCCGAGCTGGAGAAAAGCAGTAAGGAGTTTGAAGAAGAGAAGGAGGCCCTTTATAGGTGTGCCAGCCACTTTGGTGCATTTCTCAAGAAGAATGCTATGATTCCCTACAACGATTCCTTCAGCGACTACCTTGACATGCTGATCGAGGTCGAACAGATCCAGCAAGACGGGGATAAAGACAAGATCAATCAGCTAATGGAGGACAAGCGGACATATGAGATGAAAAAGAAAGCTATCATCGAGCAAAAATCGAGTCCCGCGCACAGCGAAGAAAACGACATTCAGATAGAAAAGATCTATGAAATGAGAAACCAGCTCTGCTCTCTGAAACACAATGGCAAGGATCTCAAGGAAACCCTAGGTACTATAAATTTCAGCAGATAATCTAAGTTTCTAAGTTCTTTACCATGTCCAAAAATACACGCTTATGCGATCCATCCCCTTTGATGACGGACATCACGAAGTGTCCCGTAGCCCTAATCCTCACTTCGTGCATACGCCTGCGTAGTTGTGTAGGGGGATCAGAACAAAAGAAAGGAAAAAAAAGGGAGAGTAAAAACTTTCCTAAGACTGTTATTTAAAATGAAAAACGTTACGTTGGCTCCTTACGTGCGTTTATGTGCGATTGCCGGCCTTGGGCCTTGGGTTTTAATGAAATTAGGGCGGGAAAGTCTGGCGGGAAATTTCAACTTGGTAGCTCAGCCCAGAAAAATAAAATAAAACAAAACAAAATGGCAGCGGCAGTCAACAAGCGCTAGTTTCTTCTACTCTACAAGCTGCAAAGAAGGAAGACAAGGCAAAAATATAAAAAGTAGTAATGGGTACATGAAATTTTTCAAACTCGGTTATTATTTCTTAATGATTGTCAGTCTATTGTTGCATGCTTGTAAAAGAGATGAGAGAAAATGTCCCCGATTCCTTCTTCTACAAACACTTTAGAATGACCCCGGAACAGTTCTACCACCTTCTTTTCGTCGTGAGCCTGTTGCTGACGGTGAATTTTCCCCATCTCCAAGCGTGTGGGGCCCAAACATATGGCAAAGCTATCACATGACAAAATCCAGACATATGATTGGTCGAATATTGCAGAAAACAAAAAGGTCACATAAAATTTGAAAACTGTTCAACTTTTTCGTAGACGCTTACGATTAATACGTACATTAACGTTTACGCCGTAACAAGAAGAACGGCGGGACGTTTACATGTCTTCCCAAAAACGGGTAGAGGAAATCCACCAAGTACTCAAGATTGCAAACACAACCAATTGTGGACGAGTAATGCTACTTCTGTCGTGTTTTTTTTTTTTTTTTTTTTTTTTTAATAAAGTGAAGATTTTGCTAATTTATGACGAATCTCTATTGAGCGTTTAAGCTGTCCTAGCGCGTACTCCGAGTGTGGCCGGTTAATAGAAGTTCAAATGTATTTGCATTTCTGGACACAAGTGGAGAGTTCTTGGTGATGTTATAGGGCAAGTTTGGTTGTTTTCAGTTCTCGACTTTGTTGCTTAAATTAAATCAGGTCCGTTGAATTCCAATGTAATTTGAAAGTGGCCTTCAATAGTTCAAGCTATGAACGTTGAATAATATGGACGTTGTGGACCCTCTGATGACTCTGGTAACGCAACCTTGCTTACTAAGCTAATACAAAACATGACTATTTCTTTGTAGATGGCATCATGTACGCTAGAAAAGCAGCAGTACAAAATGAAAGGTAAAGTTAATTATAAGGTCTGTTAAAGATGTGTATACTCTGTAGGAATACAAAAGACACAGGAAAAAATGGCGGCTCTACACTGCTAATTCAGCCGTCTCTCTTTGTCCCGTAGCGCTAGGGACGTTTCGCCGATTAATCGTCCCGAGCGCTGATAGGAGAGGAGAGACGCCTGCATGTCTTTGCGCGCAGGCTATGACGACTCCCAGCTATGAAGAACAAAAAAAATCGCCCTGCGTAAGGAATCCGGATTGCGGCATGGGAAAATTTTTGCTTGTGGAATTCGGAATCCTGGGCTTCCGGAATACCGCTCAAGGAATCTGGATCCCACCAACGATTGGAATCTGGGATCCAAGTTTTACGGACAAATAATTCGATATCCAGTACCTGGAGTCCAGAATCCACAGCGTGAAATCTAGAATCCAAAACTGTCTTGGATTCCCTTACATGGGTGAATACTGTTACAAATCTTCTTTCTGTTTTACAACTTAAAGTGAAATGGTTTAGTGGAATAGTTAGTTGATAGATGCTGACATAGCTCACGAAAGCCTGACTGGCATGGTTCCTTTATAACTGAGGTCATCAGGAGTTTTGATCTTTAAGGCTTCTAATCAATTTTAAAAAAAACTCACCAGAAATTTTATAATTACAGAAAGAAGACCCACGTGAAAGTCACAAGCAAAGTCTTTGAAGAAGAGGCCAATAGCGTAAAAAAGTAGGGTTACAGGTTTTATCCAAAAGTTGCCGAATCCATTCAATTCCAGGACAGCATCATCATCATCAACAGCAGCTGCTGCACAACCAAAAGCCGTGTAAAACCTCTCATTTTACTGGACTATTCACTAGCTGGTTAGTTTGCATTTACACATATGATTATTTCTGTTTTTATTCTTTATATCGAACACTTAAATCCTTTAGATTTAAAGTGGATAATTTGAGTTACGCTATACAGTCAACTCCCTTTAGTGTCTGCCAGTATGAGAAAATGCTCGAAATAGCTAGGTACGGGAAGAAATTCTCTTGTAAACACTTCCATTAGGGTGGTAATATGCGAAAAAGTAATTTTATGAATTAAACTATATGAAATCAATGATATTTTGAACTGCGGATAAAGATATTTAAGTACTGTAAACATGATCTTTGCAGGTTGTTCATTCTACTGCGAAGATCATGTTCAGTAATTTTAGTTGATAGGGAACAAGGTTAGGGCTAGTCTCAGTATACTAGCTTGTTTCTCAATAGAGAAAGGCAATAATGCTAGATAGAGGCTAAGAAGTATGTTTTCATGCCTTTATAACGAGAGTTAGAACACCAGGAGAATCAGTGAGATGTACTGTTTAAAAAATGAGCACGAGTGTATTATCTTCGCCTCGAGTTTTTAAACCTGACAATAAACGACTGCGAGTTTTTTGAACTGCTTCAAAATCTCTGATGTAGACCAACTCAATCTTGCACTAATATTTAGATTTGAGGTTATTTTGGTCTAAAAAATTGGACGTAAAGTTTAGCCGTGTCTTTATCAGATATAAAGACACTCATTAAACATTAATTTCTTTTGTTTTTTGTTTTTGAATTAATAATGATTGAGTTTTTGAATGTGATAATGGGACCGAAACTGCGTATGTTAACCCTCGCAATGTTTAGAGTACGCATCAACGGGAGTTTTTTTTCAGTCGAACGTGCATATGTTTCGCCGGGATATGCGATTAAGCTGCTTTCCGGCGCGCCCGTATTTAGCAACAGAACGGGAAAGTCAATTGACGACTACAAGCGCAAATCAAACAACTGGCTTGACCAATGGCAGAGCGACAAATTGGGCACCGGAAGTCGAATTTAGTCCTTTCCGCGCACTTTTCCTTCGTCAAATGACGTTCCCGTTCTGTTGCTAAATCAGCCTAAATTAGCGAAATATCGGTGTCCGTAAGATTCCCGTGACAGCACAGACGTCCCAAGCTCACGTTTTTTTACGAGAGTGGAATGAAATTTACTTTCTCACAAGAGAGTGGTTGTCGCGTTACAGGCACCGTTGAGACGTTGTATGAGAAATTAAATAATGAGGTCTCCAAACGCTAAATATCATTATTTTTACCTTTTTATCTATAAAATATATAAAGGAGACTTACCTTTGATGTATTCCCGTGTTTTTTTGGTGTGAATTCATCGATTTGGTCGACTTTTTGGCTCTATTGTGTGTCCCCTGACAATTCATTCCACTCTCGTCTGTAAGCCTGGGACAACTGTGGTAACAGCGCGACGTGTCTGCAAGGCCGGGATGTTGGCTGTACTAATTATTCAGCAGATTATTTTCGAGACACATTCTATTCTAGGATATGTCTTCTTTTAGAAAACCCAGAAACATTGTATTGGAGCAGACTTAATTCGTTAAAGAGCATTGATCGACTTTAAATGTTCGTATCACTTTTTTTATTATTTTTCATAATGTTAGGTTAATATTGTCCCGAATAGGAGGTGTATATCTAACGCCATACACCAATCATGTGGGTAGTATTATTTATTACCAAATCAGTTTCGGTGAATAAAAATAGAAAGTTACTGTCGACTCCTGATAATTCGAACCATCAAGGGAAATAGACAAAAAGTTCGAGTTATCGAGGGTAAAAACGGTATAGAAAACGATCTGAAGGGAAATGAACCGTTCCTTCAAGTTAGCGAGAGGTTCGAGTAACTGGTAGTCGACTGTAGTATTTTTTCGTAAAAAGTCGTCACTTAGTAAGAGCTTTCTTTACTTTCTTTCAGTTTGGAAGTGCTTTTTTATAATTTTTTTGCACATTTAGAAATAATTCTACCTGCAGTATACAAAATGGGATTAACAGCTACAGTCGACTCCCGGTAACTCGAACCCTCTGTAACTCGAACCTCCCGCTAACTCGAAGCAATTTTTATTTCCCTTCAAAACATTTTCTATTTAAATTTACCCTCGATAACTCGAACTCCCGATAACTCGAACTTTTTTCTGTTTCCCTTGAAGGTTCGAATTATCGGGAGTCCACTGTACTTGATTTATTGCTAAATTTCCGAAAATGTCGTGAAACGAGACGCCATTTTGGCTTCCATCCAAACCAGTGAATAGCCAAAGATATTAATATTCCTAGTTAGGGGAGCCGATCAAAACGCGCGAAATTACTATCCGATTAATGATTTGGTAAGTTCTACATCCTTTTTCAAGTTTATATTTCCTTAACTTAAGGGATTTGTGTGTCAAAATTATTATAAGCGTGATACATTTTTTTATGTAGTCAATTTTTTAAAGATTTTATTAATGATTATTATTATTGTTAGTATTATTATTGATTTTATTATTTTATTATTTGCTTTTTACGGTCTTCCGAGTGTTAAAAGTGTTTACCCTTCTTTGCGACAGATTACAGTATATTTGTGTGTGTAATCCGAGGGTGACGAGTGAAGAGTGAAATTAGTGTTCTTAATACCTCCAGTTGTTCTAGGGAGCTTTAGCAGCGACTACGGCGACGGCAACGTCACTATTAAAAAGTTTTCTTACTCGTCTCTTCAAACTTTGTCGCGATTATTTCAATTCGCTTGAAATGCCAAATGTAGGTGAATTTCCCATGAAGTTGAATTCTTGGGGATCACACCCAAGTTTAGACAGAGAAAGAAAAATTCGTCGCCCGGTGTGCTAACGTCCTCCATAAAACGTCGTGAAGTGACGGCAAAGAAATGTACAAAAAGTGTGCTGGACGTGTAAAGTTGTTTAGTGTTTGACGTTTTTTATAATTCAGTCGTTGCCATCGACGTCGCCGTTGCTAGAGTTCCCTAATTGACTTTTATGGTACGGCGTGAAGAACTATTATGATTGTGAGACATATACTTAAAGGTTTAGTGAAAGGTGTCTTCCCATGTTTCGGAGTTTGCTGGCAAAACGTAAACAATTCGTTCCGGACAATCCCTTTTTTTTTCGAAATCGGGAAGGCTTCTGGCGTCTTGGGAAAACATTAGGCATATGTTTACACTAACACGCTTTAGTGAGTTATATTATAACACAGTGTATACTAAGAAGTAAGAGTGTCAATTTTATTAGTTATATATATATATATGTATATATATATATATATATATATATATATATATATATATATATATATATACAAATCTCAAAATTTCGTAAAAGTTTCCGGTGTCTGAGTGCTAAAATGCATTTGTTTCTTTTTGTTTTTAAAACGGGCAACCGAAAAATAAAATCGTGCAACTTGATTTGCAACATTGCTGCAGAGAGAGTTGAAGTTGCAGGTTTTTGTTTCCCATTTTACACTTATACCTTTAAGGAATGTAAATGATTCTTTGTCGATTAGTCTCGGGCATTTATAGCTGGGCTTTAAGTCGTTTCTTTGTTAAACTGGGATTTAAAAAAAGCGAAGGTTGCAATTTTAAAAAATGAATGAGGGTTTTTTTTCCTTGTAATTGTTTGCTTATATTGATACTAACAGTCTTATAAGTAGCTTAAATATAGGCGAGTTTGTTTACATTGCTTCTAATTCATAGAAGTTAATGGAGCCGATTTCAAACCAATTCATTTTACCACTTAACTTTTACCACGTTTGCGTTCCAAAATTGAGTGATTTCCCAGAAACACATTGTGGTTTGGTACAAAAACCAATCGCTCTAACTGTATTTTCAATATCCCAGTAACGTTCAGCTTTCTATGGTGCCTACTGACCGGAGACCCAGCGGTGACTAACTGAAGTAGGGAATATTTGCGTGCGAAATCTAGTTGTCTGCTTGAGCGTCTTAACATGCACAACTAACACACCAACATCGTTTTCACTGTTGAAAAGAATCAAGACCACTTCTTTGACACTGCTTTCGCTTATAAGAACAAGTTCAAGAAACCAGGGGAACTACGGCGCCTAACAAAAAAGCTGAACGCATTTTCGGTGAATTATATATAAATATTCCAATAAGCTACCCCCGCTAGGTCGCCAAGGATGTTGTATTAAGTACGAAGCGGCCTTTGACTGATGTTTCTTTTGTTTCTCACTTTTCTTACTTTGGCCAAATTAATTGGTTACGGACCTAGTCACAGTGTGTTTCAAGGATAAGTGTGTGCGTATTTCTATTATTAAAAACTGTTAAATTTGCTCAGTTGTCAGCAAACCAGGCAGATAAAAGGTTTAGAAATAAAGACAAGTTGAGCTGATTTTACTTGAGTTGTGACTACACATTATAAAAACAAATTTGCAACTGCCTTGCCACAGTACTAACGCCTCGCGCATCAGTGCTCCTACAGTTGTTTGCGATTTGCGTCATACTGATGCTGTCAGGAAGCAATTGGTCACGCCAAATGTTACCATGGCTTCTTAAATGATGCCAAGAACGGATCATGAAAAATACCAGGCCCTGGTTATTCGAACGTTGGATAGCGCTTTTCTATCCAGTGGATAACGCTATTGGATTCCTTACTTCTTATCCGGTGGATAGCGTTAACACCTTTTGAACCACCAGGGCCAGGAGCTAGAAGTGGAAGATGTTATCGGCGCAGGGTTTTAAGGTTGACTTGTCTGCAATATATTTTTTTTCAATAGGGGGCCAATTCAGTTGTTTTTTCAAGTGTTTTTCTTGCGATGGAGAGGGGGGTGGGGGGCAGTGAGGGTGGAAGGGGGACTGTCACTCATCACTGGTTGTTTCCTGAATGGTCCTAAAGTGTTCTTCGTAAAGAACACGGCTAATTCAGTATTGGGTTAAATATCTTGGCGCAGCAGCTATGCGGATCGACGACTCGTCAACCTGACTGGTTTGGCACTGAATGAAAAAACTTTTACATCACAGTGCGAAGTGAAACTTTTATATAGTTATTTGAGGTTACTCTCAGGAAACATGACGTCGAATGATGCAAGCACGATCCATGTTTCACAGCCCGCGGTACATTGAGCCCCTTCTTGCAAGCAGGAAGTTCAACTCTGAACACGCTGATTGGAAAAATGGCCAAACATTTGCTTATATAACCCCTTGAAGACCGCTTTGGTCGTTTTCGTTCCATTGATGGAACGATGCATATTTTCCTTTATACAGTGTACATCCATTTAGTTTTCAGTTTAAGCCATTGAGTTGGTAAGCAGTAACGTCAGCAAAAATAGATCTTTCCACCGATACCTCGTTTTAAAAATTCCGATTAATCCTCGACACTTACACACAAAAATTCAAGTAACACTTTGGGGAAAAATGTACTGTCGCGCCATTTACCTACTACTCTTTGCAGATTAAATTTGTCCCTTTCCAGTTAGCTAACCACAATTCCATGCAGTGAAGTTCACGAAACACAAATGTTCAGTGACTTTTTTTAGACCCTTTTTAGACCTTTTTTTTGTACCATCCTTTTCAATCAGGTTATGTAGCACCTCGATGTTACAACCATGATAAACTTTGTAAATTAGTATTACTAGAACTTTGTTGTTGTCACAGGCCCAACAGCAGCTATACAAATGCATCATCGGCCACCGGTGGGTTCCATGTACAGTGTAGCAGCCAAACAATTCTATTAAAAATTTGTGGAAAAATAAAGAAATCTGAAATGTTATTGCAACTGATTTGCAGTTGAGGTCGAAACATGCAGCTGCAGAGTAAACAAAATTGTCTTTCTTCAAGTATGTCCATGGAAACTCACAAAAGTTGCTGATTTATTTATCACTTAAGTACAAACTGTTATCTGCAAAACTTGTTTGATTCCAAAATAGTCTGAAATTGCCAATTCATTCTTGACTATCAGTTTTAATCTATACATAGCACTGCACATGACAAGCCTTTCAAACGGCGATGCAATCCTTCGATCTTTTACGAAACAAATGAGACAAAACATAGCAATTATCTTGGTAAGAATCTTCTATCCAAGATCTATCTCTCGCTTGGAGTGAAATCGCTGACATTAGTGAAAATTACAATAAGCTATAAAATGTTCTTACCTGGTTTTCCTCGGCCTCTACCTTTTCTATCCTTCTAAATTTTAATCTTTCCTTAAAATGGGGAAAATAAAAACGGCATTCTTTGGTGGTCGTCCTCATACACTATAACCATATCATGATCATCTCCATGATGGGATCCTGTCTCCGTCTAGAAGATCATCTATATTAAATATAATTAATACATGAGAGATTCAGAGTAATCATCTTCGGTCCAATATGCGCCATTTAAAGAAATCGTTGAGACTCAAGACGACTTACCTGAGGGCTCTTTCCACCTTTGCTTGTGTAAACTTGTTTGCCTCTAGCCATGTCTTATCTCGCTCTTTCGAACTACAAACCCTTTATTAAATCAAATCAAATCACTGGTTTATTGTCCCTTTTGCAGTCGAAGGACTGAATTGTAGGATACCTTACAAGCTGTGATATATATACTAATACGCTACATTTATTGACAACATTAATAGTTAACACTAACAAAGTTTGAGAAAAGTTCAGTCCTTGTGGTCATGGGCCTGCTAGAACCCCCTGATCTTAGACACACACTGGTAGTTATAGGTACCACTCTGTTGTGTATTAGTGGGTATAATGGGTTACCTGGCAGAACCTTACCTATAAATTTAATTCACGAGACTGCCCGACCGTCAGAAAGAGTGGATAATGCAGCTTTTTCAAGTGCTGTTTCATACGAAATACCAGGCCATATGATGGAAAGGGCCCTTTTTTGCACGTTCTCAAGATAGCAAGCAAGATACTTAGGCAAGCCAGCAAAGACAGCGGAGGCGTACTCTAGTATAGAGCGAATTAGCGCACAGTAGATATGAACAATATCAGCCAACGGAACTTTGCACTTCTTGAGTTGTCTCAGTGCATAAAGCCGTCTGTTGGCTTTGTTCACTATGTAGTCGCAGTGCGCTGCCCAAGTGAGGTCCTTAGAAAAATGGACACCGAGGAGCTTAAATGCAGAGACCTGTTCAATATCGGACCCACCAACCGCTATTTGGCGCGGAACTCAACTATTGTAGTGAAGAAAGTCAACAGTCATGGACTTGTATTTACTGGGGTTTAAGCGCATATTGTTGTTAACAGCGAAAGCGTGGATATCATCAACTACTACATTCAATAAGGATGGCGAATTGCGAGTTACAACCTCCAAAACCGTCAGATCATCCACGAATTTAATGAGGGCGCCCCAACTTTGAACAAGTCGTTGACCATAACAGCAAACAACACAGGACCCAATTTTGTACCCTGAGGAATTCCTCCATTTAGATTTAAAGGAGCAGAAACCGAATTCGAGGCGCCAACGCGTGTGATCTGAGCCCTTCCTTGCAAAAAGGATGCGACCGACCTAAGCAAACTCTAGTGGAGATTGCACTGTGTAGAAAGCATCTCCATTAATGTAAGGTGATCAATAAGGTCAAAAACGTTTTACAATCAGCAAAAAATGACCTTAGATAGCAACCGCCCCTGTCCAGGGATTCTAAAGCCAGGTGTAAAGGATAGACAAGGGCCTGCTCGGTCGATTTACCAACTACTGCGAATTGGTTTCTATCGAGGTTGCCTACAATAGATGGATATACTAACTCTAGCTAATGTGAAGCCCTCCAGCACTTTAACGAGCTGGCATGTGAGAGAGATAAGCCTCACATCGTCCTCGATGCACTTCGGAGGGGTCACCTTCGGGAGGGGATGGACTATCGCGCTCTTGAGGAGAGGAGGAATGGAGCCCTCACGAAGCGTTGAGTTGTAAAGATCGGCAACAACTGGCGCAAGTTCAAAGGCAAAAAGCTTGAGGACGACGCTAGGAATCCCGTCGGGTCCAGCCGCCTTCTTGGTTTTAATGTCACGAAGAGCCTTATACGCCTCCCAATTAGTGACGAATAACTCTTGAGGGATACAAGCACCATGAAATCTCGTATGGAAGCTCTCCATGATAAATAAAGTAAAATGCTTCCGATTAGACGTTGTTTACATCAACATATATTCTTCAAATCGCTGTTGGTTTTAGTGGTCGGGCCATTTTGCGTTGTCATGGGGTCTAAACAGCTCTATTAGTATAAGCCAAGTCAGCTCTAAATCGGGGCCAACTAGACTAAAACACGAAAAATTAATGTGTCTATTTTTGGAGTAGAAATGGCTGTAGTGAAAGGGGCCGATACGCATCACATGGTTGAAACAATTTCTCCTGTGGGCCAAAACGGTTTTCGATGGGGCTGCAATGGTCTTTATTGGGGTCGATTTAGTCCAAATTGACAAAATGGTGCCACAAAGGGTGAAATCAGCTCCAGGGGCCATAGAGCTGAATCAGCACGTTGGGCCTAAAACAGGTCTTTTGGATTTAGAGTGTGGGCCTTAACAAAGGCACTAGCGACCACTATCATTTTTTCTTTCAAAATCATATGCAAGACTACGTAAGAAACATAGAAACACTAACAAAAGTGGGGCATAATTAGGAGATTAATAACTATAAAAACTTGTGAAATAAAGATTAAATTCCCTGCTCAGCGTAGCTATTTAATGCTAAATTGAAAACTGTAAAATCGACGCTGTTCAAAAGAATCTTAACCGACGCTTCGGCAATACTTCCTTCTTCAGGGTACAAGACTAAATCAAGTCTACGTGGTTGCAAACAAGTATTGATTTATACTGTAATACACCTTATTAATAATTTTAAAGTTTCCATGTCTTCTGTTTACTTCAGTAGAGGGTCATCTTTTTAACTTTCAAGTGCCACCTTCTTAGATTAAAGTCTATTGTAACTATGTACTCATTTGAAAACTCAAATCTTGTATGCTTGGCCGGAAATAAAATCATGAGAGCCGATATTTCCGAAATTTTCCTGTTAAAAGAGTACCCCAAGTATATACTTATTAAACGAATAGGCGTTTTCTCCCAGTTAAAAAAAAAATGGAAGACCAAACTGTGTTTTCCTTGGTTTAGAAACGATGCTTGTAGTCGGCTAATGGTTCATTTATTTACAAACCAATTTTGCGCCCACTCATCCAAAATGCCATTCAACCATATCGAGTCAGCGATGAAATGTTTTACCGCGGTTGTTCATAATCCACAAATTCAGTGAAACAAGTGGGGAATATCAATATTTTGGGGATATTTGTCATCTTGAAGTGGTACAGAATTGAAGACGACGTAAGACGAACGGAGAAGTTTTAAGTTGTTGCTTTCTTGGAATAGTGCAGAAGCTTGCAGAGAACATTTACTCCATATAAATGGACAGCGTTCAAGTCATGATATGCTTGCATGGCTGATCATCGCTTTTGTTACTGTGGCTGGTACTGGAACTCTAGCGTACTTTTACTACAAATTGCTTAATTATTTCATCAGAATGAAGATTGAAGCCGAACCTGATCCTGAGCCTCTAGAGAGAGAAACAAAGTTAAAAAGAACGTTTCGGGTCCAAGAAGGAGAAGATTCTGACGAAGAAAGAATTAACATAATCAGAGAAATTAATAACAGTGACATGACAATCGAACGAACTTGAAAGAATCGTCAGTTACTTCAATTCTTAGTTGGTTAGTTAGTTAGATTGGTTAGTTAGGGTATCAAAAACGCATAAGTTTTTTCTTGTCGTAGTCCGACGCCATCGGGCTAATGTAAGTATTATGCAATTAAAAAGAACAGACATTGTCTTGCCCATATAAGCTCCTTTACTTTGGTAATGAATAAATTTGGCAACTGAACTAACTAATTTGCCTTAGCAATTCAGCAGATAATCGCTACAAAGTTCATCTCCTCTGTAAATCCTGCTATGTGTTTATTCTTAAAGTTATAGACACTGAGTAAATTTGCAAGTTTCTTCAGAAAAATGGCCATCTTGCTTAGATCTCACTACATAGATACTGGTCATCGCACAAGTGTTAACAACACTCCTTAACGCTTGAATGCCTTAGAAGTCCTTCAAAACAAAGTATCAGTTTGTTCTATTAGTTCCATATGTATTACTAACAGTTTCCGCTCAAAACTATCCTCGTTGTTCCTTGTTATATTCTCCAATCACAGTAAGCTTTGTATATAGGGTGACTACTTCTAAGCACATCTGTCCGGGGAAAATCCGTGAGAAGAAACTGGGTACAGGTGTCCGTATTTCGAATCCTTGTCCTTTGTCTTTCTTGACGCTACCGCATACGCTATGGCACCAAACACACACACAGAAAGAGCAGTAACTCCGACAAGTAGTCCGATCGCAATAGCAGAGTCCACTAGAATTGGTAACATTTCAGCGATGACCACAGTCTTGAATGATATGGGTCAGTCATAAGCAGAATAGATAAAAGATTGTAGCTTCACGCTAGTGAATGCAAAATTATGGGGCATGGAGAGAGATATCAGGGGTTTTCGAGGAATGTGTTGCAGTCCATTATGCCAAAAATATCGACACTGGCAGCCCACTTTTGGAAATTTTACTGTTAAGGAGAAAACCTTTGGAAATTCAGTTTTTATTTCTGGAAACTTGGTCTACTTCCCAGGTTGTTCTCCTTTCTCGAGTTAGTCCTGTTCGGATGGACTAAATTTAAAGTGGAAACACATAAATTTTATTGACCCGTCCGAGATCCATCCCCTTACCCTTTCATGTACCATTTAACAGACCTAACAGAAATAGTACTCCTTTAGCATACCTGATGCCTCTGAAAATGGTACCCCCATCATATACAATGCACTGCATCCATTTTCTAACCGGCCTTAGAAATATGAAGTTAAAATGAAAGGGAGAATATCACGCATTACCAGGGGAGATAACCAAAACTGTTATATTCCTAGACTTACACTCGACTAGACAGGGACTGCCATTGGTTGATTCTTGGTCACATGGCCTTGACTAAAATCAGATGAAATATATCCCGATCGTGATGTCATTTGAGCACAGGGCCCCCACACAATCTGCGTGTGTAACCGATGTTATTTCATAGTAAATGTACTGGATTTACCGTTTGCCTCACCCATGGCGATATATCGCTAAGTATGTATGTAAATCAGTGATAAATAAACGTTGAATAACCTTACCTGTGGTATCTGATATATAGTCGTCCTTTTACCTCAAAAGCGATTTTTTGAGCGATTTGGAAGGATTTCTACATTCCCTGGTACATTCACATTTAAACCGCAAAGGACTGCAATCGAGTATCCTGGAACGTAGGATCCAAAAAAGACCTGATCAGCAAAAATATACACTGAGTAGAAACACTGAATTCTGCAAAGCTGACCGTACTACGTGAAAATTAACTTTGCAAGACATCAACACGACACAGAAAGAACCAAAACAGAGCGGGGTTGTAGCAGTAGACAGCTGTTTCGCCATTGCTGTGGCTCATCAGTACGGCACAGAAGCTCTGATCTGAAAAATACCCGCGCCTGTTTATAAGCCCTAACATTGAACTCCAGCACCCACAGAATCACGTCATATCACGTGTCCCCGAGAAGGCAAGAGTCCAAGTGTCGTTTTGATGTCTTGCAAAGAAAATATAGGATGGAGTGTAAGTTTAGATGAACTGATTTGCACACACATATTACACTCTGCATGCAAATTATTTTATAAAGACACGCCTTTTCAGTTTCCACACTGGATTTTGAAAACGTTTTGTTTCTAAAGGTTTTGTTTACCTTTTCTGGTTTAAAATGGAACAAACTCTTCCTGGATTTGTATTTACTCGCTTCACGTCGGATTCCGCTTCGGCATGTATGTTATCTCAGCCCGTTTTCCAGAAGTTGGGCTATTTGGTTGAGACGATCTCTTTATTCCAAGACACGTTCAATGCCTCATAACGGGAAAACTAGCAGGGTAGACGCCGACATTTGCATTTGAAGAAAGGTTGAAGTAAAAAGTTGACCACATTAATCCGACAAAACCGCTAACAGTAACCAGCAATGAATCCAAGAAGAGCGGCGAAAATAACACTCAAATCATCGAAGGGGCTTGCACATGACCGAGCAATTCAAACTTGTCACAAAAACTCAAGAAAGCAAAATATTCATAAAAGTAGTGCAACCACTGTCAAGATAAAGTGTTCCAACAACCTCTACGGCGGCATAGTGTCAAAATTCCCTACAAACGCTTGGAATAAAGCAAAAATTTCACCATATACACCTCTGAAAATGGCTCTTTCCGGGGGCGAAAATCACTCTAAAAAATAACGCATTCTGATTGGTGGAATCTCGTGACGCACACCGCCTGGCCGCACCTTTATTATGCGACTGTTGCATAGCTTTGCCATTGTGAAGAACTCGTCGAGCAGGTCGAGGTAAGACTCTTAAAATTTGTAGACTGATTCGTTCTCCGATTTTGCTGGCAGAATTGTTTCATGGCGTTTGTTGTAAACGCTGATACGATATACTACTCCATGGCGCACACTCATATCTCCTTGCGCGGGAGAGAACAGATCCGAAGAAGTGCGAAGGCGAAGAAATGGACACAAAAGTTCTAATGCTGGATCAATTCCGCGATTCTGCCTTTACATGTAACTGAATGAGAAGCAATTCTTATGACTAAATATTTTAACGTAAGAATTAGGCTTTTAAGTATCACTGCTGGAAATGCGTTTCGTCCGCCATCTTACTATTAAGGGGTATAGTACGATGTCGAGTTCAACGAGTCGCCGACGTCTTAAACATCTTACATTGTTCAGTTTCTAAGCATTCTTTACCTGACGCACTTGACTACGCGATTATGAAAGTTTCTGGTCAGAACTTTAACCGGCTATTTTCTCTATAAACACGCCTCGTCGGCTCTCAGATTAGTATTTACTACTCAGGAGAGAGACAAACAAACCATGATCTTTGCCAAATTTGGAAAAAAAAGCGGCACGAATCCTGCGCGTGGAATTTTTGTTGGTTTGGGGCAAAACTCGAAACAATGCCTAGGCTAACAGGTAATATTTCACTATTGCTTGTGAATAAAATGAGAGAAATTGACGATAAAGGTTGTATGCAAGCACTAGCACTATGAAGAAATTATCTCTTGGAAAGAAGACCTAGATTGAGCAAGCCGAGGTTTCCTCGAATTTTAAGACCTTTTAACTTCCCGTTTTTGTTTTAAACCCGCAGAGGTAATGAAAATCGTATGATTCATAAGATCATCAACAAAATTGGACTGGCTACACGTTTTAAGCTACACTTTTTGACCAGGATTGAGAGCAGCTTGAGGTAGGCAATTCATTTGTGGAAGGGGTTTTTTCAGATTACACGTAACAGCTAATCCACGGCCATGCATCTTGTCGAAAACGTGTCAGAGGGCTAGTTACGGCGGTAATCCGGCGAAATACTACTGGAAGGAAACCAAACAATTACCCAAAATACTGCAAACACTGTAAACTTAATGCGCAAGGAAAAAGATTCTTCTAAGTGACGTACAAAATTTGTCTATGAGCTAGAATTTATTCCATCGTGCGTTATAAGGTGCGGAAGAGAAATGAAAGGTCACTCTCAAAACTGACTCGGTTTGTAAACAACTGTGGATCTCATTTTTGTTTGAGGATGTGGCCGAAGGCAGTCAACTTTAACCATGTAAGATTATTGTCTGGATATAGGAGTATTCCTATAGTATCCTTTCCATTTTTCAGATTTTTCTTAGCAGTTGCCAAATACAGTCGCAATTCCATTAACGGCCATCTATCCACAACGGCCACCTTTCTTACAACAACGGCCTCTATATTTTGTCCCGGCGGACAGTCCCTACATTGAATCTTATTTGAACCTCTCTACAACCAGGGGCACCCAACAATGGTTTCCTAAATACATTGAAACTCTTTTTAGGCTACCAAGGGAAATTACTTTTACAATTGAAGGGGAAAAGCTAGCTAGTTATTTTTATATATATATATTTTTTTGTCTCGCAGCACAGCGAACAGCACTGAAGGTTTTGAGGTAAAGTTAAAGACTGTAAGAAACAATCTCACTTGTCTTATATAGGGGTGGCGAATGGTACCTCGAAAAACGTGGGTCTCGGAAAATTTTGTCAGGATCTCGAAATCTCGGAAGCGTTTATGATAAGTCTCGAAGTCTCGTTTTTTCGTGGTTTGTTTTTACTTTTTTGAGTCTCGAAACTTTTTACGAAAGAGTCTCGGGCTCGGATTTCTAACTAGGATCTTGGCGTCTCGGCGAGTCTCGGATTTTACAATTCGCCACCCTTTATACCAAATTTTACTCTTATGAATAATACACATTTTGGTAATTAATCCGCAGCCTAAAAAGCAAGGAATAAGCAGCTACCCAGTAGACAAGTGTAAATACTAACGAACTATCAGTAAACATCAAATGACGACAATAGATAATTATTTATTCCAGCGTGTGTCCCTTTCCCGGAAAGACCGACAAAAAAACAAAGGATTTCCTAATATTTGTACTCCTTGGTGAGGTCATTGCTGTCCTATCCGTCTCTATTGACTTTTGGGGTTTATTTTCACCTTTAATTCATATTGGTAGGGAATTCGATAAGAACTCCAAATTATAAAGTAGTTACGAAAGTGCAGTTTCAAGTATGTTCCTGACCTTGCATGCATGTCTCTAGATAGGAGTTTACTTCGCCGGTGGACTGCCTCAATAAGCTCATGATCGTTCAAAATATGTTCACGAATGGCGTTGTACACCGAATGAAGATAAGCGTACAGCTGAAAGCGGGACATGATGATCGTAACACTAGCTTGCGATATTTCTCAAACCAAAAGTAAAAAGTTGAGCTGGGTCCTTAAGTTTTGATTCAGGTGGCTTCTCCAATAATTGGTCGTTTTAGCCGCCATAATTCTTGAATGTATTTTCCTACATAAACTGTTCTTTTATTTTAAACTGGAGTACAATAGAGTACCGAAGTGATGACGTCATAAAAATGAAATTTGTGAAATTATGGGATTTGTTAAGATATTCTGAAAGAACAACGTCCAAGACGCCTACTCGCCAAAAATTAGCAATTCGGGCCAAATTGTATCTGAGATATTAGCCCAGTTCTGCTGTGACGATTCCATACAAATCCTTCTAAATTTGGCTTGGTTCATAAGATTAGGAACCAGGTAAGATTTAGAAGGATTTGTGTGGAGTCATCGGAGCATATCTGGGCTAATATCTCCGAGACAATTTGCCCCAAATTGCTAATTTTTGGCGAGTAGGCGTCTTGGACGTTGTTCAATCAGAATAGCTTAACAAATCCCATAATTTCACAAATTTCATTTTCTATGACGTCACACTTCGGTACTCTATGGCGGCTATTATATTTTTTTGATACTTTGCAATAAAACCATAAACTATAAACTGCTTCTCGAAAATGGAAATCAAAATGTTTAGTACCCTGCGAGCAGAAGTTTCTCTCTTGCACGAACCAACTACGCGACAGACAAGCCACCCGAACGATTTCGTAAACGTTAGAAGCCATGCAAGAGAGAAAACTCTGCCCGCGGTGTAAAGGTTCATTGAATGTTTCCTCTTTCGGCCAGTTTTAGCAGAACCGCCAGGTGGCGTTTATTACCAGGAGATGGCTAATGCAGAGTTCAATGCTGTTGCTACACGAGTTAATGCTTATTATAGAAGAGATCTTCGAGGAGAGGTAAACTAACTTCATTGTTGACATTTTGGAGGAGGCTGCGTGAAAGGAAACAAACGGCAAACAAATATGATTTTTAGGACCAGCTGTACGACTACCTTATCACCCTCGCCAGACTTGACCGGGAGTAACTCACAACTGCATATTTATCGGTTCGGTTATTGTGGGCCATGTCATGTGGATGGGTTAAACAACTGTGAGCCCACTTGACGTTCTGATGATTTTTTGGGGGGGACCGACCTCTTTGAATTGAAAAGATTAGAATCAGAGAGAAGGTATATGTGGAGTTAAGTGTGGCACAATAACGTGTGAGTTTCTGTTTTCAAAAGGTATCAGTTTAGTCTTGTTTGATTCTTGAATCTTTCTAGAAGTTGTACGAACGAAAAGAGGATTTCAATATTCTTATACTTGGAGAAACTGGAGTAGGAAAGTCCACCTGGATCAATGGAATCGCCAACTACTCAAAGTATAACTCCCTCAAGCATGCCATGTATGATCCTGAACTCACTGTTTTAATTCCCTCAAGGTAGAATAGTTTTGCTAACACCCAATAGAGAGGAGAAGTCCTTACGTCACGTTGCCATGGTAGCACAATTTTTGGATGACAACAAACCGATAAAGTCACTTAAAAGTCTATTCGCACTATTTCAAACTTCACCGATCTTATTCAATTTCATTTAATTTGGCAAATCTTGGCGAAATTTTCTTTGGGACCGTATCTATCGTTATCTAAGTTTAGAAAAAGAAATCGTCTATTTTTGTGTTGTGTTCACCTACTCCTGGCATAAAGCGGGCTCGTGAAATTAGGAAGTTTCATGTCGTAGTGGTGCAACGATGGTAAAGAAATGTGCAAAATAGCTAGCGTGATGCACGTGCAAAGTTGTTGTTTGTTAATACAAGACATTTAATTTTTGCCGTTCGCCTTGCCGTCGCCGTCGTCGTTAGTTTTGTTGTCATCCGGAAAGAGTGCTACTGCGGTAACATGACGTCAAACTTCTCCTCTCTATTGCAGTTTGTGCTACTTAACAAAACAAACTGAAGAGCTTCTATCACTTTTTCGAGTTATCTAATGTTGCATTATAGAGTGGCGAGGAGACAGATTAGTCTAGAGTATAAGAGCTGCGAAATAATACACAAACACCTAGGCGAATCCTTGCTGACGACATTGTTTACAGTTTGTATACATGTATACAAATTAGGTTTGAAAGTTGAAAGAGATTTGTCATAGTTAATTTGAGTAGTCTGCGCAATTTTCAGCTTTTTGTTATCAGTAACAAAGAAATTAGCAGCAATCAAAAACTGCAAAATTGCAGGGTGATAAACTCATTTTCAGAGTTAACTGAAATTGTTATGCTCCTTCAATATTCAGAGGTTTTGTTTTCTTAGCTTCATCAGATTATGATAAGTATGTGTTATAATGAAGCAAAAACGTAAGCAAGGATTCGCCTATAGGCTTTTACATAGTCCTTGATAGTGCCTCATCTATGTTTGCCAATAACGAAATCCTGCAAGATGTAGTAACGTGGACTGATTTTCTAATGGTTTGTCAGAAACTTTGTTAGTAAGAGTACAGAGCCTTCTACTATAAGTCTCAGTGCTTATTTTTGTTGCGTTGGTCTCCTGGTTTATTTTTCCGACGCTAATGCAGAAGAACCTCCATGTGCTACTACCACTTCAACCAGTCCCAAACACCAATTCTTTTCCCAGTCAAAGACGTATAGTAAGAACTGTCTCGTGAACGACTAAATCCATATCTCGTAAGTGACCGCGATCAATTTTTGTGCAGACGGTTTTACAGTTTTCCACTTAACGCATGGTTTGACTAAGGCATGGTCGTTCGCTGTGTGGACTAAGCCACTCACACGATTACGAAGAATTTTAAGTGACATTCAGCTATTTAGAAATTGCATGCATCTTTCATAAAGAAGATGTGTCGGGACCTCTTCCTCGGTAAAGACCCTCTGTGAGTCAGTTCTTCAAGCGACCATCTCCTGTAGGCGACCACCAAATCCTCGCATCTTCGGTATTCGCTTACGGGAGGTTCGACTGTATGAATCATTCCAGGGTTTAGAGACCTTTAAAAGATTTTTGGCTTGTAATGCATTCAGCCAGGCCGGAACGCGGCAACTATAGTTGACACTCACCTGCATGACAAGCTTTGTAAGACCATGACCGTAAATGACCCAATGAACGCCCACTTTCAAATGAACGCCTCTTATCTAATAATCCCCCCCCCCTTTACGCTGTCAAAATTGTATTAGACGCCCCTCTCTAATTAACACCCCCTGTAATAGACGCCCCTAATGTAAGCAACTCTAAAATACCAGGAATGCAAAAAGGGGTAGAATCATTCGATTCATTCTATGTATTTGCTTTATTAACGAGGATTGGCGTATTTCATCTTGTGGAATGTTAAGTTCAAAGAAAGTATAGACTAATGATGGCAACATCAACACTGAGCGAGGATTCTGACATCGATGAAAGAGCGATATGGATCTCCAGAGGGCCTAGACGTATTTATTTTAAAACTTCCTTAATATTTTCGCTGATATGGTTTTGTTAAGCTTAGCCACCGTTATGAGAATAAATTAACGCCTATCTCTTTTAAACGCCTCCTATCTATTGAACGCCCCCGCTTGGACCCCAAAAATAAAATAGAGGCATCAGGCGTTTATCAGGTCATTTACGGTACATCTTAAATATCCTAAATGTTCATTATTTCAGGTTTACTATCGCAAATGATGAAGGAGAAGAGATTGATATTGAAGTTGGCTCTGATTCCAATGAGGACTTTAAAAGTCCTTATGGACAGTCAGCTACCCAGTTCCCTCAAGAGCACATCATTGAAACAAAAACGACAAGGTTCCATCTTATTGATACCCCGGGCATTGGCGACTGCAGGGGCATAGAGAAAGACAAAGAGAATTTTGAGAACATCTTGGCCTTTCTAACCTGGTATGACAAGATTAATGCAGTGGTTGTGCTTCTCAAGCCAAACAACTCAAGGATGACCGTGGCTTTCAGGTTCTGTGTGCTAGAACTTTTGACGCACCTTCACAAGTCCCTGGTGAACAACATCGTCTTCGCCTTCACAAACTCCAGAGGAACCTTCTACAGACCGGGCGACAGTCTACCAGTTCTCAGACGGCTCCTAGAGGAGAGAAACATCACCATCACACTCTCTCCGTCAACCTATTTTTGCTTTGATAATGAAGCATTCAGGTATTGACTACACTATGTAAAATATTGTAAACAACAAAAAAAAGCGGCGTTGGTGAAAATCACCGCAGTGGTAATTGAAAATTAATCAGTTGCAAGTTAACCCGAAAAAATTTTCGGGGCTTCTATGGGATTCAAACCCATGGCCTCTGCATTACGGCCGCAGTGCTCCAACAATTGAGCTATGAAGACCCATATATTGGTAACAGGCCAATTTAATTGTTGAAACAATGAAGATGAAGCGAGCGGAAATACAAATTCAAATGAAGATATGATCGTCGCAGTGGCTCGAGTAATTGCAATTTCGGGACTTATTAACAATTATTCCTCTTGCCCTCATGGGCTCTGACTCAATAGCCCATGAGGCCGAAGGCCTAATAGGCTATTGACCCAGAGCCCATGAGGGCGAGAGGAATAATTGTTTTAGTAAAATCCAACTAGTTGGTCAAAAATATCGAGACAAAACAACTTTAGCTAGCAAAACGCGATTCAGCCACCATTGTTTTGGTTTTCAAAGACGGCGCTTTTCTTTACTAGTTGGCTATAACACATAGTCTCAACCAATCAGAACGCAGCATTGATAATAGACCACTAGCTGGATTTTACTAACACCTTATAACGCATTTGTAGGTGCCAATATTTTACGTAATTTTAGTTATAGGTTTTAAGCGTGCCCTAAAAGTAGAACAACTTAAATTAATATGCAACCACAGCTAACCATGGGAGGACAGCGAACGTAGCACCTGTTATACCATTATACCATCTTTTGCGTGGGATACAGTTTGTGTTTGAATCAAGACAAGTTAATATAACTTTCAAAATCGTTTAAGGACTTGTCCTGCCTTATAACATTGTATTATCGATTCCTATGAAGACTTATACAAATACCGTGTTTAACGGATGTTGTACTGAGGGTTAGCGAGAACGTCGGAGATCATTTCAAGAGTATTTTTAACTTTAACAGGTTCTTAGCCTGCCACAAGAGCAAGAGTGGCGTTTTGTTCACTCCTGAAGAGACCGACCTTTACTCAAAAAGCTGGGATAAGTCGTGCGATACAACTCGAAAGCTTTTTGATTATGTTACGAAATTACAGCCCCACGACACTACGAAGACCCTAAGCCTGAACGAGGCAAGAAATTGCATAATCGCCATGAGCAAACCAATGGGTGAGGCTGTTCAGCTGATTGAGATGAATTTGAAGAATATCAAAGATGTCAAAGACCAATGCAAGATATATGACGCTGACATCCGGCGCTTTCAGGCCGAACTCCAGTTCAAAGGATTTGAGCGAAAGATTTGTCAACTCGACTATCCCATGACGGTCTGTGCAGGTGATAAATGTAAGAGGTACGTTAATGTCGGGAAGTCGAGAGAGAGAGAAACAATTTATCCAACAATCTGCCATGATCACTGCTACCTCTCAGGAGTTCCAGTTGAGACTACCAATAACGATCAGCTTTATCACTGTGATGCCATGACAGGAGGAAACTGCAACAATTGTGGCTGCAACTACAGATTTCACATGCATATCACTTACACTACCACTCTCGAAGAGAAGGTATTCTTGTCAGACGACGCTCAACGCAAGATCAACGAAAAGTCCAGCATGAAGGGCAAGAAGCAAGCATTCATCGACGAGTTGACGAAACGCATTGAGGAATATGAAGAAGAAAAGAAGTACATTTTTGAGTGTGCCAGCCACTTTGGCGTATTTCTCAAGCAAAATGCCCTGATTCCTTTCAACGATTCCTTCAGTGAATACCTTGACATGCTGATCCGCGATGAAGAGGCTAAGGAAAGTGCGATAAGAGACTACAGAAGGATCGTGCAGCTGAGGAAGGACAAAGACACATATGAACAGAAGAAGAGAATCATAGAAGAGAACATCAGGTCGAGCTCACGGGGCAAGAAGATCCAAACATACATTTCCATCGAGAAGATCTATAAAATGAGAGAAGAGCTTTGTTCTCTGCCGCACAATGGCCGAACTCTGAGAGAAGCATTAGGTACTAGTAAAAATAATGAATTCGTGATTACCTTGCATAATTTGGTTTTCACACATAATTTCTCAGTAGATCTCAGTAGCTGTTAGACTTGAAAGAGTAGAGACGTTAAGATCATAATCTTTGGTCATTTTACCGCAAACGACTAGCGGGTGCTACCATATTTGCTTTCATTCATCCACTCACCTCGTAATTTAGGCGAGAAATTGTCTTTAAAATTACGTTCTTTGAAATAGATTTCGATAAAAAATAATGAGCACTGAAAAGATTTCTTAAAAGTTGTATTTCTTCTCAAACGTGGGATTGTGATGTTTTAGGGTGCAAAAAACCTAGCCTGCGAGAACAGCCGTTTCTCCACCCTCCTCGACGCTGGCGAAACGTCCTCAGCGACGAAGAGCGAGGAGAAACAGCTGTCTTCGCAGGCTACAAATTAAAGAACCTTGCGGTAAATCATTTACCTCTGGAGCGTGGTCTAGCCGTACCAACGTGAACCCAAACCGCAAACCTGACGGCAAGGCCCTGGTCACGTGACTTCTTGACGTTCGCGGGTCGCGGAAAATGTCGACAAACCTCAGTCTAAAGGTCTCTATTGAATTTAAGTTCGTTTTCTAATTTTAGCTTCCTTTTAAGTCGCTGGCCGGCAGACTTACGTATGATGAATTGTATCTTACAACCAATCAGTCTGAACATCAATCGTTATATTTTGCAGATGGGATCATTTCAGCCAGAAAGAGAAGGCACAAAGCGAAAAGGTGAGGAGATGCTATAGTTCACAAAGGTTCTTCACATTATTTTTCGTTTGGAACTTTCCCTCAGAAACACAATCCATGACACATCCCGGTAATTTCTAGCGGAATGGAAAACACTACTTATACGTTTTCGGAAGCCCTTGTATCTAAAAGCGTTTCCCAGAACCAGAATTGGCGAAAACGCAACGTGTAAATAATGTTAAAATGTAACCATAAGTTTCTTTGTCCGTCAAACTTTATAGCAAATGTTCAGTATTGTTTACAGAAGAATGACATCATACTAAGTGGAGATCCATTCATACTCCTTGACGCCAAAAACTTTGCGGCAAAGGAAAAAAAACAGCCTCATTTTATGACTTACACACTTTACACTGAACTTTTCACCCGCTCTTCTGCGCTTGCATGACAAACTAGAATACTGTAAAAGAAAGTCCTCTCCCCTCTAATTTTACAGTATTCTTACACATTTTTTCCCTTACTGGAATTCTACCTATTGTCTGAACATTTTATAAGAGGTGGAATTGGAGCCTAATTACTTTCGTGACAAATAGCCCTCCTTTCTAAAAAAAAAATGTCGCGCAGAAGTTTTTTGCCTGCTAAAAATCACGAGTTTAATTTCGATTCATACTTCACTTTCAGACCAAAGGGCTATGTCGAGGCCACAAACAATAATTACTGGGACATAGGCATTGCGAAGCTACAGCAACTGAATCCTTTTGGTGGTACCAGGAGACCAGCATCAAGACCTTCAGCAGCATATGCTGCACCGTTACCATTCCCCGGGAGGGTAGAAGAGCCAAGGAAATCACTCCGTCCATATCGTTACAAATAAATTAAAGTAAAGCCAAATAATCAGATTAAAATGTTTTGAAACCGTTCAGGACAGTGCATTAACGCGATTGATAGCTTACTTTGTTTACCTTTTGGTGACGAACATCATAGGTCACCTTTAATGATTATTTTGGTAGTGAATGCCTGCATGCTAAATACTAAGCTAGTCGGGAAAATTACTTAAGTATAACGTAACTTGATTAGTTTTATAGTTATCAGTGTTTTGCGGATTGTTTGGCAAAGCCTAGAACATTGATATATAATTAGAGACTGTGCTTAATAGCAGAAGCGCTTTTCTTTGCATACTTTTACTATTCTACTACAGTGGAACCTCGGTATAACGAACGATTTTCTTTACCCCAGTTATAGCAAAATAAATAAAAAAGAACCTCGATATATATATAACGTAACCTCGTTATCATCAGGGCGAGCAAATTTTGCCAGTCCCTTGGCCGTTCGTTATATCGAGGTTCCACTGTATAATTAAAGGACTCATCCTAGTACAGTGTTCCAGACTGTAAAGACTACATTTTAAGCGGTTTTAAGTTGGGAGACTAATATGTATGTGTACTAGGACATTTCACATGTTAAAAGTATTGTTGTTAACTTAGCCAAGTGGTCTTCGCTCTGTCCCTTACCTTCGTTTATATCCGATACAAGAGTTCAGTATTCCTGGAATATCATGCACAATTTTCATAGCAGATACCGTCGGCATGGTTTATTAGAACAAACGTATTGAGCCACTAGACAAGTAGCGGGACAAAGAAGCAATGGCCAAACAAACTACTACCCGTTTATACTGGAGTTGACTAACAATAAATAATGAATTAGTACTCAAATTTAGACTAATAGCTTTTGCATTACTGTAATTCCTTTATGGTCATGCAAATAAAGCATTTGGTGCGTGTTGAATGTAAGTGAGTAGTTAAATGGAAGTGATTTGTATCCTCTTAGCCTCTTTTTCTGATCTAAATGATAGCCCACGTTCGATATTTGCATTTTAAAATTCTAACATGACTCTGAGGCTTTCTGGTCATTTTTCTATATTTGGTTTGGTTTTCTTTGTGCTCAAGTATCTTTTCAGGAAATTGCGAGATAATGGAGTCGTGAAAATTTCCAATTTGCCTCGGAGACATGTTAGAATTTAAATATATCTAAGGTGGGCTATTACAAGAGTACAAACGCTGTTGTTTCGCGCCCCTACCCCCTTTTGTTTTTGGTACACCAAAATCGACGCTTCTTCATTGTTTTGGTACACCAACATCGTCATGTGAAAACGATCCATAACTATGAGAAAGGGCACTTCCCCCCTCCACAACACGCTGCAAGCGTAACCATGCTAACTTGCCTGTGCTTTGCTTTAATATTTTCGCAAGCATACTGAAAAACAAAAACACGAATTTCTTTAAGTAAAAACTCCTCATTTTTAAGCAAAGTTTGGTGGAAGAATCCACAAATCTGAATTTTAGTGGTTAGTGCACGTGCGTTTGCTCACAAGCCGAGCACTGGTATGGAGCCGTGCTGGAGCAAGGGCTAGTGCATGCGTTTTTCTACACCAGCTCTTCACCCAAGACAACTTTTATTTTAAGTAACATATATAGCATTCCTTTATTACTCAGTGTCTGTACTGTATCAACGGTGTCCGAAGGTAGTAGGTAGTGCACTTCTCGTCTGACTCAGTTTTAAGGAATTAGGCTCAGGCTACGTTCACACTGGCACAGGAAAAATTTTCGTCTGGCTGAAAAATTTGACCGGACACTTTATTCACACGGAACTGTTGAACCAGGTTGGATTATAGCTCTTGTCAGATGGCGTCCGCAAGCTGAGTAACCACATATCCATGCAACCACGCCTTTACAGAACAAAAATAAAAACGGTTATGATGCTCACACAGCGCAAGTCAAATTCGTCGTATTATGTTTAATTTTTAGATCAAACCGGCAAACATTTTACCTCGATTTTAGAATAGCGTTCGACTTTTTGAACGGCTAGGCATTCAAAATTTTTGTACGGTTGGCTTGGTTCTGTGTGAACGGGACACCTATAAAAACCCAGCTTGGGCGGTATTCATCTTCAGAGTCAAAGTGTGTTATATCACGTCAGTTGATGGTATAATAATCTGGTTATTAACCAGATTGGTCAATTACGTCCCACGTTATTGCATTGGTCGTTGGTCACTTAAGCAGTGATGTTATTAGCTATGAAGACTCTTAATGTAATTGGTGCGTTTTGAACCGTCTAACTGTCTAACCTGCGTCTAACAGTCGTCTATTGTTAGCCAAATTGTCAGTTCTCCAGTCGTACTCTCCTAGTCAGTTTTGATTGATTTTGTCAATAAGTCTTTGTACGGTGCCGGTAACTGTTGGAAGAGTCTGTCGAACTTTTGTCGAACTCAACTAAGCTAAGGCTAGACACACGGTGCGCCGTCAGTGTCATACATACATACTGATTATCGCACAAGTGCCAAAAGCACTCCTTAACGCTAATATGCCTCGGAAGTCCGCCAAAAGAAGTATCAGTTTGTTCTATTTAGTTCCATATATATTACTAACAGTTTCCGCTCAAATCCTCGTTGTTCCTTGTTGTACCCTCCAATCACAGTAAATTTTGTCAAGATTAAGGGTGACCACTTCTAGGCATATATACCCGTGGAAAATCCTTGTGAAGAAACGGGGCACAATTAATATTGTCCGTATTTCGAATCCTTGTCCTTTGCCTTGCTTGACGCTTAACCGCATACGCTATGGCACCAAACACACACACAGAAAGAACAGTAACTCCGACAAGTAGTCCAATGGCAATAACAGAGTACATTGCGGCGTTGACCATAGTCTTAATGAAGTGGGTTGGTCATATCGCGGAATAGGGAGCAAATGGTAACTCCGCGCGAGTGACGCCGAAATTCTGAGGCATGGGGAAACAAGAGATCACGGTTTTCGAGAAAAAATGTTGCAGTAGTTATGCCAAAAAATCGTTACTGGCAGGATACTGGTAGAAAGTTTGGTCAAAAATTGAGTATTGATTATGGAAAACGAAATCGGCCTATCGCGGGGTATTGTTCTTACACCAGTTGGTCCACTGTTTAGCTGTGATGGACTAAAGTTTTCAGTGGACACAAAAAAATCAAATGGAACGTTTCGGTTCGTCGGGCCGTGCACGAGAGTGGGTGGGGTGATCAAAAGGCTTCATCGGAAGAGATGTTAATCAGCGACCAACAACTAAAAATTAAATTCTCTTTTAACTCTTTCTTTTTATAAATTCAGAGTTTAATTTCATTTCCCTTGAGTAGCGGAATAACCTTCCTTTTCCGTGCAGTATGCTTTTCTTCCCCACATGACGCTGACATTCGCGAGAATAGACTGTGTGACCAGCTAAAGGAATGTTTATGCGTGAGGCAAGGAGCTGGGAGTACTGTTTTATGCTAGTCCGCATTCCATTTCTCTGAGTTTTAGCTTTCTAAAGCTGTTTTTACATACATAGTCCGTAGTGCGCGTTTTATACCTAGTCCATGTTTTATACTCAGTCCGGAGTCCTCATTTTTTACCTAATCCATGTTTTATACCCAGTCCGCAGTCCGTTGTCCGCAGTCGGTGTTTTATACTGACCACATTTCCTCCCACCCTTTAGGGTCGGAAAGAAACGAGCTCCTGACAGGGTATTTAATTTCGAGCCAGTCAGTCCTAATCATGAACAGGGTATTGCCTGCACGATTGATTGATTCGGCTTGATAAAATTTCTTAGTACTCCGAGTATACAAAAGCAATAACTCTATTACTTCAATTTGCTCTATAACAATTGCCAAGAAATGGACTTAAAACAAGACGGCAGTGCAATTTGTCCTTTGTCCCAGTAAACAGGGTAATATAATTGAGGCTATTGTCCTAAACAGGGTATGTATTTTAAGATTTTTTTTTTTTGTCCTATTAACAGCGCCAGGGTTTCAAACTTTCAGAAGCCTACCCATGCCCAAATATTAGTCGAGAACCCCCCCCCCCCCCCCCCCTACTCCAAGGCCGGCCGTATAGAAGAACACTCACCTTCTCCAACTTCTCCAACCAAAGCACACAAGACCCGATTTGCATAAAATTCTGCTCTCCGTTGGTCGGAGCGAATGTTTTCGATCTCCTTTTCCACCACTCTCAACACAGACATGACGGTGCGGACAAACTGGACCAAGTCATCATCTGCATTAGATCTGGGGCATGAGAAATAAAGCCTGAGTAGATGACAAGTAAAAACAGTTGAAGATGATATTTCATCTTAAAAGGACAATGTAAACAAAATATTTTACAACTATGTAAGGATACAGCCATGTTAGTAAATACAGCGTTGTCGGGATTATGCCAAACAGATCCACGCTGTTGCATATTTATTCTGCAAGGCCCCGATACAAAAAAGGCAGGTGCCGCGTTGTTCGAAAGCCGGAAATTTGCACAAATCCAAGGTTAGTAACCATGACTACTTATATCCTGTTTTTTCGCAATTAATTCAGGACATGCATGCAGGCCTTGAATATTCCAGTGTAAAAATAGGATAATGGTACATATTACCTTGAATTCAAGGTCTTTCAAAGGTGTTTTTAACCTTCCGAATTTCCCCCAAAACAACTTTATCTTATTTTTAAAGCTTTTAATTATTTATAACTCATATAGCAGTCCTATAGGTTGTTTCACCCTGAAAGTCCAATCAGATGCTTACACGATCATGCGGCGGTGGCCTTAGGTAAGCATAAAAAACTATTATGATTATCATAACTTCTCGACCTTTTCAACCACACCTTCGCTGATCTACCCGACGTCGGCTGTAATACGTTTCGCTTTTGAGGTAAGTAAGAGTATTCTTATTCCATGCAGTATTGAAGGCTCAATGACCGATGTATGACTCTACCGCAAAGTCTGTTTTTGTTCTTTTATTTGTTTCGAGGTAAGTGCCAATTTTTGTCTCGCTCTCTGTGATGGATGCAATTCGGACAGCTCGAAACCAGCCGTAAAAGGTGGTGCTTGAGATTAGGGGAGCCCTTTATTACAGCTTGGCACAAATGATTCGGATACTGAATACAGCAAACTCACGGTCCCTACAACGATGCCAAAAAGAAAAACAAACGGTGCTTGAATTTCCTCCTGAATCGATATCCTGAACAGTCCTTGATACGTCTGTGACTCTGGTGTTTAAAATTAATATTATTTCCTCTTCGGCCTTGATATCCGCATATTCTTGCCATGGAAATAACAAAGTATAAACCGTCTCGCCGGACATTATCTTTGAAAAACTTATGGCGAGTGATCTATGAGGAGGATATATACGGTTTAAACCATAAGCCGCAGAGAATATGGCTAGTTGACAACTACAACAGACTGCCTCCATGTCTTCTGTTTCGGTGCAGTTGGTCCGAAGAAAAAAACACGTATGAATCTTAACTCGTGCAATAATTTACGAGAAACTTTCGAATCTTTTCTTTTCGGAACATTTCTTGGAATTGTCAGTGTCAGTGTAAGACCGTATAATACAGAATTTAACCTTAAAAGCGGACAGTTTCTTTGATAAACTCATGACGAGTAATCCGCGACAAACTCACGGTCCCTACAACGATAGAAAAACAAACTGTGCTTGAATTTTCTCCTGAATCGATATCCTGAACAATCCTCGATACGGCTGTGACTCTGGTGTTTAAAATTAACATTATTTCCTCTTCGGCCTTTATATCCGTATATTCTCACCATGAAAATAACAAAGTAACATAATACAACAGTCTCGCCGGACATTATCTTTCAAAAACTCACGGCGAGTGGTGTGGCAGAAATGAGGAGATGTACGGTTTAAATCTTAAGCCACCGGGAACAGGGCTAGTTGACAAGAAGTGCTACAACAGGCTGCCTCCATGTCTTCTGTTTCGGTGCAGTTGGTCCAAGGAAAAAAACACATATGAATCTCTACTCGTGCGATAATTTGCGAGAAACTTTCGAATCACTGAACTAGAATTCCGGGAAACTTGCCGAGGAACTGACAAGCTGTTACTAACACAGCGTCAAGCCTTCAAGTGGAACTTTCTTGGAATTGTCAGTGTCAGTGTAAGACCGTATAATACAGAATTTAACCTTCAAGGCGGACAGTTTCTTTGGTAAACTCATGACGAGTAATCTTTAAACAGGATCGAGGCAGAAGCGAGGATTTGTACTAAAGTCATAACACATCGAAAAGTTAAACAAGAAGTACTACTCTGCCAATATGTCGTCTGTTGTTTATCCAGTCAGCGCAGGAGTTTTAAATGCACTGTTCGTTGCATTTAATGGTTCGGAAAAAAAAAGTTGGGTTTTGATGACTGTTGAATCTACTCTCCATGCATTTGTGTATGAGAATTAAAGGTCAATAACAGGTCCGTTGATAATAATAAAATAATTGCTCGATGGATAAAATTTAACTCCAATAACGCCAGAAAATGCAATTTCATCGCATGACAGTCGCACTCTAGCTCTCGCCTTATCCCCTGGCATCTTATCCTGCCGTTCCACGATAGTGTTCACGGCCGTTCGCTTCGATACAGCAACAAACCATTCCTGACCAATTGCAGGTTTGACTGATCCTAGAGAAAAAAAGCTGGTACTGCTGCTGATAGCCTAAGTGTTTCCTAATTTTTTTCTGAAGATTTTTGATGAAATTGTTAATTTTCTTAACCTGAATCACAATCGGTCAGTATAAAACATGGACTGCGGACTGCGGACTGCGGACCACGGACTGCGGACTGGGTATAAGACACGGACTAGGTATAAAAGGCGGACTAGAAAATACGGACTGGGAATAAAACACGGACTAGGTACAAAACGCGGACTGCGGACTGTGCTCTGTGGACTGGGTATAAAATACGGACTACGGACTACTTTGGTAAAAAGGGTTCTAATTGGTTCTAGGCAAGGAAAAATAACATCAAAAGATCGCTAAATAGAAAGACTCGTGAGTTTAAGTCATAAATACCCCTAGAACTTCTTGGTGGAGGTGTGCCGCGCGGTTCTCTGAATCATGAGCCTGACAAAAGTACTATTCTCTACACCCATTTTTAGACCTGGTCTCGGTCTCTAACAACCATGAAAGTGGTCAGGACCGGGGAAGGACTCCCTTATATAAGCCATATAGGTATGTACGCCTCAAAAGGTAGGGTTTTTGGGCATTTTGGTCTGAAAACACTTCGCTCATTTTAGTCTGGATTCGAGGGAACTACGGGAGCGTACATGTATGAACGAATTTATGGTTTCAATTCCAAATGAAGAAGAAAGAAATAATATATAGATTTAGCCAGGGCTAAAAGCGAAGCTCCCATTAATAAATTTATATTTTAAATCAAACAATAAACTTGTAATCCACAAATCAGTTAACTTAATGTGGAAAGGATAAGTTATTTTAGAGTGAAACATCTTACATCGAGTTGATAGCCTAAATATATGTACACCCAAAAAATAGCAAACATCTTCTATCACATTCAAGAGCCATAATGGCTCTTGATCACAGTAGATTAGGCCTCGAAAACAAATTCTTGGAAAACAAATCAGGCCACATGGTTTTGCGTTCGACAGGTTTACTTTACAAATCCTTGCCAACAAATCTGAGGGTGTGTAAACCAACCTTTTATACTTTTTATACATCACATCTGAGGTGAAACAGTACTTTTTATCATACAGACCTCGGACAGAATACGGCATTTCACAATTTTTCGATGTCCAGGACGATCAATCGTGGGCTTTTAGCGAAACCGTTCAAAAAATTTCCAAAATCACCCATACGGCCAGCCGGTTCTCATTTTTAGTGCGACCTGTCAGTGTGGTCGAGTGTTTGAATGAACTTTAATGGAGATACGCTTCAACATAATAACGAATTTATTATCATCACTTTTTGTTATTTAATGGTTCCAGTTACAACGATGTGTAATGTTATAAGGCGTTTGATACGCGCGACATTTCTAAGTACTCCTGCAAGCGATGTTCATGAACGATGAAAACAAACACCACGGACAAGCGATTAAAATTGCAAGAGAGACCACTAATAATCAATAAAAGAAATATAATTCGGTAAAACATTTACAGAGACAACAATTTTCATTCACGAAGACAAGTATTAAAGTGTCTCTAAAAATCCTGAGTCTTTAAGCTTAAAGCTTAAGCTTAAGTTTATTTTGTTTTACTTTCAGCCGGGTTCCCGGTGTTTGTTTTGTTTTTCAAAGATGAACTCCTCGAAGCAAGAAAATCACTCAGAGTTTTCTTTCTACAGCTAAATTTGTAACTAAATATTCTTCGGAACGTTTTTTTTCTGTTTGTCGTGAAAAAAAAAAAAATCTGAAGGCCTTTTAAAGTTCTGTACGCTTTTATCAAACCTAATACTAGATCAGATCATTGACTCAAATCTTATCAAACGTGCAAAAACTTGCCGCATAAAGTTAAAACTGTGCTAGACTTCATGAAATTAGATATAACAAAAACAAACATCAAATACAATAATTACTCAGGCTTACCATTCGAGATTTAGTTCCTGAAAGATATCAAGGAAGGCCATAGTTGCTTGCGACTTTTAAACCCTCTTACGCATTGAGCAAGGTGAAAGACGAAAACAATGCCATCCGAAATCGGATTACCCAATTTTGACAAGCGACGCATTTCTCAACCAAAAACCCAATAAACAAACCAGCCATGGATAACAGAAGACTCTTGATAGCAGCTGTATTTCATTTTGTACATCCAGTGGAAAAAGACAGTTAAAAACATCACAAGTTGATACAAAACTCTGTCAGGTTTACCTGTCAAAGTAAACAACTTTCAAGATGCTGCATAAATTTTCCGGATGAACTCACCTGTCAAATTTTGACCAATCAGAGTACAAAAATTGGACGTAGAGCGTGACCAACGCGTGACCATGGTAAGAAAAGGTCTTCCCCGCCTTTATTTTTAAAAAAGTGGCTGAATTTTCGCGTCCGAGGTCAGTTTGAAATCAAAATCTTGACAGTGCGGGGCCATAGTGACATAAACACAACATATTTCATATGAATCATTGGAAAAAATAGACTTGAGCCTGCGATCATTTAAAACTGGTAATTTGTCAGCGGATAACTTCAAAAAAGTACTCGAATTCGATGGGTCGAAACTTGAGCCCGCGGTACGGTCAGGTGACACTGGTCAGCGGATATCCTGTTTTGACGGCTGTCAATTGAGCACAACATTGATGTGCAATTAGTTTTCTACTGGGCTCCCAAACTAGCTAGAAAGTGTAAGAGAAAACATTGGTTTCCCTGTGGTGCGGACGGACGGTCGGGCGTACGGTCACGTGATTACCAAATTTTCTCGGATGGGTAGATTACCACATTTCCTTAGCTATGGAGCTCCGCTAGAAATACGCAAATTAGAAATGCATTTGACGAATTTTTTTGTTTGCGCTCTAATCTGGTAATGATGACATAGTTTTTGCCTAATTAGACCTAGGCTGTTCCAGGCTCCGAGATATTTAGGTCCACTGAATTGAGAAAGCGCGAACACGAAAATAAAACGGGAGGAACTTGGGGAGCCTCCCCCACTATCTGAGAGCCTGGAACAGGCTAAAATAGACCAGGTCTGAAAATTGGTATGGATTTTAGAGATCTGGACTGAAAACGGATGTGGAAAATGACATTTTTTTGGTCTGAAATCGGGTCAGGATTTGGAGAACCGGGCGGCACACCCCCTTCAAGAATTCCCCGGAGTACCCCCCTCCGGACGTCAGGAGCAGGGTGTAAATCATGTCCTCATAATCATCGCATAGAATATAACGTTGGATGATTCATTTCGGTTATTATTCACGTATAGGTGAGTAATCTCCGCCCCTAAATACTTCTTTTTGACATCGGAGAATGCCCCTATATTGACCTTCTAGTCTGAGTTCTTCATTTCCTCATATTCCCAAGCTAAGGCTTTATTTGAAACGGAACTGGCTTCTATAAGAATTTTACTCTAACAAACACCAATATTAATTTTATTCGGTGCATCTTATTGGTTTAAAACTATAAATTGAATTCTCTCCTAAATCCTTCTTTTTATAAAATTCAGAGTTTAATTTCAGTTGCCTTGAGAGTAGTGGCGTAACCTTCCTTGTCCGTGCAGTATGCTTTTCTCACATGACACTGACGTTGGGGAAAATAGACTGCGTGACCAGCTAAGGGAGTATTTGTGTGAGACAAGGAGCTAGGACTACTGTTTTAGGCTAGTCCGCTTTCCGTTTCTCTCAGTTTTACCTTTCTAAAGCCGTTTTTATATACTAGTCCGTAGTCCGCGTTTTATACCTAATCCGTGTTTTATACTCAGTCCGTTGTCCGCATTTTACACCTAGTCCGTGTTATATACCCAGTCCGCAGTCCGCAGTCCGTGTTTTATACTGACCGGAATCACAATGCAGTTCACGGTTTAAATCATAATTCATGGAAAATCATGAATAGTTGACCAGAAGACCTACAATAGACTGCCACATGCCTTCTGTTTCGGTGTAGTTGGTCCGAGAAAAAAAAAACGTATGATCGACTTTATTCGTTCAATTATTTACAAGTAACGTTCAAATCACTGAACTATAGAATTCCGGGAAACTTACCGGGAAAGTATCAAGCTGTTATTAACACAGCGTCAAGCGTTCAAGCGGAGCTTTCTCGGAATTGTCTGCAACAATTTAAATGCAAAATCGAGCAAACGCAACAGCTGAATCCAAAATAGCGTCTATCGTTGTACAAATGTCAGTAAAAACAGCAAAAAATGGTAGAATATTCCATACTGACCTCTAAAGTTACAACCAAATCTGTGTACAATGGTTTCAGTGAATAGACTAGATCAGTTCAGTTCAGTTCGGTACAGCTGTAAATTGTTTTGCCATAAGGATGTACAAAAACAAGAAAATTTAAATATTTAAATGGTGACGAAGCCTAAGGGAAACCACCGGGATTATACTGAAGGAATGGGCTCCCTCAGTTAAATTATTACAGCAAAATATGAGCAGAATTATACATGCAATCAAAGGCTCCTAGGAGCGCCGAGCTCATGGATGAATTGAATCGTAAACGAGCATGAGTGCTGATTAAGTGCCACTGCTCTTGAATTTCGTGATTGAGTTTCGTTATTATTGACAACCGAATGTTGCAGATTATCACCTCTGTATTTATAGTAACTAGAAGGCTTAAGAAACATTCAGATTCGAGTCAGACTATTCTCTTGCTCGGACTCGAAACATGTTCAGTAGTGATTAAGCTGTACTTCTAACACAAAAATTATTCAAAAGCCCTTTGTCTACTTACTTCCAGCGATTTTCGATATTCCAGGCTAGCCATTGCCTCTTGTTTCTTTCAAAATATAGCGTAATCCATGGCCAATGATCGTCGATTTGAGGAGCAACCCTCAAGGAAGTCAGCTCCCTCTGACTCGCATTAAATACAGGGAAGTTCGAAGTAAGCAAATCGTCCATAAAAAGAGACATTTCTTGACAATAAGATACGTTATAAAAGAGCTTGAAAATAAATTGCTATTTTTGCTTTGTGGAGTCTGTGATCTGAGACCATCCTTGAGAACGCACGAGAAGGGAAAACATTTTAAAAAGAAAAACCCTTCGAAGCCTTCAAACTGTCGCCATAATTCTTTTTCTTATCCAGCGATGTTTGACGGGAAATAAACTTGTCCCAGACCCCCTCAAACTAAAGTACCGCCTTGAGTAAATTTATTTTCTCGCGCGAAAATTAAAAACCAGATCAGGGAGATGTAGTGTATAGTACCTTCGATGAACTTTGTTTTCCAGTGGGAGAAGTACCTGTTTTTAAGTGCGATTTGCCTAGATCTTCTCTTTATTTAATGCAAGTGGCCATGGTTTAAACTACAATTTTATATCAATGCGGTGTCGACAAAACCTGAATTGGATCACGGATCGGATCATCGGAACGGATCATCGTGCGGTGTCGACAAAACCAGCATCGGATCACGGATCGGATCATCGGAACGGGTCATCCGATCGGATCATCGGATCGGGTTGACGCGCGCAGTATGAGACCCAGGCTTAACCTAGAGCAGTGAACTTATATTCGGAAGTATTATATATGGGTCGCCTGTAACTAGGGGGCTCATAGGAAGCGGTTTACTGTACACTGTATTTCACCCTACAGTACTGCTGTCATGGTAACTGATCCCTAATTCCCTATGTAACAAAATCCTGTTCAGAAGTGCTAGTCTGGATCAAAAAGGAATGCTCTTCACAAACATGACAAACAAGGCTTCATTGATTGACAGAAACAATTATTTCTTTTAATTCTGTTTATTTCTAAACAGCTCTATCTGGAAGCATCAATGCCAACAAAACGAACCAACTTAATCAAATCACTTGCTCTAGTGAGTTTCATCTTCCTGGGTGTACTGTGCGCTTTGTCACGAATATTTGATTGTTGGCATCACTGGCGAGATGTGTTGGCTGCCTTGTTCCTGGGTTCTACTGTGGCTTTCTTTATTGTAAGTGTATGATCTTATTAGTAGTACTAAGTAATGTGTCTTGAGGAAATAGCTGATATTTTGCGACACCACTGCTAGTTTCCTTTCAAAATGACATCTCAAGACCAAGCACAGAAATTCCATACTGATAACATATCACCTATACCCATATCTGGATAGTGCTTCTGACTGGTTAAAGCAAATTTCAAACCAATCAGAAGCTCTACCCAGTTCTCGGTAGTGACGCATCGTCAGTATGGAATTTGTAAAGTGGTTGCAAACTCAAACATTTCACAGGGAAACAGGTGCAATGAGGTCGCAGAATGCCGGCTGTTTTCTCACCAATAGGTAACGTTCCATCTTACACTCCTGCAGTTCTCACTGTTGTCAATGTTGTCACTGTTCTCACTGTCATCAATGTTATCTCTCTTGCCCCTGTTGTTATAGCCTGTTCCAGGCGTTCAGATAGTGGGGAGCGGTGCAAAGTAAAAGGGAGCGCGAAAAGGTAAAAGCGAGGGAGGAGGAGAGGTGAGAGAGGGAACGCCTGTTAGATTTGTTTTGAATAGACTCTTCCGCCCAGTCAGACCGCATCAGCTGTAGGTGGTCTTCACTTGTCAATCAAGACTGGTGTTACAGCCCGATGCATTTATTATTTTTCTTGCGAATAAATCGAAGTTTGTCAGATCAAAAATTAATATTATGTATACATAATCTTACTAAAAACCCAATGTAAGACTTTCAGACAATAGAAGGCGGGAGAAGTATTCATGTATAATGAATTTATTTACGGCTTTAAAAACATGATTTCAGCGTGTACGTGACAAAAAATTATGAATCAAGTGACAAACAAATATCGCTCATTTCGATAGAAAGCCGTTTCAATACAGATCGTTAACTCAAGCAATGAAAATGCACAACAATTGAAGGGAAAATTCACTATTCGGTGATTGAGTGGACCTCGTCAATAGCGATAGCGGCAACTTGCTTTCCAAGCTTTTCTTTTTGAAGTCCTTTTGTCCATTCATTAGACAACCACGATTTGGCACTTCAGTAAACAATTTCACAGCTTCCACTTTTAACGGCTTCATTCATATCTTCTCCTATCATTGCCGCCGCTACTCCGATCTGACTTGTTCAAATATTCCACTTGGTCCATGATGGTAATCAACGGAGTTACCACAACAATCGTAAATGGCATTCTATCCTGCCTTCATTCCAACGCACGCTTTATTCGAGGAAAAAACTGGAAAATAAGAATTTTTCCAAAGCCAGTCGGTGAGAAATTGCTAAGACATCTATCCTACCGACTACGTGTTTTAAACAGTTTCTTTGCTTTTCGCTTTTAGCCTCCACGTTTGGAAAGTCACTCAGCGCTGTGTTTGTTGCGAGTTTGAATTCTGCGTGACGGCACGTAGAGTCTGTCATAACGGCCATATCGCATTTCTCGCTGTGATCGAAGACGCTCCACTGTTGACAAAAACTGTCAAAATCAACCAATCAGAGGGTATACCAGGATCTGGTATACCGGAACGCACTTTTGTTAAGAATTCTTACAAGTGTTCCCGCACCTCTCTCCCCAGTCCCCCTCTACTTTTCATCGCTTTCTCTACTCCACACCGCTCTCCACTATCTGAACGCTTGGAACAGGCTACTGTTGTTACAGTTGTCGCCGTTGTCACAACAGCGACTGTTGTCACAGTTGTCGCTGTTATTACTGTTGTCGCTGTTGCCACTGTTGTCGCTGTTGTCACAGTTGTCGCTGTTGTCACTGTTGTCACAGTTGTCGCTACTGTCACTGTTCTCGCTGTTGCCACTGTTGTCGCTGTTGTCACTGTTGACGCTGTAGCCATTGTTGTCACAGTTGTTGCTGTTGCTCCTGTTGTCACAGTTGTCGCTGTTGTCACAGTTGTCGCTGTTGTCACTGTTGTCGCTGTTGTCACAACTTGTCGCTGTTGTCTCTGTTGTCGCTGTGTCACTGTTGTCGCTGTTGTCACCGTTGTCACTGTTGTCGCTGTTGTCACTGTTGTCACAGTTGTCGCTGTTGTCATTGTTGTCGCTGTTGTCACTGTTGTCACAGTTGTCGCTGTTGTCACTGTTGTCGCTGTTGTCGCTACTGTCACTGTTCTCGCTGTTGCCACTGTTGTCGCTGTTGTCACTGTTGACGCTGTAGCCATTGTTGTCACAGTTGTTGCTGTTGCTCCTGTTGTCACAGTTGTCGCTGTTGTCACAGTTGTCGCTGTTGTCACTGTTGTCGCTGTTGTCACAACTTGTCGCTGTTGTCTCTGTTGTCGCTGTGTCACTGTTGTCGCTGTTGTCACCGTTGTCACTGTTGTCGCTGTTGTCACTGTTCTCACAGTTGTCGCTGTTGTCATTGTTGTCGCTGTTGTCACTGTTGTCACAGTTGTCGCTGTTGTCACTGTTGTCGCTGTTGTCGCTGTTGTCACTGTTGTCCATGTTGTCACTCTTGTCACAGTTGTCGCTGTTCTCACTGTTGTCGCTTTCGTCAAAGTTGTCACAGTTGTAGCTGTTGTCACTGTTGTCGCTGTTGTTACTGTTGTCACTGTTGTTGCTGTTGCCACTGTTGTCACAGTTGTCGCTGTTGCTCCTGTTGTCACAGTTGTCGCTGTTGTCACTGTTGTCGCTGTTGTCACTGTTGCCACAGTTGTCGCTGTTCTCACTGTTGTCCCCGTTGTCACTTTTGTCCCAGTTGTCGCTGTTGTGCGCTGTTGTCACTGTTGTCACAGTTGTCGCTGTTGTCAATGTTGTAGCTGTTGTTACTGTTGTCGCTGTTGTCGCTGTTGCCACTGTTGTCACAGTTCTCGCTGTTGTCACAGTTGTCACTGTTATCACTGTTGTCACTGTCGTCACAGTTTTCGCTGTGTCACTGTTGTCGCCGTTGTCACCGTTGTCAATGTTGTCGCTGTTGTCACTATTGAAGCTGTTGCCACTGTTGTCACAATTGTCGCTGTTGTCACAGTTGTCACTGGTGTCGCTGTTGTCGCTGTTGTCACTGTTTCCACAGTTGTCACTGTTGTCTCTGTTGTCACTGATGTTACTGTTGTCGCTGTTGCCCCTGTTGTCACAGTTGTAAATGTTGTCACTTATGTCGCTGTTGTCTCTAGCTGTTGTCACTGTTGTTACTTTTGTCACTGTTGTGGCTTTAGTCACTGTTCTCACTGTTCTCGTTGTTGTCGCTGTTGTCACCGTTGTTAATGTTGTCACAGTTGTCGCTGTTGTCACTGTTGTTACTTTTGTCACTGTTATGGCTTTAGTCACTGTTCTCACTGTTCTCGTTGTTGTCGCTGTTGTCACCGTTGTTAATGTTGTCACAGTTGTCGCTGTTGTTACTGTTGTCACTGTTGTCGCTGTTGCCACTTTTGTCACAGTTGTTGCTGTCACCCCTGTTGTCACAGTTGTTAATGTTGTCACAGTTGTCACTGTTATCACAGTTGTTGCCGTTGTCACCGTGGTCACTGTTGTCGCTGTGGCCACTATTGTCACGGATGTCCCTGTTGTCACTGTTGTCGCTGTTGCCATTGTTGTCGCTTTTGTCACAGCTGTGGCTGTTGTCACTGTTGTCGCCGTTGCCACTGTTGTCACAGTTGTCGCTGTTGTCACAGTACTCGCTGTTGTCACTGTTGTCACTGTCGTCGCTGTTGTCGAAGGTTATCACTGTTGTCACTGTTGCCACAGTTGTCGCTGTTGTCACAGTTGTAGCTGTTGTCACAGTTGACGCTGTTGTCACTGTTTCTGTTGTCACTGTTGTCACAGTTGTCGCTGTTGTCGCTGTTGTCACTGTTGTCGCTGTTGCCACTGTTGTCACAGTTTTCGCTTTAACCTCTGTTGTCACTGTTGACGCTGTTGTCACTAGCTATTATCTCTTTTGCCACTGTTGTTGCTGTTGTCACTGTTGTCACTGTTGTCGCTGTTGCCACTGCTGTCACAGTTGTCGCTGTTGTCACTGTTGTCGCTGTTGTCACTGTTGTCTCTATTGTCGCTGTTGCGACAATAGTCACAGTTGTCGCTGTTTTCACAGTTGTCGCTGTTGCCACTGTTGTCACTGTTGTCACAGTTGTCGCTGTTTTCACAGTTGTCGCTATTGTCGCTGTTGTCACTGTTGTCACTGTTGTAGCTGTTGCCACTGTTGTCACAATTGTCGCTGTTGTCACAGTTGTCACTGGTGTCGCTGTTGTCGCTGTTGTCACTGTTTCCACAGTCGTCGCTGTTGTCCCTGTTGTCACTCATGTTACTGTTGTCGCTGTTGCCCCTGTTGTCACAGTTGTTAATGTTGTCACTTATGTCGCTGTTGTCTCTAGCTGTTGTCACTGTTGTTACTTTTGTCACTGTTGTGGCTTTAGTCACTGTTCTCACTGTTCTCAATGTTCTTGTTGTTGTCGCTGTTGTCACCGTTGTTAATGTTGTCACAGTTGTCACTGTTATCACAGTTGTTGCTGTTGTCACCGTGGTCACTGTTGTCGCTGTGGCCACTATTGTCACAGATGTCCCTGTTGTCACTATTGTCGCTGTTGCCATTGTTGTCGCTTTTGTCACAGCTGTGGCTGTTGTCACTGTTGTCGCCGTTGCCACTGTTGTCACAGTTGTCGCTGTTGCCATTGTTGTCACAGTTGTCGCTGTTGTCACAGTTCTTGCTGTTGTCACTGTTGTCACTGTCGTCGCTGTTGTCGAAGGTTATCACTGTTGTCACTGTTGCCACAGTTGTCGCTGTTGTCACAGTTGTAGCTGTTGTCACAGTTGACGCTGTTGTCACCGTTTCTGTTGTCACTGTTGTCACAGTTGTCGCCGTTGTCACTGTTGACGCTGTTGTCACTGTTGTCGCTGTTGCCACTGTTGTCACAGTTTTCGCTTTTTCCTCTGTTGTCACTGTTGTGGCTGTTGTCACTAGCTATTATCTCTTTTGCCACTGTTGTTGCTGTTGTCACTGTTGTCACTGTTATCGCTGTTGCCACTGCTGTCACAGTTGTCGCTGTTGTCACTGTTGTCTCTATTGTCGCTGTTTTCACAGTTGTCGCTATTGTCGCTGTTGTCACTGTTGTCACTGTTGTAGCTGTTGCCACTGTTGTCACAATTGTCGCTGTTGTCACAGTTGTCACTGGTGTCGCTGTTGTCGCTGTTGTCACTGTTTCCACAGTCGTCGCTGTTGTCCCTGTTGTCACTCATGTTACTGTTGTCGCTGTTGCCCCTGTTGTCACAGTTGTTAATGTTGTCACTTATGTCGCTGTTGTCTCTAGCTGTTGTCACTGTTGTTACTTTTGTCACTGTTGTGGCTTTAGTCACTGTTCTCACTGTTCTTGTTGTTGTCGCTGTTGTCACCGTTGTTAATGTTGTCACAGTTGTCGCTGTTGTTACTGTTGTCACTGTTGTTACTGTTGTCGCTGTTGCCACTTTTGTCACAGTTGTTGCTGTCACCCCTGTTGTCACAGTTGTTAATGTTGTCACAGTTTTCACTGTTATCACAGTTGTTGCTGTTGTCACCGTCGTCACTGTTGTCGCTGTGGCCACTATTGTCACTGTTGTCGCTGTTGGCATTGTTGTCGCTTTTGTCACAGCTGTCGCTGTTGTCACTGTTGTCGCCGTTGCCACTGTTGTCACAGTTGTCGCTGTTGCCATTGTTGTCATAGTTGTCGCTGTTGTCACAGTTCTCGCTGTTGTCACTGTTGTCACTGTCGTCGCTGTTGTCGAAGGTTATCACTGTTGTTACTGTTGCCACTGTTGTCACAGTTGTCGCTGTTTTCACAGTTGTAGCTGTTGTCACAATTGACGCTGTTGTCACTGTTGCTGTCGTCACTGTTGTCACAGTTGTCGCCGTTGTCACTGTTGTCGCTGTTGTCACTGTTGTCGCGGTTGCCACTGCTGTCACAGTTGTCGCTGTTGTCACTGTTGTCGCTGTTGTCACTGTTGTCTCTATTGTCGCTGTTGCCACTGTTGTCACAGTTGTCGCTGTTTTCATAGTTGTCGCTGTTGTCACTGTTGTCACTGTTGTCGCTGTTGTCAATGTTGTCGCTGTTGTCACTGTTGTCGCTGTTGTCACTGTTGTCGCGGTTGCCACTGCTGTCACAGTTGTCGCTGTTGTCACTGTTGTCGCTGTTGTCACTGTTGTCTCTATTGTCGCTGTTGCCACTGTTGTCACAGTTGTCGCTGTTTTCATAGTTGTCGCTGTTGTCACTGTTGTCACTGTTGTCGCTGTTGTCAATGTTGTCGCTGTTGTCACTGTTGTAGCTGTTGCCGCTGTTGTCACAGTTGTCGCTGTATGTTGTCACAGTTGTCGCTGTTGTCACAATTGTCACTGTTGTCGCTGTTGTCACTGTTGCCACAGTTGTCGCTGTTGTCACTGTTGTCACTGTTTTCACTGTTGTCGCCGTTGCCACTGTTGTCACAGTTGTCGCTGTTGCCATTGTTGTCATAGTTGTCGCTGTTGTCACAGTTCTCGCTGTTGTCACTGTTGTCACTGTCGTCGCTGTTGTCGAAGGTTATCACTGTTGTTACTGTTGCCACTGTTGTCACAGTTGTCGCTGTTTTCACAGTTGTAGCTGTTGTCACAATTGACGCTGTTGTCACTGTTGCTGTCGTCACTGTTGTCACAGTTGTCGCCGTTGTCACTGTTGTCGCTGTTGTCACTGTTGTCGCGGTTGCCACTGCTGTCACAGTTGTCGCTGTTGTCACTTTTGTCGCTGTTGTCACTGTTGTCTCTATTGTCGCTGTTGCCACTGTTGTCACAGTTGTCGCTGTTTTCATAGTTGTCGCTGTTGTCACTGTTGTCACTGTTGTCGCTGTTGTCGCTGTTGTCAATGTTGTCGCTCTTGTCACTGTTGTCGCTGTTGTCACTGTTGTCGCGGTTGCCACTGCTGTCACAGTTGTCGCTGTTGTCACTGTTGTCGCTGTTGTCACTGTTGTCTCTATTGTCGCTGTTGCCACTGTTGTCACAGTTGTCGCTGTTTTCATAGTTGTCGCTGTTGTCACTGTTGTCACTGTTGTCGCTGTTGTCAATGTTGTCGCTGTTGTCACTGTTGTAGCTGTTGCCGCTGTTGTCACAGTTGTCGCTGTATGTTGTCACAGTTGTCGCTGTTGTCACAATTGTCACTGTTGTCGCTGTTGTCACTGTTGCCACAGTTGTCGCTGTTGTCACTGTTGTCACTGTTTTCACTGTTGTCGCTGTTGCCACTGTTGTCACAGTTGTCGCTGTTGCCCTTGTTGTCACAGTTGTTAATGTTGTCACTGTTGTTGCTGCTGTCACTAGCTGTTGTCTTTGTTGTCACTGTTGTTACTTTTGTCACTGTTGTCGCTTTAGTCACTGTTCTCACTGTTGTCGCTGTTGTCACCGTTAATTGTCATTGTCGTCACAGTTATCTCTGTTACCCCTGTTGTCACAGTCGTCGCTGTTGTCACGCCCGTACGAAACCAACAGATCTGCAGCAGATCTGCAACAGATCTGTTTTACGAAAAACAGACTAGCTACGGACCATTTTATCGTCTTGAAAGTCTGTTTTCAGTCTGTAGCAGACGCATTGCCTTCATCGTCTGCAAAGATGTTTTCCTGCAGACGAGAAACAGATGAAAAACAGATCTGCACATGATCTGTGAAGTCTGCAGAGTCAATGTAAGCCGTCTTAATTAATTTAGCGCGCATGTTTATCAATTCGAAACAGGCAACTAAGACTCTCCGGTCGGGTCGATCCGCTGCTTTGTCGATAAATTTAAACATAAGCTTCATCCAATTATTATGAAAAGCGTTGGAAAATTACCTTACTTTCATTTTATTTTATTCACTCTCAAGACTTATGTAGCTTTTCAAAGTACATTCATGAATGCTGCCGGTAAATCAGTTTCTTTTAAAAAACATGACTGAGTACTTACCAGTTTTACACAGCAACATTAAACGAACGCCATGCGCCTCATCGTTCATTACAGTTTAACTTAACTCAAAATAACATCTTACAGACTGGAGTTTTAAATTCATGTAAATTCAAAATAAATCTCAAAAATGTATTCTTTGGAGACCTTCCATGACTGATACGCGATCGGGCAATTCCCTGGAGACATTCCAGAACTTAATCTAATTGGTCCGCACTTTACTAGAAGATCCTATTACTCATCTTCCTCGCGACCGTTTTTCTGCTTGAATGAAATATGCAATCGGTTTCTCGCTAACTAAGCAAGTTATTTGCGTTCAGTTTGGATTCAAAAAGTTAAAACAAGGTTTTTAGCTGTTTATAGAGCGAAGATGGAAAAAGTATTGGTTAAAAATCAACTGTGCCTCGTGCGACTCTCAGTGAATGGGAAACAGACGACGCTTGCGTAGGAATTAACATTATGTTGCAAGAGTCTTGATCAAAGATTATTTGCTCAAGTTATGTATGTTCGTTTAGTCCATCACCCGGAACATAGCAAAAACTGAACCACAAATGAATTGCTCCATTCATAAAGAAATGCAACTCATCGTGGATCATGGAGGAAACGAAGAGGTGAGCGACATGAAGTCCCGGGTGGGGGGGACTCTCATATGAAACAGACGGGGATGCTCGTCGGAAATTTTGAATTTAACCCCTAAAAAAGACCATCTGGGCGTGGCTCAAGCTTTTTGTGACCCCTAAAGAAGACCAATCTGGGCGCGGGTTAAGCAAATTTTGACCCCTGAAAGAGACCGCTTAAAAACACACAAATACGACATGAAATGAGTTTTAATGATATAAAGACATAATCATTGAATGCTTTTATCTAAAAGTAGTTTTTAAAAGCATTGTCATAAATCTCAAGTTCTTCGCGGAACCCTAAACGAGACCTTGGTGGCTTAAAATATTGGCGCTTTGCGCAGCACACCCTAAGCGAGACCAAATCCAAAATTTACACCCCTAAGCGAGACGAAGAGCATCCCCGTCTGTTTCCTATGGGAGTTCCCCCGGGCTTGAAGTATAGGCTAATAGCACTGCGTGTTACAAACCAAACCGTCGCGTAGGAACCGCATTCATGTGATTGAACAGTTGCGTTAACTCTCTTATAGCTGCCGACAAAAATCCTTCTTTGTTATTGAGCTCGGTTATTTCAATGTCAGCATTTTGATGTGTTATTCATTGAAGAAATTTAAGCGAGTGACTGTGACTGTATGTTTACAGGCCAGATTGTTGAGATTTAATTTTGTTTCTCATACCCGCGAGCTGGGACTTCTCAATGTTCTCTCGTTTTAATTTTGTTGTTTGCATTGTTTTATTACTAAAGTGATAGGCATTGAGTTGTAATTAACAGTTATCCTAAGCTTTTTCGGCGCAATTTGAGAGAATATTTTATGTATTTACGGTAAAAATAAAAGGTGTTTGATTGGTGCAGTACGTCCGTTATTGTGCTTACTATTTATACCTCCTTGGTCTGCAGAACGTCTACACAAATTGCAGATCATTTCTGCAGACTTTCTGCAGACATTTTGCAGATATTCTGCAGACATTCTGTAATAATCAGTAGCTGATCTGTAGACTATCTGCAAATCTGCTGCAGATGTTTCAACAGATCTGTAGCAGACTAAAAACTGTTGTCACTGTTGTTACTTTTGTCACTGTTGTCGCTTTAGTCACTGTTCTCACTGTTGTCGCTGTTGTCACCGTTGTCACTGTCGTCACTGTTATCTCTGTTGCCCCCGTTGTGACAGTTGTCGCTATTGCCACTGTTGTCACTGTTGTCTTTGTTGTCGCTGCATGTTGCCACAGTCGTCGCTGTTGTCACAGCTGTCAAGGCTGTCACTGTTGTCGCTGTTGCTACTGTTGTCACAGTTGTTGCTGTTGCCACTGTTGTCACAGTTGTCGCTGTTGTCACTGTTGTCACTGTTGTCGCTGTTGCCACTGTTGTCACAGTTGTCGCTGCTGTCACAGTTGTCGCTGTTGTCACTGTTGTAGCTGTTGTCACTGTTGTCACAGTTGTCACTGTTGTCACTGTTGTCACAGTTGTCGCTGTTGCCCTTGTTGCCACTGTTGTCACAGTGGTCAATGTTGTCACTGTGCAGACAATTCGCAGATAATCTGTAGATGATCTGTAGACTATCTGCAGATCTGCTGCAGATGTTTCAACACATCTACAGCAGACTAAAAACAGATCTGCTCGTTTCCTACGGGAGTTGTCACTGTTGTCGCTGTTGTCACAGTTGTCGCTGTTGTCACTGTTGTCACAGTTGTCGCTGTTGGCACTGTTGTCGCTGTTGTCACTGTTGTCTCTGTTGTCGCTGTTGCCAGTGTTGTCACAGTGGTCGCTGTTGTCGCTGATGTCAATATTGTCGCTGTTGTCACTGTTGTCGCTGTTGCACCACTGTTGTCACAGTTGTCGCTCTTGTCACTGTTGTTGCTGTTGTCACAGTTGTCACTGTTGTCACAACTGTCGCTCTTGTCACTGTTGTCGCTGCAGACATTCTGCAGACATTTTGCAGATATTCTGCAGACATTCTGCAGACAATTCGCAGATAATCTGTAGCTGATCTGTAGACTATCTGCAGATCTGCTGCGGATGTTTCAACAGATCTGTAGCAGACTAAAAACAGATCTGCTCGTTTCCTACGGGAGTTGTCACTGTTGCCACTGTTGTCGCTGTTCTCACAGTTGTCGCTGTTGGCACTGTTGTCGCTGTTGTCACTGTTGTCTCTGTTGTCGGTGTTGTCACAGTTGTTGCTGTTGTCACAGTTGTCGCTGTTGTCACAGTTGTCGCTGTTGTCAATATTGTCGCTGTTGTCACTGTTGTCGCTGTTGCCCCACTGTTGTCACAGTTGTCGCTGTTGTCACTGTTGCTACTTTTGTCACTGTTGTCCCTTTAGTCACTGTTCTCACTGTTGTCGCTGTTGTCACCGTTGTCACTGTCGTCACTGTTATCTCTGTTGCCCCCGTTGTGACAGTTGTCACTATTGCCACTGTTGTCACTGTTGTCTTCGTTGTCGCTGCATGTTGCCACAGTTGTCGCTGTTGTCACAGCTGTCGCGGTTGTCACTGTTGTTGCTGTTGCCACTGTTGTCACAGTTGTCGCTGTTGCCACTGTTGTCACAGTTGTCGCTGTTGTCACAGTTGTCCCTGTTGTCACTGTTGTCGCTGTTGTCACTGTTATCACTGTTGTCGCTGTTGCCACTGTTGTCACAGTTGTCGCTGTTGTCACAGTTGTCGCTATTGTCGCTGTTGTCGCTGTTGTCACTGTTATCACTGTTGTCGCTGTTGCCACTGTTGTCACAGTTGTCGCTATTGTCGCTGTTGTCACTGTTATCACAGTTGTCGCTGTTGCCACTGTTGTCACAGTTGTCGCTGTTGTCAAAGTTGTCGCTGTTGTCACAGTTGTAGCTGTTGTCACTGTTGTCACTGGTGTCGCCGTTGCCATTGTTGTCGCAGTTGTCGCTGTACCCCCTGTTGTCACTGTTGTCGCTGTTGTCACTAGCTGTTATCTCTGTTGCCACTGTTGTCGCTGTTGTCACTGTTTTCACTTATGTCACTGTTGCCCCTGTTGTCACCGTTGTCGCTGTTGTCACTCTTGTCGCTGTTGTCATTGTTGTCACAGTAGTCGCTGCTGTCACTGTTGTCACTAGCTGTTATAATCTCTGTTGCCACTGTTGTCGCTGTTGTCAGTGTTCTCACTTTTTCACTGTTGTCGCTGTTGTTCCTGTTGTCACTGTTGCCCCTGTTGTCACAGTTGTCCCTGTTGTCACTGTTGTCGCCGTTGTCCCTGTTGTCACTGTTGCCCCTGTTGTCGCTGTTGTCACTGTTGTCTCTGTTGTCGCTGTTGCCACTGTTGTCACAGTTGTCGCTGTTGCCCCTGTTGTCACTAGAGCTATCTGTTATCTCTGTTGCCACTGTTGTTGCTGTTGTCACTGTTGTCACTGTTGCCCCTGTTGTGACTGTTGTCGCTGTTGTCACTTTTTTCACTGTTGTCGCTTTAGTCACTGTTCTAACTGTTTTCACTGTTGTCGCTGTTGCCCCTGTTGTCACAGTTCTCGCTGTTGTCACAGTTCTCGCTGTTCTCACTGTTGTGGCTGTTATCTCTGTTGCCCCTGTCGTCACAGTTGTCGCTGTTGTCACTTTTGTCACAGTTGTCGCTGTCGTCACAGTTGTCACTGTTCTCACTGTTGTCGCTGTTGTTACTATTGTCACTGTTGTCGCTTTTGCCACTATTGTCACAGTTGTGGCTGTTGTCACAGTTTTCACTGTTGTCGCTGTTGTCACTGTTGTCACTCTTGCCACTGTTGTCACAGTTCTCGCTGTTGCCCTGTTACCCCTGTTGTCACAGTTGTCAATGTTGTCACTGTTTTCGCTGTTGTCACTAGCTGTTATCTCTGTGGTCACTGTTGTTACTTTTGTCACTGTCGTCGCTTTAGTCACTGTTCTCACTGTTGTCGCTGTTGTCACCGTTGTCACTGTCGTCACTGTTATCTCGATCTGTTGCCCCTGTTGTCAAAGTTGTCACTGTTATCTCTGTTGTCACAGTATTCATTGTTCTCACTGTCGTGACTGTTCTCGCTGTTGCCACTGTTGTCACAGTTGTCGCTGTTGTTCCTGTTGTCACTGTTGTCGCTGTTGCCACGGTTGTCACAGTTGTCGCTGTTGCCCTTGTTGCCACTGTTGTCACAGTTGTCAATGTTGTCACTCTTGTCGCTGTTGTCACTAGCTTTTGTCGCTGTTGTCACTGTTGTCGCTTTAGTCACTGTCCTCAATGTTCTCACTGTTGTCGCTGTTGTTGCTGTTGTCGCCGTTGTCACTGTCGTCACTGTTATCTCTGTTGCCCCTGTTGTCACAGTTGTCGCTGTTGTCACTGCTGTCACAGTTGTCGCTGTTGTCACAGTTGTCGCTGTTGTCACTGTTGTAGCTGTTGTCACTGTAATCACAGTTGTCGCTGTTGTTTCTGTTGTCGCTGTTGTCACTGTTGTCGCTGTTGTCACTGTTGTCGCTGTTGCCACGGTTGTCACAGTTGTCGCTGTTGCCGCTGTTGTCGCTGTTGTCACTAGCTGTTGTCTCTGTTGCCACTGTTGTCGCTGTTGTCACTTTTGTCACTGTTGTCGCTTTTGCCCCTGTTGTCACAGTTGTCGCTGTTGTCACTCTTGTCGCTGTTGTCATTGTTGTCACAGTTGTCGCTGTTGTCACTCAGTTGTCTTGGCGGGAAAACAAAATTACAATAACCTATGAAATTTTCTTGCCTGTTTTTCCTCGGCCTCTGCCTTGACTATGCTTTTAAGTTTTAATCTTTCCTTAAAATGAGAAAAATAAAAACGGCGTTCTTTGTCGTCCTCATACACTGATCATCTCCATGATGGGCTCCTCTTTTCGTCTAGAAAATCATCTATATTAAAATGGACATTCAGAACAACAATCTTCGGTCCAATATGCGTCATTTAAGAAATCGTTGTGACTCAAGACGACTTACCTGAGGGTTCTTTCCACCGTTGCTTGTGTAAACTTGTTTGCCTCTAGCCATGTCTTAACTTGCTCCGTTTTCGAACTACAAACCCTTTCTCGAAGCTCTCCATGATAAAGATAAAGCGGCCCGTACTTAGTGATTAGGAACTAATGCTTCCGACTAGACACTGATTAGATTAACATATATTCTTCCAATGGGTGTTGGTTCTAGTGGTCAGGCCATT
>OZ037788.1:21930208-21995208 GCA_964035525.1 Porites cylindrica
AATTCCTTCAAGGTAAAGTAGTTTTGCTAATGCCCTGAGTTGCTGTTTTTGGCGCTTGGTAGGCTGCAAGAGCTTTTAAATTTTCGTGTTATCTAATTATGCAGTATGGATTGAAGCTTGAAGAGGTAGATGTTTAGTTTCCCGTAAAAGCTGCTGAATACACAAGCAGCTTATTTATTAGGCTTAAGTCAGGGACAACAACTTTATAAACCTCGAGGGTACACGTATAAGGGCATCTAGTTTGCAAAAAATAAAAAGTAAGTTCATTGGATGCGCAAACATAATATTCTAACCGTTTGGAAGAAACCTTGCTGGACCACAGACTGGTGTGCTAGGTATCACCGGCTTGATTTTTGTTTCGTTGTTCCTTATAAATCAAGAGTTTGATGTATTTTTCTGTTGTCAGTACACAGTACCAGCCCCGGTCAGTTAGGGTATATTAGTGACCTTAAAAGATTGATGCCTTGCAACCGAAGTTGACACGCGCATGATAAGATATTTGGTACGCGATGATAATAAACAGCATTATGATTTTAATTCCTTAAATGTTCATTATCTCAGGTTTACTTTCACCGATGACGAAGGAGAAGAGATTGACATTGAAGTTGGCTCTGATTCAAACGAGGACCTTAAGACTGCTGGACAGTCTGCTACGCAGAGCCCTCAAGAGCACATTATTGAAACGAAAACGGCAAGGTTCCATCTTATTGACACCCCGGGCATTGGCGATTGCAGAGGCATAGAGAAAGATAAGGAGAACTTCGAGAACATCTTGGCCTTTCTAACTTGCTATGACAAGATTAATGCCGTGGTTGTGCTTCTCAAACCAAACAACGCAAGACTCACCGTGGCCTTCAGGTTCTGTGTGTTAGAACTGCTGACACACCTCCATAAGTCGCTGGTGTCCAACATCATCTTCGCCTTCACGAACTCCAGAGGAACGTTCTACAGACCAGGGGACAGTCTACCAGTTCTCAGACAGCTCCTAAAGGAGAGAAACATCAACATCACTCTCTCCCCGTCAAAAACCTATTTTTGCTTTGATAATGAAGCCTTCAGGTATTTACTATGTAGTATTTTGTAAATGTAAGCTTTCAACAACACACTCGACACTTGAATAGCTTTGGATAGCCTATGCAGTACCTTTCTTTGTTTTATAAAAAATTTACGTTATGATTTCAAGTTTACTCTTAAAGGTCCTTATTATTCATTCAAAATATTTCCCCGATTCTGATTGGCTAAAAGCACACGTTTAATTCACCATAACCAGTTACTGATGACCAAATTTGGAAGAATTTTGACTTTAACGAGGAAATGACGTCAAAAATGCTGCGTTTTCGCAGGTTAAGGCACCGTTAACCGAGAAGATTTGGGGACGAGGTTGAGTTGTTTTGGTTGAAAACTTGAAAAAATGGCGGACATTTCAGTCGTTTCAAGAGTAAGAACTAGGTGAAAAAATAGCTAAAAACATGGCAAGATCAGCCAGAAGACAACTCGAAGGGCGACATCTGCTATTCGGAGAATATTTGCGGAGCTGGACAAACCTAAATGTACACTATCGAAGATGAACTGAACATCGATGGATCGATGGAGGTAAGCATGTTTTAGCTATGTTTTTAAACTAGGAATTATTTTGAATGAATAATAAAACAGTTATTGAATTCGGCTTTCGTATCATATGAAGAATTATGGAGATCTCGGAGGGTGTTATCCGCCGATAACACCCTCCTCGATCTCCATAATTCTTCATAAGATACTCAGCCTCATTCATTAACTGTTAATTAACTTGTTAACGAAAAATTATAAGGCACGCTTAACCCTGCCTTGCGACGTCAAACTTAGTAGAAGTTATAACAGTTGAGTGTGTGAATGAGGGACCCGCCCTCAAATGACACATCTTAGCATTTTGCGTTTTTGTACTTTGTATTTGATTATTTTGCCATGTCCAACATTCAAAATCATTTAAGGACTTGCTGGACTTGCGCAGCCCTACACTGTAAATCAAATAGATCTGTTTTAGCCCTAAAAATTGGGCCGTTTCGGTGAGTAAAATATAGTCCTGTTTTTGAGTCTAATGTGGCTCCCTTGAATCAGGGCCGATACAGTCCACTTAGCTGGGCTGATTTGGTTCCAGCGTGGGCTGGAATAGCCTTTTGATTGAGCTTTTTTGACTTAAATTGTGCTCAAATGGCTCCAGGAGCGGCTGAATCAGACTTTGGCTTGCAGAGGCTGAATTGACTTCTTCGGGCTGAAACAGATCTTCTTTGTCAGTGTCAACATTGATCTTTTGATCCCTTGTTTTAAAGGTTTACACAGTGCTGACTTCAAGAGTTTTCAATCTTTGAACAGGTTCCTAGCCTGCCACAAAAAGGGAGTTCGGTTCACACCTGATGATGCTGACCTCTACTCAAAAAGCTGGGACAAGTCGTGTGACACGACTCTTTTGCTTTTTGGACTCGTTATGAAATTGCCGCCCCACGAGACTAAGAAGACCCTAAGCCTGAACGAAGCAAGAAATTGCATAATCGCCCTGAGCAAACCAATGGGTGAAGCTGTTCAGCTGATTGAAATGAACTTGACGAAGATCAAAGATGTCAAAGACCAATGCAAGATATATGACGCTGACATCCAGCGTTTCAAGGACGAGCTCAAGTTCAAAGGGTTTACACGGAAGAATTATCAACTCGACTATCCCAAGACGGTTTGTGCAGGTGATAAATGCAAGAAGTACATTAGTGTCGGTAAGTCGAGAGAGAGAGAAACAATTTATCCAACAGTCTGTCATGATCACTGCTACCTCCAAGGAATTCCAATTGAGACTACCAATAATGATGGGCTCTATGACTGTAGGGCCATGAGTGGAGGACAGTGCTGCAACTGTCACTGCAGCTACCGATTTCACATGCATCTCACCTACACTACCTCACTCGAAGAAAAGGAATTTCTGTCAGACGACGCTCAACGCAAGATAAACGAGAAATCCAGCATGAAGGAGAAGAAGCAAGCATTCATTGACGAGTTGGAGAAGCGTATTAAGGAGTATGAAGAAGAAAAGAAGTTCATTTTTGAGTGTGCCAGCCACTTTAGCGTATTTCTAAAGGAAAATGCCATGATTCCCTACAACGATTCCTTTAGTGAATACCTTGACATGCTAATCAGCGACGAGGAGGCTAAGGAAACGGAGATAAAAGACAAAAAAAGGATCATTCAACTGAAGAAGGGCAAGGCGACTTACGAAGAGAAAAAGAAAATCATTATGAACAACATCCACTCGAGCCCAGATGGCAAAGACAACGTCATTGGCGTAGAAGCGATTGATGAAATGAGAAAGAAGCTTTGTTCCCTAAAGCACAATGGAAAGACCCTGAAGGAAGCATTAGGTATACGACGGTAACTAAATAATCATAAATTCTTGCTTTCTACATGTACACTGATGTAAATCAGAAAGAATTTAGCCGTGAAAATTGGACCGTATCGGTGAGTAAAATACAGTCCTGATTTTGTGTCTAATTCAAAGGTTTCCTTAACCTTAGTCTGCTACACAGCCCTTTTAGCGTCATCGCGCAACGCTCCTCCCCACAAACGCCAGCTGAGAATCGAACCACATTCCTTTCCCTTGATTAGCCAATGATTCAGCTCCCACTCCCATACATACATTTTTTCGTTGTGTTTTGAGGTAAAAGTACAATAATAACATGTCCGCGGACAGCTAGGCTAATCTAGACGGGTCATGTTTACAGGAAATAAATACAACTAAATACAACTAAAAGTAACAGGAGAACTAAAGAAACTAAAATTGACAACAATGACTAGAGACAGCTGATAAACTAACGGTATTACTAATTGCCCCCGCATGGATTTCGCCCAGAGGCGAAATCCCGAGGAGGCACCCTAGTAACTCGCGCGTATATTAAGGACAGTACTTACAGTTCAAATATACAGTCAGTATACTAGAAAAAATCTCGATTTGCTCGAACTGTAGTCTGCTACACAGCCGTTTTTAGTGTCGTCACGCAACGCTCCTCGAGCGTTGCGTGACCACACTAAAAACGGCTGTGTAGCAGACTACTCGAACTGGGGCCGCAAGGAATCGGTAGGTAATGATGACGTTTCCATTGTTTGCGCCCCCAAGTACGAAATGGTTAGAATGACGTAAAGACAGAAAATCCCCAAGGGGCCGCACAGATAGATTTTGTGACATTTACTGTGCAGTCGTACTTCGATACTCTTTTGCGTTACGCAATGACATTCTGTGGAGCAGTTGTTTTGAAAGTTATGGACCAAAAGACACTCGTTAAGCGCAGGGGAGGTTATAAGGTTCGTTTAACTGTGTATATATAAACACTTGGAGAGTTTGCCAGACACGAGTTCACAAATCTTTGATTTCTATTGGAAACCTTTCCAGACACTCTTTCTCTCTCTTTGACCGGAATAAGACTCAGCCCCAAACAAGCAAGACGAGTGAAAAACGGCTCGCTTATCACTAGCAGAACGATGGACATTCACAGAAATTCGCCGACAATCAAATTTTGTGCTGACTTTTATTCCCTGCTCACAGATGTTCTTTCGTTATAAAGTTTAAAATAAGACTAGAACGCGCGAGTGTGAATTGATCAAACGTCCTTTCTTTTGTAACTTCTAAGGCTTACTTTCCCGCGAATAAAATGAACTGAAAGTAAAAAGGGAAAGAAAAAAAAGCGAAAAATTCAAGTTCTAATTAAATCTTTTCTTATGGTTTAGAATAAACTATTCTCGAAACTGAGAATGTTTTGATCAAAGCTGTGTAAATCGAGCTGAACTGTGCATGGAACCTTCCTTTTCCTGTATTTATCTCACCTATTGTATTAGACTACGAGTAGTCCCCCATTTTTCCTCAGGGATAGTAGAGCGAGCGAAACGCGAGCGCGCGTGAAAATCACCCCACGCGAGAAAAGGCGACACGCGGCGGGGAGAGAGAAAAATGAGGGACTACAGACAAAGCCCAAGCTTTTGAACTAATGCGTTGCTCTCACAACACAAAACTCTGATTGGCTCTTCCATGGAAATCTGTCAACATCTGTCAATAACGCGCCAGCCGCTATCAACACTCGACATAATCACAATTTACAGAACAATTTACTGGAGCAGAACAAATAACAGCAGAGAACAAATAACTAGTAAGAGTTGCTCTTGTAGAAGCAACTAAGAAGAAAGCCAACCCAGCAACTGATGAGGTTCGCGAGGAGAACCGAAACCATGGTCTTGCCTGATCACAAAGTGGGAATAACAGAACAGTCGCAAGGCTGTTAAGCTTATTCAAAAGTTATCACCAAAGAAGAAACAACGCACTCCAGTCCAAAGACTCACATTATCGCCAGAAAAACAAGCGGCAGTGAAAATTTATGAGCAGTCATGGCTGGGTCACATTGCAGATCTCCATAGTTGATGTAGTTTTAGTTTAAGCTGCAATCCATTCTTCGAGATTTGGATATCACTATCCGTCCTGCTTAAAACGCTAACGAGCTGGGCCCAGCGTGACAAAACATTGCAGGAAACAGTCACATTCACGGCCAAAGAGAAAATCGCTTAAAATTATTCAGATCCAGGAGGCAATCGCCGGAGAAATTAAACAACCCAAAGCCCTTATTTAGCCGCATTGAAGAGTTTTAATTTTCAAGAGAGGTCAAAGAAAATGCTCTTGCATCAGAGGGCAAATCATGCCGACCATAAACAATAACCGCAGAAAATTAATATGCGTGTCACGACCTTTCAGTATAAAATAAGCGGCAAAAATCACATTTGCTCAGTCAAAACGTTTTCCTCCAGAGCATAATCTACCTGTCAGAGAAAAAAAATCATTGGAACAAGCAGTATTTTTGCACGAGTAAAAGTCGTGTGTTGCCTACACTATTAAGTTCTTCACGCGAAACAGCCGTGAAGAAAATTAGTATCTGGATATTCTTTTGCTTGCAATAAATATCCCCCGCAGTTTACCGATGACAGGAGCAATGACAGCTCAACGAGGGGAGGAATTCCATTGGATGCGCTTAATTGATTTGGAAGGGGATACGAACTTCACACTCCAAAATCAGTCGGCCGTGAAGGGTCAAAAGCTTGGGCTTTGTCTGTAGTCCCTCATTTTTCTCTCTCCCCGCCGCGTGTCGCCCTTTCTCGCGTGGGGTGATTTTCACGCGCGCTCGCGTTTTGCTCGCTCTACTATCCCTGAGGAAAAATGGGGGACTGCTCTAGTCTACTATTGTATGGAATATGTGTGAAAATCCTCATTATGAATCGGTATATTTCAAAGAGCTACACAACCAGCAAGAATACTATTGACCGACAATATAAAGAACGGGGGCAGCTGTAGCGTCAACTATTACTAGTAATAAATGACAACAGTTATGACAAGAGACTACTGATACACTAAACGATATTAATGATTATATACTAACTAAGAGGAAAATAAATTCAACTTAACTTTTTGAAAGATTTCTGGGAGATCAAGTAACAGTCTTCCGAAGCTAGGATCTCAAAAAGTGTTTGTTTTATTTTCCTCTTAAAGGCATTGTTTGAAAGTTTTCTTAAAGATACAGGCATTTCATTCATTATTTTTGCTCCGATTCTAGAAAATGAATTCACTTGAATTGAGAGTCTGGAACTTGTGTGTAAAAGTTATTAGAGGCAGATCGAGTATTATCTAAGAATGAATATCAGAAATAACTTGAAAGAGATCTTGAATGTTTCCAGGAGCATTACTGTGTCTTATTTCGAACATATTATTATAGGTTAGCTAAAAGCTCATAATACAAAAATTTTCGCGCCACGTTTCCGGTACAGTGGGGAGGAGCGTTACGTGACGACCCTAAAAACAGCTGTGGGCCAAGTATACAGTCCAATTACCAATTGCAAGGGCATATTTGGAGCCAAGGCCGCTGAAATGAATCCCAGCGTGGGCCGGAATAGCCTTTTCATGGGGCTATTTTGGCTAAAATTATGGCTCCAGGAGGAGCTGGATGGGACTCAGTTTGACCTGCAAAGAGGGCTGAATTGCCACTTTAGGGCTGAAACATATCTTTTTAATTTTCAGTGTGAGTTAAACTTATTGTTTACAAACTTTTAATTGGAGGTATATTCTATCGAATATACAAGATTTTTAAAAAACGTGTATCTTCCTAAGTACTTTCAGACTCAAGTGTTAAATAATAGCCAATTTCTTAACCGCATCAATATCTTTAATTTTTGTAGATGGGATCATTTCAGCCAGAGGGAGAAAACACTTGAAAAGGTGAGGACACGCCGTGTTCCAGAAACCAAAAATAACAACAAACAACTACGAACAATTTTGGACTAACTTTTTTTTTCAATTACAGTCGTATACAGGCTTGTTCTGTCGCACTTTGTAATAACACTTGTCGCACTTTGTAATACCTGTTGCACTTTGTAATAACACTCGTCGCACTTTGTGGTAAAAAGCTGTCGCACTTTGTAATAACAGACCATCGCAATTTGTAATAAGATATTAAGCTGTCGCACTTTGAAATAAACTTGAAATGGATGGTCAGAGGACAAGTTAACCCAATAATAAGTATCACCACCGACAACAACAACAACAATCAGGGGCACCCAACGAGAATATAGTTCAAAACCACTTGAGCATAGCATTGTTAATACAATACAATAGTTTATTGACACTCCCCTGGTGGGACTTTTCAGTGACAATGCGACTAAAAAAAAAAAAAAAACTAATTAAGATAAGAGAAGTAGTTAACAATTCGATTAAAAGGAAAGAATGCGGTGAACAAAGCAATATAAACATACCTATTTAAGAATTAATCGTATAATAAATATTCTCACTACGTACTATACAATATGCATATTTTAAGTTAAAATAAAATAAGATACTAGTAAGATACTAAAATACTATCATAACGTGCTATTTAAAAAGTCAGTAATCAACTTATTTTTCAGACAAAATTTAAAAGTAGAAATCGATTTTGCAGTTTTAAGAGTACTGTCTAGATTGTTCCAAATGTGCACCATGCGGTAGTGGAATGTTCTCTGTCCGGTACTCGACTTATACAAGGGGATGTTTAATAATTGGCAACTTCGAGTCACGCGCCCGGTGACCGCAATTCTTGTTGTAAATTGATCGCTGAGGTAATGTGGAGCTTGACCAGTCATGCATTTAAATGCCATGAGAGCGTCGCGGAAGAACAGCTTTTGTTTAATTGGAAACCAACGTAGATCTCTTAGTGCGGGGGTTATATGATCAAATTTCCTGGTACCTGTAATAATGCGCGCGGCAAAGTTCTGCACTACTGTAGTCTACAGATATTTTTGTTCGAGGTGTTCGACCACACTGTGGAACAGTACAGTAATTTGCTAAAGACTAGGGCATTTATTACTGTCACCAGTTGGTTTGCCTGCGTCGCAGACGCTCTAAACCTTCTATGGTTTAGACGAGTGCGTGGGCCGGCTGCAACGCAGGCTACAGTTGGTTACCGTCAAGAACTTGTTTAACCCGACTGATTTGTGCGAGGCTTGACATACAAGATGACGTAGTTTTTAGAACATGGTCTTCAGACGTTAGTTGCGGATCTAAAACAACCCCAAGATCTTTGGCCGAAGATGTAAGAGCGAGATCTTTTCCTAGAAGAGATATTTTGAAGTCGGGGAGTTTGGCAAGTAGTTGTCCGCTTCCAAAGACTACGAGTTTTGTTTTGTCAGGATTTAAAAGTAGAAAATTGTTAAAACACCAATTACGTATTAAAAGAAGGTCGCTATTTAGATCGTTCATAGCAGTCGGACAATCACGCATCTTAAAAGAAATCTGAAGTTTAGTGTCATCTACGTAACATTGCGTTAAACAGTTTCTAGGAACAGAAGGTAAGTCGTTAATGTAAATACTAAAAAGAAGCGGCCCAAGAATGCTTCCTTGAGGGACATCACTATTTAAACGCAACGAATTTGAGAGGGTCGAGTTAATACGCACGACTTGGTGTCTGTAGGTCAGGTAGCTAGTAAACCACGCGAGAGCGTATTTAGAAATACAGAGATGTTGTAGTTTTAAAAGGAGAATATCATGATTTATACTGTCAAATGCCTTACTCATGTCCAACAAAACCATAGCAGAGAGTTCCTGCTTATCCATGCCAGTCAAAATGGCATCTGTGGAGCGGATAAGTGCCGTGTCTGTGGAATAAAATTTCTTATTTCCACTTTGTTTCGCAGAAAGACGGTTGTTTGTTGTTAAATATGCCGTCAGCTGGTTCAACGCAATTCTTTCACACACCTTTGACAATACTGGTAATAACGAGATCAGTCTGTTATTACAAGGTTGTTCATGATCTCCCTCCTTTGGAATAGGCGTTACTTCTGCTTGTTTCCATCCTCCAGGGAAAACGCCATTTGTAAGAGAGGTATTGATGACGTGAGTAATCGGCGACAAAATAACTGACAGTCCATCCTTGATTACACGTGCAGAAATTTTGTCAAAGCCCGGTGCTTTGTTTGATGGTAACAATGCGATGATCTGTTCAACTTGCTTACAATTAACAGAATGGAAAACGTGTTTTAGTATTTAAACGGTGGATATGGGCATATTTTTATCCCCTATAAATTTTTCATCTGTTCGGATTTCCTAGCTGAAAGTCTAGTGATCCGAAAATTTTAGGGATCAAAGCTTACCTGTTCGAAAATTTCAGCCAGAGAAAAGGCTCCCGAAAATTTTAGGTGACCTTTTTAGGGTAAAAAGCCGTTGAAAATGGGCAATTTTACCATTTTTTAGATGTTCGAAAATCCTAGGAGAGGCAGGCAAGCAAGAAATTTTACAACAAATGTTCCGAAAATTCTAGATCTCAAATCATCTTCCGAACAGATATTTTTCCGAAAATTGTCGTTGGGTGCCCCTGAACAATGACAATAATAACTGTTTGTTGTTATTATCTTTGAAGATTTTTTATGATGATGATTATTTATATAAGGGCCAATCCAAAAAAGGCCCCTACAATGATATCGAATAATACAAATTTTTCAGTTTTTACAGAATTTTTTGGCAAAATCCAATTCCGCAATTTTTTCCTCAAAGTGAAAAATACTCAAATAGTAGGCGTCTGACAAAATCTAACACCTCAATTATCTTAAACAATAACGTCATTCATTGCTAAAGAAGGATCTGCCTTCGCCTCTTAATGTAATATTACACGGGACGATTCGCAAGGACGATTTGCAATGTGGGAACAATGTTGCAACCATTTGAAACAAAGTCGCAACAATGTTGCGACGCTGTGTTGCGTTAAAATTCGTCGTTGCGAATCGTCCCGTGTAACATCACCTTATTAAGACGATTCGCAACGACGATTTTTAGCGCAACACACAGCGACGTAATATTGGAACAATGTTGAAAGCATTCGAAGCTGATGTCACGACAACTTTGTGACGCTGTGTTGCGCTAAAAATCATCGTTGCTTATCGTCTCGTGTAACATCACCTTTAGCATTACACGATTTTATATTTTGTTTGAACAAGCTAAAAATATTATTATCGAGAGCTTCGCTTTTAGCCCTGGCTAAATCTATACACAGTCGACTATCTCTTAACGGACACCTCTATAAGACGGACACCTCTGTAAAACGGACACCTAGAGTTAGTCCTTGCCTTTGTTTATTTCCTTTATTTGACTCTTTATAAGACGGACACCTCTCTAAGACGGACACTTAGTGCCGGTCCCAAAGGTGTCGGTCTTGCATTGGAGAGAGTTGACTGTATGATTTATGAGAAACAGATCCGGAAAATTCACAAGGAAATTGACCAGGACGAATAGTGAGCTTAAATATCAATTAAATTATGGTGAAAAGAATTTTTTATTTGTACTGGTAAGTCGATATATTTTCATTGACTCGAATGTAGTAAACTCCAATCATGTTTTGTCGATCTATTATTCTTTGTCACACAGCACAACCTGTGGGCAGCCTGTGTTGTAGCGAAATACAAAACTTTAATACCTTTTCAAAAGTGCATGTATCGTGATGTTGCAACTCGTTTCCTAATGTGCGTTCGGACGTTTTAATAACTAAGCACCCAGGTAAAAATGCATTAAAAAAATAGCCCTCCTTTCTTGAATAGTGTGGTTAAGATTTTTATCTTCTGAAAATAACGGCTGATGTTTCACTTTCAGTACGAAGAGCCATGTCAAGGCCAGAAACAGCCGTTACTCGAACATTGGCAAAGTTAAGCAGTTCCTACTACAGAAAATGGGTGAGATAGGTTCTTCCTTGTCTGGTAAACCAGCATCGAAGACACCAGCATCGAGACCTTCAAAGGCTTCAAATGCTCCAAAAGCTGTATAAACCCTGGTGTGTGGGAGACAATATATAATGATGTCCTTGTTAACCAAGTCACCGTTTATGATTTTGTTTGGCAGTGAATGCCCCATGGATATTGAGTTAGGGAAATTAACGTAACTTGATTAAGCTGAAAGTATTAGCTATTTTTGTTTTCTTGCTTGGAAAGACCTAGAACACTCGAATAGTGTGTTAATATGAGAGCTTTTCATTGTGTCAAATTTAACTACTAGTTATTTCAATTGTGTCATGATACTGCTGATGCTGAGTAGGCGTCGACAGTTATTGCCCAGCATAAGACAAATACCGTAAAATTCCGAAAATAAGCCCCTCCATGTACAAGCCCCTCCAAATATAAGCCCCCCAAACTTGTAACGCAAAAAACCTTCCGTTAAATACCCCCTCCAAATATAAGCCCCCCGGGGGCTTGTACTTGGAAAATTGCCCTCAAATACAAAGTAAAACAAAGCAAAAACGGTAAATTCACTTCCAACTACAAGGCTAGCCCAATCGATTTTGAAACGCAAATTTCCCTCCGTAGATAAGCCCCTCCGAATATAAGCCCCTCTGAAAAAGCCCCTCAAAAAGGGCCTTTGAAAAATAGAAGCCCCGGGGCTTATTTTCGGAATTTTACGGTATATGCTATCTTCCAAGCAAGAAATCAGTACCGGTATTTTATCTTAAGGGGTAGTTTACTATTTTTTTGTATAAGCAAAAGAGGGAAATTTTCTCAGCATCAATGATAAACTGCTGATGAATAATTAAACGATGCTGTCTGAATCCGCTATAGTACCCATAGATCACTCGATCTAAAGTGTGTTGGAATTACATTAGACTGAGCGTTTTCAGGTGATGCAACACGTATATCTACTGGTACCAAATCATTTTACACTTTCAAAGTAAAGTTAACTTAGCCACGTACGTGGTCTTTGTATTTCCTTAAGTTATGTGAGCTTAGTTCATTCGATGAAAGAGGGTATTCCTAAAAACATTGAAACATATGGTCCAGTTAGTAGACACTAGTATATACAAAAAACATGTATTTAAAACAGGACTTAAAGGAGAAGACCTAACAGCAGACTACTGTCCTGTATTAGAGTAAGACAAAAACAATAAATGATAGAACTTATTGACGCTAGGACAAGTGGAAGTTTTATCTTTTAATTGTTAAGGTGTTGCTATATTTCCGGGAGATCATACCGATGTTTTTCAATCGCCTTAAAAGTGATTTTATCCTTGTCCGATCGCCACAAAATTTTCACCAGTAATTAAACTATGAATAAATTGATGCTTGTCAAAATGCAGTTATTAGTAAAAATCGATATAGATTAAATCCGAATTTCGGGCGATCTAGACCTGCTACTGAAAATCCATCACCAGGCCCGGTGCCCACTTAAGTAGGTCACGAATCCGTTATGGGTGCACTTACGGGTGTTGCATGGAACGTACTTAGCACTCTCAAAAGTTTCTGTTTTACGTGGTAACTTACAGGCTCACTTAAGGGCAAAAGTAACCTTGTTATAGTACTTTTGATTATTAATTTGACTAACTCTATTTTTTTAATTAAGTTAACCATCGGTGAGTGCAAAGAAAGTGTCAAGTCGTTTCGAACACCTTAGCTTTAAGCCATCATTCAAATAAAGTTTACATGAAATCGTTATTTTACTGCAATATCCACTGGAATTGTTTGTTGTTCTTCTTTTTTCTTAACGACGGCTTTAAATTGTACATCACCAGTTAACAAAGAGCATTAGAACGGAATTATGTAAAGAAAAACAATTGTTTTCTTCACTTCTCAGTGAAAGATCTCGTTAACTTTGGTAAAAATAGTAAGGATACGGGGCCTACATGCCGACCTACATAGGTCTCGTACATTTACGTGCTATTTTTCCCGTAAAAAAAGTTTTATGCAACCCCCCTCAATTTCTGTTGCTGAAACGACGACATTTAAGTGGCTACTTACGAAAATCGTAAGTGCAACCACTTAAGTGAAATCCCTTCGTGGACCACGTAAGTGATTTAATGAAACTCACTTAAATTACGAGTGCACGTACGTATACCCGTAACTGTTAAGAGCGTTTTATGCAACCCGGCCCAGGAACTTAAAATGTGGTGTTTAGCGAATAACCTCAGTGAGAAGTAAAAAATTCTCTATGTTTGAATTCAAATAGAACGTACGTATATTTTAAACCTTATATTTTCAATAGCGGTGATAAATTGTTCAGTAAAAAGTTCTAATAACTCAAATTAATCTTAAGTCGACTACGAGTAGTGCCCATTTTTCCTCAGGGATACTCAGGAATGTTAAGGCATTGGGTCACCTCATAATTTGCATAATTTGGCGAAGTGGCATTTGAAGCGGATTGTTTTGATCAGTCGTCATGAAACTTGGCAATCGCTTCCTAGTAAATAATTAAGTAGAGACAACTTAAAGACGACTGGGGACGAGTCAGGTTGTTTCTTACCACGCTATAAAGCGTAATGGACATGTTTTCACCTACATAAGCTAAAAGGTGAGTTAATATGTCAGCTCGGGTTTGCATAACTGTCTCGAATTCTCCCAACTCCTCTTGTGTTTATATCAGGCTATTCAAGCACGGAAAACGTTTTCTATTGCTTAAATATTTCGGCTGGCCATACCGACCTTCTTCAGGTAACACAATATTTTTTTTATTATAGGAGGAGAACGTTGCAATAAAAATTATCATGTACTTTGCTGAAGTCCGCTGACCTATACTACGCAGACTCTCATATCTTGCGCACGCGCTGAACACGCCAGTGCAGAGTGCGATTTGTCCCAGAAGGAAAACCACGGAGCCCATTTTATGACTGGGCTATACCACAGGCAGCCCAGTGATGAACTAAAGAACCCAAAGAGTCTGGGGACCTTGTGAAAAGATTGCACTGAATTGTGGGATATGTCTACTTCGTGTCTCCATTCAGCGGCCATTCGGCTGTTTTAGTAACTGGAGGTAAAAAGTCTTTAGAATCTTGAGGTGAACCCCACACTCAAAAAGAAATACATCGACGGGCGATCTGTCATTTGTCGTTATATATAAGTTGCTCTTTAATCGTGAAGATGAAAATCTTCAATCAGTGATTCAAATGAGCACACGAATGAGTTAGTTATGAACGGCACGATAGCAGGAGAGCGAGACGTTCAAGAGATTATTTCGAAATCAAGGGCAGAATTTGAGAGACGGCGATGGATTCTTATTACCAATGTACCAGATAATGTTGACTTAGAGGTACGTAAATTGATTTTAACGATAGTAAATAATTGTAGTCACCCTTCAGCCTGGAATCCAATATCCTGGATTTGGTTTGATCATAAGCTTACCTTAAGTCCATTATTTTGCACAATATATCTCAAGGAAACCCTCGTTAAACATGATCAAATCGCCAAAGTTTCATTGAACATTGCGATAATTTCGACAGAGTTCTCTCCAGTAGCCCTATCCACAAAAGTGCGTAGTATAGTAGAAGCTTCCAAATAGCTTTAATAGTGCTGTCTGCATTTTGAATCGCCTTCTCCTCCACCAATGTCCCAGGCAGCTGAAATGTACAATGTGATCTACCTTGGCCTGCCTTGAGATCTGGGGTTGGCGGGGATAGAGGAGAAGTCGAAGGGGGAGGGGTGTCATGGACTGGGAGATAAAAATTTGCTCACCATTGAGACAGGATTTTATAAACTCAAAAATGCTCTTCTACTTTGGAGCAAACACCAAAAGATAGGTAAATATGAGGGTAAGTGGACATGTTTGGGGGGGCGGGGTAGTTGGTTAGGGGTTGCAATGCTGCATAACTTTGCCTCCCGTGTGACTAGAGAATCTTGTTGTTGTTTTTTTTTTTCATGGAAATCATGTGCCGGATTATACGAGTTACCAGCACTTCAGGGCTCCCTTTAAGTTTTCTTAGAGCATAGTCTTCTGTGGTTTGCACTAACTGTAACAGGCATTATTTGTTACAGCATGTTATGACCCCCCGGCATACTACATCTCCTAGGGTGCTAACCATTAACTTTTTTGCACGTAGGATTTACGAGAAAATTTCCTCCATGGTTTTGATATCATTGATCTTAGAATTGAAAAGAATTCAGGTAAGTTTTATTGGTGCCAGAAGTAATGTGTTAGTTCACTATTCATGTATGGCTCTAGTTTTTACTGTATAACTGAGGATGTGCCCAACTTTGGAATATGCTACAGGTATAAACTTAAAAAACACGTGCAGACGACCCTTCATGTGGAACTGTTGTAGTTCAAATGGAATTAGTTTGATTTTCAACGTCGCCTTGATCATTAATAAATGAATTTCCTTTTATGATTATGGGCAATTTGTTTTGTGATAAAGGAAATTAGGAAGCAAACTTCAAATAGGTTGACACCATTTTAACCCATTCACTCCTGGAGATTTTGCCGAAAAATGCGTTTTTGAAGCTAGTCAAGTGGTTTTCTGGTCACTGTCATGCTATAAAGAGCTAAAACTTACCACAAAACCGTTGACAGGTCGTGCACTTCACGGCCTTCCAATCCAGATGCAAAATATAAGCTTTCGAAGTTCAGGCATACACAGAAAGCAAAATTTGGTTTTAAAAGTGACACAGCAGTCTTGACTTTTACTTTTCGCTTTCTCTCCTGCCCTCTTTTTTCGCTTTTCTTGTCTTATTTGTTTTTCCTCTTGCTGGGCATTTAGTAGGCTTCATTTTGGTGGGAAAAATTTTTAAGAAAGCTTTCAGGATGTTAGGATTAGGTGAAAGGAAAGGTAGGTGGGCAGTGGAACAAGATTTTCATGGAAATTTTCAGGTCAATGTTACATGGCTTTTTGCTGTTTTCTCCGGTATCCTTGACTGAATTGTGCTCAATCTGGTATGCTTTGAAAGATCTCTTCACTCTGCACAAATTAGCGGACAAAGTTGTCCTTGACCATTAAAACTGATGACATCACAGGCGGTAGAAAGGACGTGGATCCACACGAGCGGTTATGGGCGGCTCAGGGGCGAATGGGTTAACCTTTAAAATTTCCTTTTGAACTACAACAGGACCACTTCCCAAAATTAAAACAGACCAAAGTCACATTTCCAAGTCACTGAGGCTGGAACCATTTAAAAGTGACTGCCAAGTTTAGGTATTTTTGGAAGTCACGTGATATAGTAATTTTGAGTATTTGAGAGTTTCATGTCATATTCTTGCAGCATTTGTTCTTCTTGAAACATCTGATCAAGCTGTCAATGCCATAAACATTCTCAATGGACAAAGTTATCATGGATTCGTTGTTGGTGTGTGCCTTGCTCCCCCTAACAGCCTCCTCTTTGTTGGCAATCTACCATTTGAATTCACAGAGGAGCAGTTTCGGAACTTAATGAGTCCATTTGGGCCAATAGAGAGGTTGTTGCTAGTACGTAGCATGTTCACTGGAGAAAGTAAAGGTTATGGCTTTGTAGACTACATCAACCGAGAGTCAGCAATGCAAGCAAAACAACAGCTTATGAGTAAAGGATCAAAATATGTGGGAGGACGGATATTGAGAGTTGATTTTGCTGAAGCTAATCTCCTGACATATGAAGACTTGCATTCAAAAACATTATTTGTGGACAGACTCCCACGGGACTTTACCAATGCAGATATGTTGAGAGAATTGTTCAGTCAGAGTGGAACAGTTACATTTGCTCAGGTGTGTTTGAATCTATGTACAGGATCACTGTAGAGCCTAACATTTTAATTGACTTTGCCAGTGAATGCAACATGTTTCAAAGTAGAAATGCATTATCTTGTATTATTTCTGTACATAGATCTTTGATCTTCATCTGTGAAATTAATATGCTAGGTTGCAGTTAACAACCAAACCGGTGTGTCACGAGGATTTGCATTTGTTGATTATGTGACGGCAGAAGAAGCAGAGAGAGGACAGAAGTCTCACAATGGTGCTCTGCTAGAGGATTCAAATATCCGTGTGGCTTATGGTACTCCAGGTAGAACTGGCGCAAGCATACTAGGTGGTCATCATGGCGCAAGTATGGTATGAACAAACATCTGAATCATGCATAGATTTTACTATCATGGTTGTGTTTCTCTCAGTTCATTCTTGAATGTGTCACATTGATCAAATACAGTGTTGCTCATTATTTTTAGTGTAATTGAACTCAACTGAACTATTATTAATTTTTATTGTGTGCATCTTCCAAAAAGGGGTAGAGTATAGCAGGATTCTTTTTTTATTCTACTGTAGGTTTTATTTTATTTCATCTGTTGGTACCTTTGGCAATTATTGGCAGGATAACAGGAACAGTGTGAAGTCAATTACTATGTGCCTGAAGTAGTCCTTGCACCTGATTTTCCATGCTTCAGGAATTACATGTACTATAATTATGGCAAATGATTCAAAACAACAGTAATGTTGAAACAATTAGAAATGAGTGGGCCAGGGAACATTACTGCTTGGATACCTTCAAGTTTCTTTTATGTCTATTTGATTTTAGGGAAGCCAAGGTCCTCGCCCAAGAGGTCCTTTTTCAACTGTGCCTCAAGGCGCCGAGGTGATGGGTCCCAGAGGACCACCCCCTCTTATGGCACCACGTCCCCTCATGGGAGCAGAGCTGTGGCAGCAAATGCCGAGAGGCCCTTTCGGAAAATCACCTAGACCACTTATGAGACCTGGAGCTGCGGTAAGGGTTAGTGTACAGTGGGGTAGTTGTTTATTGGCTTGATTAGCTTTTATTTGCCACTAGTAACAGCGGTACCTGCATTGCTTTTGTATATGAATTTATGGATTTACATGTATGGATTTATGTATAAGATCATGACAATATCAAAATCTATAACAATTATTTTATTATTATTATTTTTTAACTCATTATTTTGTTTGAGGCAAGAACTGTCAAAAGTAGACAATTATGGTCAAGACTTCCCAAATGAAGTATGCTTTTCTCTCAGACCAGATGAGAATTAACGTGCAAAAGCACATAATTTGGTTGTTAATGTTTCAAAAGCAGGAAAATATACCTTTTACAGGTGAGAACTGTGGTGTAATGCAAATTAGTGGATAGGTCATGTGCAGACAGTGATTTTGTTTCTAAATAAACATGAACACTGTATTTTTATTTGCAGGGTCCAAGGCCCATGATGGGCAGAGCAAGAGGGCCCTCCATAGGTGGACCAAGGCACGCTCTGCTTGGTCATGGACCCAGGCCTCTTCTGGGGAGGCCTGTGGGTCCCAGACCATTGATGAGACCTGCAGGTACAGTCGATCATGTAAACTTTGTGAGAACATGTGCATAGTCATTTTATTGTATCAAAGTGCATTATTTTCATACCCAGGGCTGTCACCGGGGATTTCCCCAGCTACTATAAATGTGACCCCCGGCTACTTTTATTGGAAAGTAGGAGAAAAATAGAACCAAAAGTAACCCCTAGCTGTTTAATTCCCCACCTACTTGTTGTATTTACCCAGCAACTTGGAATCTTGGTCACAACCCTGCATACCACCTATTACCATCTACCGTAAAAATTTCTTGTGATACCCTTAGGGAGATTATTTTCAAGTTATATAGCATTATTATTATTTTTATGTCATAATCAAAACTGCACTCTGTGAAGACAAATTCTATAGGAGCCTAGTGCTCTGAACTTGGAAATTCCAGGGTACCCAGGAAATGGTTTTTATGGAAAAAACTGTGACTCCCTGAGATCTCGCGAGAGCAGAAACAAGGTGCAAAGTGGCCATCATGTCCTGATAATATACCTTTTTATACAGGTCCTAGAGGCTTTGTTGGTATGGGTGTAGGAGGCCCCCCTGGCAGACCAATGGGTCCAAGGGGTGCAGTAACCCAGCCACCACGACCATTGATGGACTTTGGAGATCAGACAGTGTTCTCCTCTCCTGACCAGATGCAGGTATGTATCATACCAACTACATGTTCATACTTGCAAAAAGGCTGGAGATACTGCAACTGATACTTAGCCCTAAATGGTTTTCTCTTTGAGACTGCACAAGATTCATGCCTCTCCTACCCTTTTCAAGATTGCAAGGATTCCAAGATCCTTATACATTGTATTTGTAAGGATTTTGTCTCTGAGGCGCATTTAAGTTATGGGTGTGTGAAAGGGTTTTCAAACGAAATTGTAAGTGTGTCAATCTTTGTGCAACTGTGGACATTGCTCACATGAAATTGCTTCTTTTAAAACTGTGCCTTCCTTAATAAATCCTGTACTGTATATTTTTCAAAGCCACGCCCTTTTTCTCTTTTATTAGGCAGTTCCGGCTGTTGCCGAACCTCCTCAGCAGTATGTAGGTGACTCACTACCCACCTTGATGGGTGAACCAGTCAATTCCTACCCTCTTGCATCCGATCCAGCAGTGTTTGGTCAGACAGTTCAAACAGCCATTGCTCAGCCACAGGAGGCATTTGTGCAACCAGCTCCACAACAGGGAATGATGGTTCCTTCTCAACCTCAGCCTGGTACTAGACCAGCTGTCCCTCAAATGGTGGGTGTGGCAAAATTGTAGTTAATTCTTTCAGTCCAAGAGATAGAGAGATAGATGGTGGGGACGGGGAGAGTAGTAACAAGGTAAAAAGTTCAATTGCTTTCCCAACACTTTTGACCATGATTGTACAGTGTAGTTCATTTATCATTGAGAAATAACAGCCCTTCAATTTAGAAGTAATTAGTACTATTTATTTGGCATGTAGTTGTAAATTTCAAGGCTGTGGACAAAGTTTTGAAGGATGAAAAATTCTAAACAGAACTTTCACATGCTATCATAATGTTTTGTTTACATTTCTAAATTTTGAGTCCATGAGGGATTATCTTTATGTGTGACCATTGACAAAGCCTCTTAAGCTATAATTTTAAATCATTGATAAAATAGACATTATTTTTGTAAAAGGATGTTTTTTCTTCCTCTTGAAAACCAGGTTCAAGTGCAGCCAATTCCTGGTACACCACCTGTCGCCACTGGTACCTTGCCCACAGCAACTCAGACTCAAATGGCTGTAGTTCCTCAAGCTCAGCCATCAGTCCTGATGTCTACTCAACAACAACACATCCCAAACAATCAAGTACTGTATGCTTCACCTGGCACAATACCAGTACAGGGTGTGGTCCCTCAAGTGGTGGCACAGAATCCACTTCATTACCAGCCTGGCATGGTAGCAGCAACTCCTGGTGTTCCTGTTGCTGGACAAGTGGATGTTAATACAGCTTCATCATATGGTGTACCTGCAGTACAACCAGTGGTAAGTGTCACGTACAGATGGCCTTCCCTTGAATTCAGCACTGACATTATTATCCCTATGTCATTGATAGTTGCTCTGGTTTGATGCAGATCTATTGATGGTTTGGGTTCTGGTGTTACTCAATGCAGATTAAGTCATGTCTTTTGCCTATTACAAAATATTCTTATCAGAAGACAATTCTGGCAAACTGCCCACCTACCCTACATGGTACACTGATATAAATCTTTTCCTTGTAGGCACAGGGTGACCCATCTGCTAATGCAACAGTCAGCTCTGGGTATGTTGTGATCTCGGCAGACTCAACCCAACAAAGTGGATTCTACACACCACAAGATGCCCAGTCTTACCCTGTGGTAACAATAATTATTTATTATCATTTTTTTGGCATTTTATACTGTCAAAATAGTAGCTTAAATATGTGATGAAAACATGGTCCTACATGTAATAAGCAAAAATTAAAAACAAATTACATTTTTGTGGTAATTCTCAAGAAAGGACTGTATTTGTAATGGAAACATTTTATTTATGAGGGTATTAACAAAGCATAATCATTAATAATTTTTATACTTGAAATTCAGGATGGTCTCCAAAACAATATGAAATGTCTGATTCTCAGTTTTGTTGTAGATGTTGATAATAATTTCCTTTGTGGTGGAATTTCGAAGTAAATAATGTATATGTCTATGTTGTTGTTTTCAGCCCCAATTTACTTTGGCCGGACAGACTGCTGTTCAACAGCCATTAGTCCAGATACCTGCCAGTGTCCCTTCGGGAACTGTACTGCAGGCTCAAGCACCATCCTCACAGTCTTCCGCTGTTCCCATGGTAACACCACAAACTCAACAATACCAGTGGTACCAACAAGTCACCCCTGTTGCCAGTAATCCAGCAGTGTCCACTCCGCAGCTGCTTCAAAACACCTCTTTTCAAGGTAGGCAACAGCTCACCGAAAGTATGCATGTACTTTTGCTGTACTGTTATAGGCTGAGTTTTAACTTTGGAAAAATGGGAGTTCTTGAGACCTCAGAAGTGCTTCTTTATGGCTCTTGCCTCAAACCAGCATATTACTAACACTCCAACCCTATTACATAATTTTTTTAAATTGGGCATAGATTATAGTGATTAAAATGGTTTGGAGAATGATTAGCAATTCTCATGGCTTTTCTTCTTACAAGAGAAAGCTATAAGAAGCTCTAGCTTTGTGAGCCATCTATGGCTTGTGAAAAGAGAAAGTTATTTAAGTTCTTGCTTTCTCAGCCATCGGCTATCTTTGGTTTATCTAGCCTGCAAGCAAGCTCTCTGGGGCACTCTGTTGGCCGGGCGGGAAAAGGAAGGAGAGCTTGCAACTACTTCTCTGGAATCTGAATATCTGCATTGAAAAAGTTGATGCAAAATGCTGATTGGCAGAAGTGACATGAGTAATGACGTCAGTGTCTTTGGCACGTGTTTTTCAATCTTTGTTTACATCCTCGCTCATTTTGACTTCGCACTGACTAGCGGAAATCTGACAGCTCAGTCGATGGCGAGCCACAGGGAAATTGGAGGTGGAATTCAAATTCCAGAGACGGTTGCAAGCTCTCCTTCCTTTTCCTGCCCCGCCATCAGAGCACCCTGGAGACCTTGCTCACTGGCTATGGCTTGTCAATGAATGATCACATTATTTTTGGTTGTCATCAGCAGACTCAAAAGTTCTAACTACATCGCACCTAAGGTCCAAAGAAATTATTAACCATACTTACTAATACTAAAAAATAATATAACATTATTTGTTATCTCTTTAGGAGGAACCCAGTGGCCTCAAGGGGAGCTAGTGGCCACACCACAACCTTTAATGACTGTCCAACCAGGCACTGTTTATGGACAGTACCCACAACAGACTCCACAATATCAGACACAGCAACCACAGCAGACAGCAGCAGTGCCAGCAGCTGAGACAGTGGTTTATTATCAACAGCCACAGGTATAGATATGGATGTTATTGCATTTCTTGGGAAATATGCAAGATTTTTTGTGATTTCATGCGGTTTTTCCTGTGCATTACCATAGTCACTGATTCTGAGCTAAGCCAAGTTTTTTCTTCAAGGATTAATGAAAATGTAAAAAAAGGATGAGGCCAAAATTCAGCCATCTTGCTTAAACAAGCATGGTCAATTAAGTAGGAAATCTACAGTGGCCAATCAGCGTGTAGAATTCACTTCACTTCATAAATGTGTATTCTATTTATGGTGTGGAACACATAACGGAGCAGGGCTCCAATTTAAGTGTGTTCTGACAGATAACCCACCCAGCCCAGGAGAGGTTGGCCACACCACCAGGGTCTACGTACCACGTCCCCTACTCTTTTCAAACAGTGGTGTGGGTTCTTTTACATCCCACCAAAACCAGATAAGTGAAAGTGCTGTGGGATGGGACCTACAGGTTTTCGTCCTTATCCGTAAAGACTAGAAAATCTAAGCGTTTGCAGATGTCATTGCAAGGGCAGCTTTTTCTCCTCAGTTATTTTTCAGACCCTGAGTGTTGGTCTGGCCAGGGTTTCAACCCACCGCCTCCCACTGAGCAGTCCGACGCTCTGCCAACTGAGCTAACCAGCTAACTGATTGTAAACATCTATTTCATATTCAACAGATGCAACCACAACAACAGCAGCAACAGCAGCCAGGTGTGATACCCAATCTGATGGATACTGCACCAGGAGCTCCACAGCCAGGGTACCCTTCTGTTACCCTAGCAACAGGAGTCGCTACTAATACGTTCCCTATTTTCCCTAATGCCAGTGTAGCGCCTCAACATTCTGCCCCTCCAGTGGTGTACAATAGTGCACAAGCATCACAGCTGGTGAGTAAAATAAGGCAAAATTGTCCATTACTCAGATTGGCAACTGTGTTGGATTTTTTCAGTATTATACCAAACATTTAAGGAGTGCAGCGAAGCAGAAGACCAGGGGCCCTTTTCTCGAAACTCCTGGTAGTAACTTTTTATGCCAGTAGGACGCAAAACCCTTTCAATTTTTAATGGTAGCAAAAGAAAAAAAATATGTTGATTTCGTCTTGTAATTCTTACGAAATAAATAGTAACGTGCAAACATTCTGCAAAAATGGTTTTATTTCCATAGGATTTCGTCCACAGATTTGAAAGTAAGGCCTTTCCACAACCTAGAAATGATATCCTCTCTGGCCATAACGTGGTCCAGGAGTAAAAAGGTTGAAGGAAAGCTAACTCTAAAATGTGATTTGCTAACTTAGAATTTCATGACGTGAATTCCAATGTCAATTATTACTTTTTAAATCTTAATGCATACGTCACACTTACTAAATACGGAGCAAGAAAAGTTTGGGAGGTTTTGGGAAACGGGCTCCTGATGAGAAGCAGCTTAGAGACATCCTTCAAAGAAATTTCAATAATATTTTCCTTCATTTTAAAGCTGATAATGCAAAAATAATGAACATCTGATGCTTTACAAAGGTTGCCGGACCAGGTGGGCCTCCACAGCTGAGTCAGAAGAGAGCTGCCGATGGAGATCCTGGACAGCAAGGACCAGCCAGCTTCTATGATGCCAACAAACGACTGCGATTCTAGGAGTGGTGACACTGAATAATAATTCTTCATATAAGCCATTTCCATAATGTATTTTCTTGTCATGTCATGTCATGTATTGAGCCATAGGTCATGATAATAGCAATATTTTAAAGTCACACGTAATACTGATAAGCCCGTACAAGTTAATACGTCAAGTACTTGGATGCCACGTAACCAGAAACCAAGGGTCCTAGCCACATGTTTTCTTACTGAACTATTGCTTGGTCATCTCTCCATTACCCTTGAATCTCATATTCTAGTACAAATATACCGTAAAATTCCGAAAATAAGCCCCTCCAAATATAAGCCCCCCAAACCGGTAATGCAAAAAACCCTCCGTTAAATCGCCCCTCCAAATATAAGCCCCCCGGGGGCTTGTACTTGGAAAATTGCCCTCAAATACAAAGTAAAACAAAGCAAAAACGGTAAATTTACTTCCAACAATAAGGCTAGCCCAATCGATTTTGAAACGCAAGTTTCCCTCCGTAGATAAGCCCCTCCAAAAATAAACCCCTCAAAAAGGGCCTTTGAAAAATATAACCCCGGGGGCTTATTTTCGGAATTTTACGGTACTCCCTTTTCTATTTCTCACGGAATTAATACGTTTTTGTAACCATTAGTGGATAAAAACCAAGAGACTCATTAACTTTTAGGGTGTTCTCTTCGGCTAAAGTATCTTTATTTGTTATAACCACATCATAACAAGTTTAATACGACACTAACCACTACTGAATCTTCAAAGTTACGAGGTCATTAACCTCTCAAGCTCATGGATACTTAATGAAGAGAAAGCAAACAAAATCAAACGGTGTGCGAAATTTTGCTTAAATTTCTTTTAAGAGTTATTGATCACTTGACAAGTTGTGTTAAACACAAGACTCAATGTTTCATCCAGTAATCATATGTTCCCACGTCTGTTTTAAAAAATTGTTCTGCGACTGCGGCTGTACTACATCAAACACGAGAGAGAAAGTTTCGTTTGTTTTCTCCTCGAGAATTACTTATGGTTTAAAGAAAACCAGTCGATGAATACTACATATACTGTAAGAAAGCTGGCTGCTTTTAGTTAGTTGCTTGTCTAAATACTAGTTGAATTAAACAGCAACTAGTCAGTTGTATCAGACAGATAAACACTTGTTTTCCAAGTCTTATTAGAGCGGTTTTCTAGTGTTGGAAGTCGTTTTACGTGTTGTTTGTTTTTGCTCAATTACACTTGTCCAGTCGCCTTAACATTTTGCGCCACTCTTTCTAAAGTTTAGAGCCGGCTTCTTGAACTTGATCTAGCTTCTATCGGTACACTTAATTATATGCAAGCACTGGGTTATTAAGGAAGATTACTCTGGATGTACAGCACTTTTACATTTCAAAACCGCTCTAATACCTAGCATTTAATGCTAAAATGATATTGCCCATACTTAAATGATTCATTTGCTCCTAGGCTCAGTACCGTTTTATTCGTGTTTTAAATTTTATTTTTCATTGTACCAAACTGATTATCATTCATTACCATACCAAGCAGCAAAGAAAAATAGATTTTTTGCTAAGGACATGGATGAACCACGACGGTAAGCACTTAATAACCAAAAATGTGCTTGAAATAAGAGGAATAACATTATTTGTGTACTGAGAAAAAGCTTCATGGAGTTGTTACCGTCAATGCCCCCCACCGATTATGAGGTTATGTTAACATGTTACAACTTAATGTAGAACCATTACCATTAGCCTGCGAAAACATCCGTTTCTTCTCGCTCTTCGCCACTGGGGACGTTTCGCGTGGAGAAACGTCTAACAGAAATTGCATACTGATGACGCAAAATCTGTCCGAAATCCGGTCAGAAGCGCTGATTGGTCGACGGAGTAGTTACATTGTTTTAGCTATTGTTTAAGAATGACAGATATAATACAAAAGGCCACAAAGGTCAAATGTAAACGCGAAGAATCTCTAACAAAACAGTCAATATTTTTAAAATATAGTGTTCTCTAGAAGAAGCATTTGAGTTTTGCGGGAGCTCGTCGGCAGATGAACACAACACTTTACCAAAATCGACCAGAAGACACGTAGAATTCAGAAAATTGGACAAAATTATATTTGGAACCCCATGACTACCGGATTTATTATGTAAACATTGATTTGCGTCATCAGTATGGAATTTCTGCCCCTGAGTCGCAGACGTTCCTCCTCGCGAAACGTCCCCAGCGGCGAAGAGCGAGGAGAAACGGATGTTTTCGCAGGCTACATTACCATGATAATTCATGTAACAATTAAGAGCTCTTTTCAATCAACTATCGAAGTCGTAGTTTTTATCTCTTGAGATTCAATTACTGTCCCATGTGATTGGCTAAAAAATCTCGCGCCACTTCCTCAACCAATCAGAAGTAAGGCAAAACCAACCGTGACTTTGTCCCGCATGCGCCTTCCCGCGCTTGATACCGGCTATGTATTTTTCCACCCATGGCACTGACTGAATGCACTTTCCTTAGTTTTGATTGGTCATTGGATTGGCGTTTGTTGTGAATGGTTCTAGTTTTACAACACGTGACTGAAAGCCACGTAGTTATATACCCACTATATGTTTTACAAACAACACGACCTCTAGTAGCAGGATGGATAGTGTTATTTGTGTACCATTTTTTTCGTTCTAATGTAATGTGACCATTATATGACGGTTAACATTTTACTTGTTAACTAAAAAGGGAAAATTCCATGAGATCATAGTCATAGACCATGCAAGTGTGTGGCAGTAATCATGTAATACCCATGCCAAATAAACAAATCAACCTTCGTCCAGATGCCAATTCTCTGACAACAAGAGAAATTAACATATTTACGCCCAAGTATATCGGAATACACGAAAAACAAGACGAGAGACGTGTAATTTTTAGTAATCAACTCTTTCAAACACGGGCACTACTTGAACCAGCCTTAAGTGTCCGTGTTAGGGAAATGTCGGCTTCTTGGAGTCAAAGACAGGAACTGAATAACGGCAGATTCCAGGTTTTCGCTAAAGTGAGGTTTCTCTCCAAGGGTTAGCTAACTGTATACCTTGTCCAGCCAAACGAGATGTCACTGATTCATTGATTGTTCCTTACTAAAAATCGTGGGATAATGATGAGGGTTAACAAGTGCAGGACATTACGAAACGGTAAAAGTCACGATGTTGGGGGGTTTGACGATACATATGAAAACTTATCGTAGAGTTCATGACATGCTTTTATTTCATTAATGTCTTTTTAAAAGGTTTATACAAAACCTTGAAAGAGAACATCCCGCCAATATTTCTCTCTCCTGAAATTACGCCTCAGAAAAGCCTTTCAAATATATAAGCTCAGCGCTTAGGAGATTCTTAGTCTTTTTATATTGCTTTTTTCTTACAAGTCCTCCACATCTGTCTATAAGCTCATTTTGTGGGTTGCTCATGTTAGTTTATTGAGCACGTCATTTCCACTACATTAAGTAATTTTTATGGAGGGAAACCAAGTATTTTTTTATAACATCAGTAATAAATCACAATATAGCATTAGCACTTAATGTAAGTGGCAGTTGAAAGGTAGGTGATGGAGACCTTCATGAACCGACAACTTGAAAGTTTACATGGGAGAATGCACCGTAGGTTCGCACAAATGAGTATTCACGTCGCGATCATGTTCATGGATAAACTTGCTGTAGTGCTGATGGTGACAAGTAATTAGGGTCCAATCTGGCACGTGGCAATGGCATTAACGACCAAATCGGGTTGAAAAAGTTTAACAATATCTATTACAAAAAGACTGAAGGCCAGTTTCTATTACCCAGCTTTTATCCTGCAACGTCTACCATCTCCCAACGCAGAAAGCTTTCCTTGCAAATTTCTAACCTTATGTGGCTCTGCATATTGATATCCAACCCTTGTCGCCTTCTGCCATTTACATCGCCTTCCTTGATGCGAAAACCGTCGAACCTTGTATATCCACATCGTGTTTGATCAAAGAACCACGATACATGTTCTGCTTAGTTCCCCGCCACCCAACCAGCCCCCCCCCCCCCCCCCCCCCGATCTGGGTTGGAAAGATCCATCATCATTTTTTACTGTGGTCTTTCTACCCCCCTCCAATTCCCTCCGAAATATTAGCGGTTTTCTAAGAATTTTTGCAAATTTTCAAGCGTGCGTAACAAGGGCAGATGCACAGAGGCCCCAACATTACAATAGAATTACGAAAAATAAAGGAAATAATAATAATATAAGGGGTTCATAACACGCTTGGAATACGTGTCACAAACCCCTCGAAATTCTCTATTTTCATCGGCCTATGTAAACACCTCTGCTACTGTATTTAGAGCTAGGGACATTGGGGCATTCGTCTATTGTTTCGTTAGCTTATTAAACAATCCCTTCTGAGAGCTTCGTAGTTGTAGCCTGTGTGGCAGGTGCCAATTAGATTTTTTTGTTAGATTTTAATTATCGTGCGTCCTCGAAATTTTTCCCTAAAAAAACCCTGCCTGCTACGCAGGATACGAAGTTGGGGAGGCAGTAAAGCCTTCGAAGGGGTTGTTCTGAAGTCAGATCGTGTTGTTATCGATTTTTGAAAGGTTTGTTTTCTCTGAGCCTAACTTGAACCTAAGTAAACTGTGACCTAAATGTATGCATGGCCGGGGGCGAAAGCTACCCAAGACTGCTTGTTCCGCGTAAGAGTGGGTAAGATGTAGGTTGCTTTGTTCCTTTGGTTCATTGCTTATCAGAGATTACTTCCAGCATTGGTTAGATCACTGAGTCCTTCTTTTCGTCTTCACAGTTAAGCTTAAAAATTCATTTCTTTTTCATTTATTTCAGAGACAAGTATTGGATGCTGGCGTGAAGGATGGGTATTTTTTTTCTTTTTTTTTTCTTTTTTGCAGTTTCTTCAATAAAACTCTAACATGAACAAGGAATATTAAGTGTCATTTTCTGTGTACCTATCCGTTGGCTTTTGATCGTATTCTCGAAGTATGAGAGATGCTAACTAGTCCTTCATAAGCCCGTACTTTGTAGACCTTTTTCAGTCGGGTCGGGTTCAGTGTAAATTGTGACGAGGCTGGGTTAAGCATAGTCTGCTACACAGCCGTTTTTAGTGTCGTCACGCAACGCTCCTCCTCCTCCTCCTTAGTGGGGAGGAGCGTTGCGTGACGACTCTAACAACGGCTGTGTAGCAGACTAGGTTAAGCAAGGAGCATCATAGGAGCGCGAATTTGAATTTATAAAAGAAATGCTTGGATACTCACCTGGGTGCAACAAAGACAACCGTGTTCCAAGTGCTTTGTCACATAAACTTGAGAAAGTTTGTGTCATCGCAGACGTGATTTGCACCCAAGCAAAAAAGGCCTGATATACGCAAGCATGCGCACTGTCAGGGCGGGCGCGTGATCGAACCAGAAAGACGGACGAAACCTACAGGCCTGGCGAAAGAGTTTAGCTATGCCAACCATTAACACTGTGGAAACTATTTTGTTGACTTTGAGGCGATTGCGTACACAATTTCCGTTTGTCAATTTCCCTTTTTTCTTCAATTCTCCGGTCAATAGTTTCTTATAGAGCAAATAATCCTAAACCCACATCAGATTTTATTGGCCAAGATGACGAAGTTGCGGGGAAGCGTCATTGGGTTTCAGTAATTATGCTAAACTGAAAAACAGCTTCACTGTTTGCCTTGCTACAGATGGTAACGCGCGCATTTTACGCGAAGCGCCGGTTTCTACACTCCATCTGGCAAGTCAGTACCCTCTCAAGATAGCAGGTAACTAGGGAAGTTCGTTCTATAGCCTGCATGACATATCCAATTTCGAAATGCGGGATGTACTCTTGTAATCTTGTAAAGTAGGTCTATCTTTTGAGTATGTGGACGAAATCCTGTAGTGCGACCATTCAATTGAAAGCTACTGAGTAGCACTTTCCTGTGGTACTGTTTATTATACTGTACAGGATGGTTTAAACTTTAAGTCCATGGATGAAATCCCAAAGTGTGACAATTCAAATGAAAGCTACTGAGCAGTACTTTTCGGTAGTACTGTTTTTTCGTGATTTACAAGCAGATAGTTTCGAAAGGTAGTTCTAACTTATGAGTTTGTAGACGAAATCATATGGTGTGACATTCAAATGAAAGCTACTGAGTAGTACTTTCCTGTGTCACTGTTTATTATACCGGTAGAAGTAGGTTTTTAAAAGTTTGTGAACCGAGTCCTTTAGTGTCAGTGGCCATATATAAACCATTTTTTAACAATATAATAAAGGTCCACCAAGACACTGCTGGACATCCGTGCAATCGAAAATCTTTTTTTTTTTGCAAAAGATCTAGAGGGAGGGCCTGTGCACTTATTGCGGTGAAACTTTATCATAAATTTACTTACTTATCTTCGGTTATGTTGATCTTGCTAGTATTTCGTGAACATCAGAATGCGGTAAAAAAAAAAAAAACGAAAAACTTTATTTCGTGTCAGTTTCTCAGTATTTAACATGGCGGACCGTGACTCGCTGTGAATGTGAAGGTGTGTTCTGATTGGCCGGTGTGGTTAAGAAGGTTTGTGTCAACAATCTATTTGAAAAAGATAAAGAGATATCATGGATATTGGACTTTTAGTTTGTTCTTTCAATATATTTCTTTCCTGTGAATCGTGACCACTTTTCGGTTGATAAAACACGCCCTTAAAAATCACTTCCAAGGTCAATGATAGCTTAAGCAAGAACAAGAGAGAATGATCATTCTCTCTTGGCAAGAATTAATGTTCTAACACGCCTTTTCAGTTGGGGAAAGAAATGGGTTACCCTGCGAGCAGAGTCTTCTTCGATCTTCCTAGATAAGTCGGCTTATCTAGGAAGATCGAAGGAGACTCTGCTCGCAGGGTAGAAATGGGTTCAACTAAGATATAAAGCCTCTTTACAATTTCTTTAAGTAAGGAAATGATTTGTCGGTATTTAACGGTGTAGCATTTGGCATGATTCCTGAAATAACGATCTTTGACTTTTGAGTCCGTAAAGGGAGTTAAGGTACTGAATAATCTATTTACACAAGCGTAATAAATGACGTGGTTTAATCACGACATGTACAAATCATTCTGACTAGCTTTTAGGGGAAAAAAAGAGAAACAAAATAAGGGAACTTGTGGAAAGACATTTTTAAAAGCTGGGCCTAATGAAAGCAAATTAATAGTTAATTTTGGAAAAAAGCAAATAGGCCAGCTATTAATATGTTCAGTTCAGTTAAGGTTCACCAATCAAATGTGGCTTCATGCACGTACTTTGCTCTCTTTTTTTAATTGTCAATTCAGCTGATACCTTGGGGCTAATTTCAAGGGTTAATTGTCGCTTGAAAACAACGCTCTTTTGTGATGTGCAAATGATGTGCTCCTTATTCACGGCTGAGGACAAAGCCAAAGTAATCTCAGACTTTTGAAAGTGTTGTTTGCAAGTATATTTGCTAGACGGTCATTAAAAAGTGATTATATTATCGAGAGTATGACGTCTCCAGAGAATTTAAAGTAATGAAGAGTCAGTTCAAAGCGATATCATTACACACTGATTGTTGACATTAAACAAACAACACGTTTTGGATTCCTTTTATGCTGATATTTCAGGAGACGTGCATTTTGAAACGGATCTAAGCAAAGATTTCATTAAGGAGACGATGACAAAGTCAACAACAGCTGCGATCAGCTTTACATAATTTTAACAGAAGAATTGAAGGAAAAGGATAGTCAACAGAAGGTCAGTGAAGGTATACTGCACGATACTGCAAGATACAACTGTACAAGACTTTTGTCAGTTGTAGTGTTGCGACAGGATTACAGAACACGTTGTTACAGTTTGTTTCATATCATGTTTTAAGAAAACTCATGTCTCTGCCCTGCCTTCACCAAGCTGTTTCTACAGGCAGACTGCATCAGATTCGTTTGTTGCTAGACATTGGTGTAAAGCCAACATTAGTGGACAATCAGGGTCGTACGCCGCTCATGACAGCGGCTTGTATGACAAAAGAGACGATTGCACTACGGATATCGCGCTTGCTGTTGAGTCGCGGTGCGCCTACGGAGTGCGTGGATAGCCAGGGTAGAACGGCGTTATCTTACGCCTGTGAAAATGGGCACTGTAAACTGGTTAAGCTGCTCATAGACGATGATTACGATATCAACATGCCGGACAAAGAGGGCAATACGCCTCTTATGTACGCGGCCATATCGGGTAATGTGGCCACTCTGCGTGAGATATTATGCGTGGTACTCAAATACAGACTTAGCGTGGATTTGAGAAATAAGAAAGGCTTCTCTGCTTATCTGTTAGCTGCGAAAATGGCACACAGCGAATGTGCCAGGATTTTAAAGACAGAAGGAAATGCCTCCGATTGCGTCCGGGACACGGAGTATTTTTTGAGTGACAAGGAATGGGCAAAAAGAATGAAAAGAAATCTTAACAGAGACAAGAACAGCAAAACGGTTCAAAAGATAGACAGCCGGACTCGTCCAAACACGTCGTTTGAACTGCGTCGCACTAACAAACTTGCTGAAGGTTCTCGCAACCCTAGGGCAATATCCTGACTTACCACCCGCAGTGAGCCCGGGGTGATGGTACGGAGGAGCGGATTGGTAAACACTTGGCTACCCTTTTCAGAAGAACATTCGGAAAATGAACAAACATTACGCGGCACTAGCCCTTCCTCGGTATCTTCCAGCAGCCGACAAAGCACTGTTCCACGGGTGGTTCGAACCTTAACACCCGACTTACACGCCATATTTAGTCAGTATGTTCTCATTGACAACAGGCCGGCGGTTACTGTGGCCGACCGCAGGATGCCCTACGCTCACAAACACGAAGAGTCGCGAGTGCCGTCTAAACCCGCGTCAAGAAATTCTCGAATGAGTGTTTCGACAAAGAAAAAAGTATCTATCCTCAGATAACGAGACCAATTCTTCCAGTTAAATGTCTGCGATCCTTTAGGTCAGCGCCAAGGATTGAGACGTCCAGATTCATTGCGCTGAGCGAAAAGACACTCCGTCTTGGGACGAGAATGGTGACAGAAAATCATCACTTTGTTTTCCAGTTATATATAGAACGCTTCAACATACATTTTGACTATTCTCGCTCCAGAACGGGTCCTTCCGTTTTGTCAAGTGATCGTTCTCTTCAAATCAATCTCAATCTCGTCACCAGGTATTACGACTCTTCTAGTCATGCGCAGTAGAGAAAGTCTTTGGAATTAAGAATATTTGACTGGGTACAGTGTCTGTGAACAAGGTGTACAGTGCATGGCTTATGTTATTGAGAGTGTGTGCGTGTGTAAATACTGATTTGAACAACAAAGTGCGGTCTTGGCGTGATGTGGAATATTTTTAACAGACTTTTCTTAAAATAAATTGCCAAAAAAGAATATGCACGTGAATGATTGATTCTTCATAACTGTATTTTTTCAGATCACTTTGATACAGCTGCATAGGCGAAGTAAGAGAATCCAAGACAGCCGTACTCTTGGATTTTGGATTTCGCCGTGGATTCCGGATTATAGTTACAGGATTATTCAGAATTCTTTGTCGGTGAAACTTGGATTCCGGATTTCAATCTTTAGTGTATTCCGGAATCCTCGAGCTGCATTCCAGATTCCAAAGCTTAGGATTTTGGATTCCACAAGCAAAAATTTCCTGGATCCCGCAAACCGGATTCCCTTTAGAGGCGAATATTTTGTGTAGGCTCGGTCTGCCTCAATGTGAGAAATTACAATGAACCCTGTTTTGTCCTTAAATAGGACAATGTTTATTGTGAACCAGAGTTATACAATATTTTTCTAGGCCTAGGTTAAGTCAAAAACTGAAACTCACTTGTGACGACGTGAACTAAGGCCTTAATTCAGTTATCACAACAAAAATCTATTTAACGATAGTCAAAAAGGCCCCTCAAATAGAAAGAGCTGCCGTTTGTTGTAGTGCTCCTTTTTTATTTGGCCTTGTTGCTGCAAGGCTTTACCATGGCATCAATCAATGATTTCATCTTCTGCAGTGGGTTAGCCAAACGACCCTCTGCCACATCCTTCAGCAGTTGCAATCCAACTTTTCGCCCTTGTGGAGAACACATTGCTTTGCGCCAGACGTTTAGCAGCCATCCCTTTGATACACTGTTTGCGGTGCGAAACACGTTTATTGCCAAAATTACACGATTTTGAGCACGGGTGATGTCCCAAATGAAGGGAGCTATGTCCCATGTTCTCAAGATTCTCTGTGGCAGCGATGCCTGCTGTTCTGCAGTTTCGTTGAGATTGGTTTGAAAGTGTGTAGCTGCAATGAACTCCACCAGTAGTGCCCAGCCCTCTCCGAAGTTTTGTTCAGGTTCTGACAGCAGGCCGACCTCTTCTTTGAAAAGGGGAAGCGCTGTAGAATATATTCAAATTCTTAAGTTATAGGCGTGGCCAGTAACTTATCACCAAGGAAAATCAGCTACCAGCAAGTATCACAGCCTTTTTTAGACTCAGTTACCGAGAATTTCGTTATTTTCACAATCGTTCGCATAATATCCAAACATATATGGCAGTTGATACTCAGCGCGGGAGGATCGCCTTAGCTTAATTAAGTTCTCACTTATAGATAGTCTTTTTCAAAAAAGTTAAACATAAGCAGCTTGCGCGGTAGGCGTTTGAGAGAGGAAAAAGAGGTTGAGACGGAATCCATCAGGAAATTGAGTAATATCAATTTTCAATGGACAGAAACCTTGTACCAGAATAATTTAAAGCATATTGCATTCTTTTTCACATTTTTCAAGGACTAAAGATGTAATTTCGTGATCTGTAATAACACCAAAGTAAGTTTCTCATGGGAGGCTCAGAAAATAAATGTCAAATTTCACAAAATGACATTTTAAACATGAAATTTTTAGAATTTTACACGTGTTTTCAAAATTCTTGTGAAATTTGACATTTATTTTTGTCCGACTCCCGTGCGAAATTTTCTTTGGTGATATTACAGATGACAAATTACATCTTTAGCCCTTGAAAAATGTAAAAAAAGAGTGCAATATTCTTTAAATTATTCTGGTACAAGGTTTTTGTCCACTGAAAATTAAAATTACTCAATTTCCTGGTAGATTCCGTCTTAATCTTGACTAAAGGGCCAAGGGTGGGAAAGGAAGGAAGTTTCCTTTTATCGTCCTTCCTCACGCGACCATCACGTTCTTTCTCGGCAATCGCGTTGTCGCATGCATTTAATTCCCCCCTCTCGTTCACTGTCGCCTCTCAGGCCATATATTAAACCAGTCTTTGTGCTCAACATTTTTATCGATTTCATCCGCCTTTGTTGAAAATTGTACTTTGCTCTGGCTGATTGACTGAGAGGTGTTTTGACGGAAAGGATAAAACTATAAACCTGTGACCGTGCTTCATGAAGATCAACGCACTAACCAGGATGATAAGGTAATGCTGCAGTCAAAGGATAAAATCACTATAAATTCCTTTTTTATCAAACTAGTTTGTATGGACTCGTAGAATCTTTGTAGTTTTATCATGGATAATAGAAAGATGCCCTCTCTCTATTTTTATAACCTTGGCCCTGCGAGTTAGCCAAAATTAAGGGTTAATGGAAAATGGATTGGGCATGCGCGGTGGAAGTGTGTGACTCACCGTGGTTGATAGACGTAGTGTGCGCCTTCCACATCAGTGCTACTGTGGCATCGTGATCGGACGCAGAAGAAGCAGCCTTAATTCGCCGGAAAAACTCTGTCCAGTCCTGTATCACCTCATCATGTTTTGCTTTGCACTCTTCAACACTGGTACAGAACTTCTGCTTAACTTTGTCGCTCACGTTTGGTGGTTTATTGATGTGCAAAGGATACTTTAGCGGTGTGAATATCCCAGCATTCAAGGCTCCCAGGAAGGGAAGTACAGAGAGGTAGTAATTCATATCGGCCCACCAGCTGTTGGGAGATACGCAATAGTCTCCACACCCAGCATTACCATGGTTACTCCTCATGTCACGAAGACGACCGGTTGTCTTTTGCCATCCGAACTGAAGCGGTAGTCCCCAGAGGAGATTCCCGGTGTTATTATACCCCCAGAAATCGAAGAACGGCTCCGTTTGTTTGACCATTAGCTTATAAACTCCCATTCTTTGAAGATAATTCCAAGGATCGATGACTGTCTTCTTTTGGCCGCTTATCTGTCCAACCGCGGGAAATTCAGCCCACGACCCTGGGGCATCCTGCCATCCCGGTGGATAATGTTTGGCCACGGATGATACAGGAATCGATAAGTGGCTTATTACCGCGTAGATAAGCAGTAATAAAAGCGAGAGAAACATGATTTCTTTTCTGTAGTGTTACTCTTGTTTTTTGCAGTCTTGATCAACTGTTGTAGCTGCGAAGTGAACGTAAATTAAATCGTTAACTGAGCGCAAAAAATGTTAGGCCGTGCCTTACAGCTGGACAAACATCTAGAACTTGGGTAATTTGAGAGAGATCGATCGCTTCTATAGAAACAAGTAAGAACCAGCTTATATTAATTTAAAAAATAATATTTTGTCTCTTACAAGGAGCAACGAAAAAAAAAACTACAGTCCTCAGGGTGGAAATAGCTTGTTGCAGACCGCGTTCGGACTTTAGGGGCCTAATGAGGCAGAGAACAGAGAGGACAAACAGGGCTACTAAAAATTAGTCTTCTTTGTGCAGCTTATTGCACAAAAGTGTAATTATGAAATACAAATATAATTTGTAAATTCATAATCAGTGTGGCTTCTCCTTATCAGACTAAAATAAAATATTAGTTTCAGCTGTAAAACGATTTTTTGAATAGATTAGCAGATCGCAGAACTTTGAGAAAATGCTATTATCATTATTGTTACGAAATAAACTGCTTTACTTTTACGAATACGGGTTGAATATTATTTATGTAATATATATATATATATATTGATGCAAGCAAGTGGCACAGTGTTTGGGGTCAGTGGTACAGCAGGTGTGCGAGTTAAACATGGAAAGAATTTCCGCCAAATTTTTTTCGAAATTACTTGTCAATTCTTTCGTGCGCCGTTTTTATTAAAAACTGCGATTAATATCGAAAATTGTCTCTTGCGAATGTTTACATTTCGAGGCTCTGACATTTTACTATTTATATTTGGAATTTTTTTCGGAATTGCCTATCACCATGCATTTGCTCCCAAGCCCAACACAAATTAGCGTTAAATTTGTTATTAATCTTTTCCTCCTATTGTGCCCCTCCGCAATGAATCTATACTGTTCTACTCTGTTCTGTTCTGCAAGATGGTCAGTTCTCTTTAACAATAATTTACAAGCTTAGTTTGCTGGTGGTGCTTTGTGTTTATGTAACGCGATATTGGGTATCAATGATAAGGTGGTGAATCAAGTGAGATTTCCACTGGTCAGAGTTTTTTTTCTGATGCCACATTCAGGCTCTTAAACCGTGGTTCCTCTTTTCCAGTCTAAGACTAGCATTTCATTAATGAAAGGAGCAAAGATGAGAAACGCCGCAGTCCCTGGTATGGGTTTGAGGAAAAAGTCAAAGACAAAGATTCCTAAAAAGCTAGTCAAAACGCTTTTAAGTTAACGGTTCCTGTACAAGTAGCCTTCCAGAGTTGACGTTTTTTTTCTGCTTTTGTTTCACACTCTAGCGTGTTAAAGAAAGCCGAAAACGCAGCGTATGCTTTCACAGTCCGGCTACTCCAAAAGAATCGACGTTTTTTACTATGCCTCTCCGCTCTGGGATCTGAATAAAATAAATGTTATGGTCTTTTTGGGCCAGAGGAGGAATACAAGATCATGTTGTGAAAGGAAATGCAGTTGTAATGCAAATAAAATAAATAATACTCACATCAAAGTGTTTGATGCTAAGCGATACGGTGACTCGATCGAAGTGCTTAGTTCCCTGTCCGGTTTGTATAATTACGTCAGGGCACGAAGAGCGGGCGAGTAATAAGGCGAATAATACATAAGGGACCGATCATTATTCAGAGGGGAAGGGAGGTCTGAATTGTCTATATAAAGAGTGGGCGGGAGGGGGAGTGTAAGGGAAAAATATGCTTTACAAAAGGAACAGGTCAGGAGAATTTGAACAGGGCCTTCCTCCATCAGATTAGGGCAGTGCGCATACAGCATGATTTCTCATGGTGTACAGTTAATAATCAGGGTCTATCAACTTGCCCTCTCACTGCCTATTAAGTTTCATTTTTTATTTACTTGCTCTTGGTAAAAGTATTCCTAGTCCACTACAATTGTACAAGCAAAGAAACAGACACGCTCTTTTTTAACAAGTCCATTTATAGTTTATTGATAATAATGATAGAAAAATAATAGATACATAGTTCACCATAGCCGGACACGTAAACCCCGAAAACCAATTTTTGGAAAAAAATGGGGACCGTGTACCCCCGACCAGTGCTATGGTGCTGCCCTCGGGGTTTTAAGGCCTGTTAATGTAGATATATATGAGCAAAAAAACCTCAAACTTTTAAAGGTACTTAGAAAATGCATCTTAAAGCTAAGCTACAAGTAACAACAAGCAAAGAAACGTTAGTTCGAGTAGTTCAGACGGCTGAGCTAGTGCGGCTAAATTACAGTTGCTCTTCTTAAACTCCCCAGCGGTGATATCCGCAAAAAGGCTGTTTACGCTCGCTATAAAATCTCTGTTGCGTGCTTGCTCTTATATTATTCGATGTTTATTGAACCAATGTAAAGGTATGAAAGCTATAGCACTATACCGGTCCTTTCACTACAGATAGTGGCTAGAATGTAAGGGGAGGGGATTGTCTTTAATTCGCTTTCCTAGTTTCTATATTTTCAGGTAGGCAAGTAAGTACAACTAAGTAAGGAGAATAATGATTTATTTTTAAATTCTAATTCTTAGACAAATTCAGATCAGCCACAACATTTACCCAGAACCTCTGAAAATCTTCATGCATTAAAAGGTTATTGCTGGTTATGTTGCATGTTAAGCTGTGAATTAGCATCAGTGGCATCATTAATTAAAGAAGAATTCAGAAGTTCCAAGTTTATTGTTCTGTGGAGAGCCTCACTTGTATGTAATCGAATTGGAAATTTTTATGTAACAAATTTCACACAAAAAATATTCTTGCCAATCGTAGGATATTGTCTTATTTTTCGTTGGCATCATGACTCTTATTTATCCTTTTTTTTTTGCCTAAATACTCTTTCTAAATAATCTTTCATCTCGAAACTGATAATCAGAACAAAGCAAGCCAAGTAGATTAATTAATAGTTCATCTTTGCTTGGTTTCCTTTGCATGTGGGATTGTAGGGTCGCAGTAGGGTAGTGTTCCATCCACATCCTTCCTCCAATATGATTTATGGACGAACCCAATAGCACTCTTGTCCTGTAAGCTGTTGAGAGAAAAACAGTTTAGAAAAGATTTTTGTTTCATTTTTAAATAATGATCTCCCTGTTGGCTGATTTATTTTGCTGGGATTTGAGAAAGTAGCCTTACTTTTATCATGAAAGCAGGATGACATCAATATTTATACCCACTCACATATATTTTTTTTGCTCGGCATGAAATCAAGCCGAAATCGATCAAATGGTCTTTTGAATCCAAAAGTCTAGAATGAATTTCTGTTCAATTCTTCCTTTTCAGTTTGCCACTTTAAGCAAAGCACAGAAATCTAATGAGGGAGGCGATCAAGACCATGCCATGGGTTTAAACATAGTTATTTTAGAGGAGACTCGTTATGAAAAGCGGCAAACATCAATGATAAAAACAACTGTTTTGCAGTTTATGTTGGAAGCACCTTGAAAGTGCACAATCCTTTGTTTTCTGTTGGCAAATTGTTACGGAATAAATTAATGCAACGTTGTTATTGGTCAATACAATCAAAATGATAGGAATTCTTTTGAACGTTGTGCACTTTCAGGTCCACAAAAACATATAACAAAGGAGTCTGACGGCTTTCCTAACCATTCCACTCAATTAACTATGGTTTAAACGACACGTTATCAAAGCCCAGTATTTCCTTGCTCCTTCCTTTGGGTTGCGTTTTCCCGTTGACGAAGGAAGTACATAAATGTTCTGTTACTTACCAGGTGAAGATGCCATGGCCAGCCTAACGGAGCTGTGGACACTCTTCATTTGAGTACAGAACTTCTCAAGAACATCGTTATCGTCATCATCGTAATCGTCGTCCTCATCGTCGTCTTCATCATCGTCAGCATCATCGTCGACGTCTTCGTCGTCATCATCATTGTCACCATCATTCATTGTCATCGTCGTCGTTTTGGTCCTACTCCTCACCATCATCGTTCCTATCATCGTCATTATCGTCATCACCATTGTCGAAATCATCATCATCATCATCATCATCATCATCAACAGGGCAATCAGGGGTCAGTCGTCAGGCTGCCTAACCTGTTAACTCTCACTGCTCCTACATAGATCACTCAAGAGAAGTCAAAACAAGAGTTTAACTGATCTTATTATAAAAGCTTAGTTTTCTCTAAGTACTTTATTGGGTCGATGGTTTAATGAACCATAATAACAAAACAGCAAAGACAGAAGCGACTTGAGGTTTCCCGATATTTCAGACGTTCCAACCGTCTTATTTCTTCAGGAGAAGTTATCAATAAACGGAAAGTCGTTACAAAGAGTCATATGAAAGCGACACAGAACGAAATTTGATACAGGAGCTTAAAATTGCAAATAAACTTGGTCGATAGGGATAAAACTTTAATAAAAACGATAAAACAAAACAATGGAGACAAAAAGGCAAAAAAGGTAAATAAATTTTAAAAATGTAACAAAAAATTAACATTTAATAGAAAGAATAAAATAAATTTTAAACAGTAAAAGAATCATAATGATTAAATAAAAATAAAGTCAAATATAAATTATATAACACAACAATGATAGTAACCATTCTAATTATAATGATGTAAATAGGAAAGGAATAAGGTTAAAAGTAGCAACTAAAAAGTCTTGCTGAATATAGCGCCATTTTTGAAACGTTACTGCTTTAATATTCTTGCAGTTACGTTTTCAAAAATAAATCAAGATCCTTTTTTGTTGCCTTAATTAACCTCCTTTTCTATTGTTATTATCATTATCATAATAGTTATTATCATTGCCAGTGTTATTACTATGATTTTTAATTTTATTATTTTTATAGGATAGTTTATTTATTATTCTACTATTTTGGTTTATTTTTTCTTTTAATTATTCATTTATTTTTTTAAATCTTTTTCTTTGTTCCATTTTTCACACTTATTTACCTTTTTGCCTATTTGCTTTTTGCTTCAAATTAATCTACGACGTGCCTCATTCTGCATGCTATTATAAAGTTTTATCCCAACTGACCTTTATCCATATCTCCTGGGAAAGAACGCCTAGAAAGTCCGAAATACCAACAAAACTCAAGTCCCGTTTGTCTTTGCCGTTCCATAATTAATAGTTTGTTAGTGTGACTTAATAAAAATAGCTTAATTAGAAGATTGTGAGTTATCAGAAAAGTCTTAATGCGTTTCACCTGTTATTGAAGAAGAACATACATCGATTCTGATCATCGCACTTGACATCATCATCATCATTACTTTCGTACTCGTCCTCGTCATCATCATCGCAATCAATGCAACAGACGTCACTTCCGTCTTCTAGCCCTCTTCACTATGACAGTCTCTCATCAGGTGGCAACTAAATCTCTCAGGAACAAGGAATCAAAACTGAAGGCAAAAGTAAACATTTTGACATAACAAGAAGACGATACTGCCTTTTCAGTAGTCCGCGACTTTTGCAGTTTGAAGAATTGGTAATGGTACATGGAATTTATATAGCACTTCCAAAAAGCATTTCTTAGCACTTTACAAACAGCTCATTTAGGTCAATTCATTCGATACAGAACCTCCGGTTTGTGCTTCCTCCTTTTTCGTAACAAAATTGCATAACCCCAGAATTTTCTAACAGTTTGGATCCAACGCTAGTTTCTTTTCAGCCTAGTCTTTACAAGATGGGCACAAAACAATGTGCTGTTCTTGAACTTACCTCTCTTCATATTGTTTTTACGTATCGCCACTGGCTAGCTAGTTGGTTGACCATGACGAGGCACGACGTCTGTTATTTGCTACCTAAAAACATGACATCTTAAAAACAACAGATTAATAGCATATCAAAGGAACATTTTTCCTTCAGCATCTGGAAATATTTCTGACATATTACACTCCTTTTAGTAGGCCTGAGTTCGAATCCCACATCACCTCATATTTGCTCGCTATCATTAAACAACGTTCATGAGGAATTCCTTAGAAGGTGGGGATGCTTTCCAACTTAATGCGCAAACATTTGTATAGAAGAGGCACCTTGAACTCAGGAAAATGCATTTGGAACACATTGAAACGGCTTGCGATGTGTCTCTTGGCCATCAGTTTCCGTTGTTTTTTAAAGTATCCTTTCCAGCCATCATGAACAGCTAAACAAAGTTTAAAAGTTTAAGATTCTAATTCCGGGAGCAAGTATCCTTCTTGTCCTTAATTTTGCAATAAGAGATCCCTTTGGGTTCACAAAACTTAAAAACAGGGACAAGAGGTATTTTTGGTATCACTCTTCATTCTTCTATACCGTTCTAATTTTTTCGGTAAGGCTGGATTGATTTAGTTCATATTTTATTTTTTTCGTGACTTACCTATGATCTACCGTCCCTGCTGAGTGGGTTCGCTCTGTCGTAACAGTTGAAGACTTCGTACTGCATTTCTGCTGGCTGGCCATACAATCGAGATTGTCTGACCTAAATGCAAGGGCTCTCATACAAGAAGATTTATGTAGAATGCAAGCATTACGTAGCTTTCCTTTGGCTATTACTGATAAATGCTGAACTGTATCTAATTTATTCCTTCTTGTAGTTTTAACGCGACAGAGAGTAGCCTGACCGTCAGTGTCGGTAACAGTGACCTCATGGATTTGAATTCCATCAACATGACATTCATCTTTGTATAGATCTCAGTAGGATGATCACCCGAATGAAATTCATGTGTTGAAATAATAATCAAAGGTTTTTTTAATTTTATTTTCAATAGTTTTAGAATATTCAATTGAACTGCATTTTATTTTTTTCACATTTCTGGTACTTACCTCGGCTCTTGTCACGTGTTCAATTCGATTTGTCAGCACTGGGCCGGTTAATACTTCAATAATTGCACAGACCTAAATGAAAAGCTTCTAAAACAGATTATCAAAGCAAAAGAAATCCACTTGACAGCTAATTTGAAATCAAAGTCAAACTAGACAGCTTCTCTCGACGTAGATCGACTTGCTTCTATTGAAGCAGTTTTTGTGGGTTGGAATCCCACTGGAGAAGAGGATTTACAAGTTCACGACTTTTGGCTTGCATCATGGAGCACAGTTGGGCGGTTCAAATCTTTCTTTGGCTCTGTTATCAAGCCTCACATTTAATTTGTTTTGTGTTTCTCTCCTTTAACATAGGTTAGGGTTAAGTTAAACAGCCAATTATCAGGACCTTTGATTTTTATTTAGTTCTTTCCTGACTATGAAACCGCTGTTTGCAGGACTTTTATCCTCGTAGAGAACTGAGACGGTTCTGGTACTTACCTCGGTTCGGCTCGGCTGTTGATGGGACTGGCCTGTAGAAGACCTCAAACTGGAACTCTCCGACCTACATAACTAAAAGACTGACTTTTTTAAAAACACACGTAAAAGTTATAATATCAAAGTAATGTCGACTTTCTCATGGCAACTGGAAACCAATTCCAACATTATTTCCATTGAAAGGGCTTGATCGGAATCCTTTCAACCCATATTGATTTTTGCCGTTTGAGATTTAAGCTTTGATATTGCTCCTTTGGTAAAATACGACCATAACTAAACAAAGGTCATGGGTTTGAATCCCACTAAAGCCTGAACGAATACGTCTCAGCATATAAGCATGACCATCCGCGAAATTCAGCCAGTCTTCGAAGTCAGCTTTAGTGTACTTACATTCCGTTTGATTTACTCGGCTTACCCTCTTAGGCGCAGGTAAACGCCAACTGCTAACTTCACGCGCGTAATCTGAAGCACAAGAAGATAATCTAACAGTTAACACATATTCAAAAAGCAAAAAATAACTTTCTTACCTTAAAGAGCTTGTAATCTTTTTCAGTCAGAGTCAGTGTCGTAATGCGTTTCTTCAGGAACGCTGCCAGAAGCACTTCCAAAAGTAACTTAACTTCTTGTGAGCATAAGTGAAACAGTCAGTTTGGCGTGCTCGATCTTGAGAGGGCGCGCCCAAAAAGATGTCTTCGAGACCATTTTCCAGCGAAAAAATGAGTTCAAAAAATGAACGTAAAAACGTAAGCAGTTCCTGAAATAAAACTTTTTAAATTACTTACTATTGGTTTAATTTAAAAAATACTCTGATGAGGCAACATTGTGTTGGTCAACTTTTATTGTTCATTTCTGAAAAGCAAGGTACCGCTACAACAAAATCTAGATCGATAATCTATTTAGATTACTTAGTCCTGGTTAAAAAAAAAAAAAAGCAAGTTGATGTGAACCTTTTGTTTGTCAAACTTTATTGTTCATCAACTTTAAATTACTTACAACTCAATTACAGTTTTTCAGCACGATTTTAAAAAGGCACGGCCTTGCGTTTCTTCAAGAACGCAAGAGATGTTGCTACGCGTTTCTTCAAGAACGCAAGAGATGTTGCTGCGCGTTTCTTCAAGAACGCAAGAGATGTTGGTATGCGTTTCTTCAAGAACGCATCCAAAGAATCACGAAGGCAGGAAGCTTGACGAGAGGGCGCGCCCAAAAAGTTGCGGCAGAATCCAAAAAAGTTAAACTAAATGATTTTGACGCACCTGAAATGAAAAATTAGTAATCTCTGTTTTTTAAAAAACTAGACCATACTCTGACACTTATTGTTAATGCACGCATGCGCAGTTGCTTAAGACATCACACATACAAATCAGTGTTTTGCTTTTAGCTTTATTTTCATGGCGTTATTACATGAAGTATTTTTATTGTAATTAACCTGCAAATCAAATTAATGTTTGTTAGTCCCTGCAAATCAAATTCTTATATCAGTTAGTACTTATAATAAATTACTCTATAGATTTTTAAGTAAGAAAATCACACAGACAACACATTAGTTTAAGTGTTTTTTATTGAATTCAGTTGGCCGTTTACAGAAATTAAGTAGTCTATACCGATTGGGGCGCGCTCCTACAAGAATTTGGCGTCTGAGTGATACCGAGGAGTGTAACATGTGTCCATAAAACCATGACACCTCGAATGAAACACACCAGGGTCCCCTGAGACGGAACGCAGGGATTTGGCGGCCAGCTATCGAGACATTATCGATACCAAGCCTTTGCGTTTTTTGAAGCCGAATCCGGAATTAAGTTGAAAGTCAAATCGAAAACCGGAAAAAGCCGAATGGACCGAACCTATCGAGAAACCGAAACGCAGAAAACAAAGAAATCCACATACCTTTCCCACGCTGAAGTATTTAAACCTGGGCAGATTGATGAGGTGCAATGTTTGCGAAAAATACGAACCTTTTTGTAAAAAAAAAAAATGACCGCAGAAATTCAATTTGTTTCATACTCTACTTCAGGCCAAACACGTCAGCTTTTGAGACGCAAACTTTGTACCAACATCAATCAGCCCTACCTTATATGGGCTGCTGTACTCTGCCATGTTCCTCAACCAAGAGAACCAATGATACTGGGACCCATGCCACAATCACGGTGAAGAAAAAAAACGTGGATGTATTGTCCATGATGATGACTTGTAATGGTCGTTACTCCGAAGATGAAGTCCGGCCGGCCAATTATATAAAATTTAATTAATTATTACCAGCTGTCTCAACTAAAATTGAACAATGCAACACGAGAGAGAATAATGTAGCTTTTGCGCTGAACAGTTTTTAGAATTGCCCAGACTAATTTCAAGAAAAATTGAAAGGAGACGGTGAAATATAGACCCTCGGGAATATCAACGTTAGTTTAGACAGCTGTTTTTAAAGTTATTGCTACATGCTGTCTTCTCTGGCTTTACCTTGCCTTCCTAATGATGAAGTCGTTTGCACTACGATGTTCTTGACTTCTGTTCGCAATACCCAATCTATATTTCAGCGTAAGTTTTCTCAGTTCAAGAGAATGAAAGCAACGAAAAACATTTTGGCAGAAGCAAAATGACGTCTTAGTGTAAACGATCATCATCATCATCATCATCATCATCATCATCATTTTCCGGTTTGGTCCTGCCAGTGATTCTTCTTCTCCATATTCATCGCCACAAAAGCAGCTACCTCGTCTACTTAATAAAGTAACTCTACTATCTCTACTACGGCTCTGGAAGTTCTTTGTTCTTCTTTCTTCGGCCGGCCTCTTCTCTTGGTGTAGCACTGGACTCGCAATACAATACAAAGCAATGCAATAAAATAAACTTTATTTATTCCCATTTCCAATGTACAAAGCAAAAAAAGAAAAGTTGAATAAACAGTGTGCTGCTTAAAATTCAGTCCCAGTCATGGCGTCCTTCTAGAACTGTTGGAGGTAGAACACTGCTGACGACTCCAGCAGGACGGCGAAACCAATAACCACGTACGGTCGACGTGAAGACTACGTACGCCTACCATTTGTAGACGATCTGTGCCTACATAGTGCAATGCAGGGCTTCCTAAGAAGAAAACCCTCCAGTAAGGCAAAATTAACAAAAAGACAAACTAAATCGTCTTGATGTCAACGATGCCACGCCAGAGAATCCTCTCCTGCTATTTCCGTGGCCTCTGAGAAACAATCTAAAACCTGCGAGGTTTTCACCTGAATGCCATTCAGGGGTACATCTGTGAAGGTATGGTGGGCCTACACAGAAGTGTCCCCGAACTATTCCGCTGAGCATCTCATGTGACTACTTCGCTGGCTTAACTGACTCTTTCTGAAAGCCGATCAGCTTGTCCGTCCTGCTCCAACGAAGAATCTGCGTCGTAGATTGGTCTCGAAGACTTCCTACGCTTACGATTTGTAAACGATCTAGACTACGTGTGTGGATTGTCCCATTTTGCCCTGGTAACCTGCAACAGTGTTGAATCTTCGCGGGAAGAAACGCCTGGTTGCGAATTACCTTCTTTGTAAGACCAAACCTGTCAACTGATCTACCCTCACAAGTCCAGAGTCTGGAAAGGCGCATAAGAAAATTTACTTCACATCCATACTTTTTATCATCAACAGTCAAATTGGTGGGAGCAGACCCGGATTTGTGAGGCTAAGCTAACTATCTACCTGCATTTAACCAGAGAGACCATTAAGCTCCTGAGCGGTGGCCAAATGAGGTCCACCCACTGTAGCTGAATGATCTGAAGTCTCTAGTTTGCTAAGTTATGTCTTAGAATAATGAAAGTCTGGTTGAACCTTGCGAGTGAAAGCTTCACTTGCCCAGCGCTTAGACTAACAAGTGAAGTGTAAAGAATAACTGAATTTCGCGCAACTAAGCGGGAGACTGTAGTGAAGACGACGACGACGACGACGACGACAACGTAGGCGGCGAAGTCCATCTGAAAAGTCGCAAAAAGACGAAGCCGAAATGAAACCTAATCGAATCCTAAAAGCCGAACTCTTTCGTCGCTGACCGAACACCTGCAAAGGAACCCAACTAATGAAAAAGGGAAGGGAAGGCCCTTACCAGCCCAGGGAACCCGCTAACTAATCTGACTACAATTAAGTTAAGCCGAAAAAAAGTCCGGAAATTTCAGGCCGAACGTGTGTGGAAAGTATGCTTTGCAAGGTTCATCCAGAGCTCTATATACCCTCCTTGCCCAACCCACAAAGAATGCACCTGACCTGTACCATTTCAGTAGATTGGATGTGCTGTGCCGATTAGAAGCTGAATAGTTGAGGATGGTGGCCTGTGGTCTGGTGGAGCGATCTGATCTGGCGGTTTGGTGGGGCGGTAGCGCAGGTCTGATCTGTCGGTTCTGATCTGGTGCCGGGCCGGCCGGGTGTACTGGTTTGGTGTGGCATTCGGACGTGGTGGTCTGATTTAGGGAAGGATCTCCTGGCTGATGTGGTGGTCTGATCTGGGCTCGCGGGTCTGATAGATAGACTGATAGAGTTTGGCACTCTAACCTGTAGTTGTGTACGTGGAAGATGGTCTGTTCTGGTCTGCTTGAGGGCTGAAAATTGAAAAGAAGAAAGTTGACCCTGATGTAATTTATCATAATGAAATGGTTCAGTTATTAAAGTGTTTTAGGGAGCTACAAGGAGAAATGATATGGAGAAAAAAATACGGAAATATTTTATTTTTCGAATTCTCTAGCAGCCTTAAAAGAATTCAAGCCCGATCGCGAACCGCTCTGGTAAACTGACAAACTTTAATTAAAGCCATGGTAAGAATTTTACTGCCCAAGTTCGTGTTAACTAAACACAGGCGCACAATATCTATTCGCAGGGACGTTAGCTCCTGATTGAGCCGGATCAAGTAAGATAGATAACCTTAAATCTGGCAAAAAATAGAAGCTATCGGAAAAATGCAATAACTGATCAATCATTACAAAATTTATCACATTTTTGAATTCAACATCAGTTTAACAATTAAATCGTTAATAGTCTACTAAAATAAAATAATGAATTATATCTGTTTATAATGGGTTCTATAATCATTATAAACTATGCAGCATGTACTTCGTGTATATTTTTATCAGTTCATTCTGTCCATTTATAATAGCTGCAGTTGGGTTTTTAACACGAACCTTCCAAGAAAACAACCCCACTAAACTTACGAAAATATTAGCTTAACAAATTTCAGTTATTCCAAACCTCGTGGAAGTGAAACCCATTCAGTTAAACATAACTTTTAAATAAGTAGAAAATTACGAAAAAAAAAACTTCTGCAAATTTCGAGACCTTTGGTGATATAATTGGTTAACTTTCTTCCCCACTTCAAAGGTCGTCCGGCATTTCGCGACAGTTAGATCCGTCAAAATCTCGCTTTCGTAAACCGGGAAAAAACAGTATATCAAATTTGTCGTTTTGGAAACCGAGGAGAGGAGGAAGAAGGGCTTTTTTCCTGGACAATGATGTCTTTACAGCAACTTTGCTTGTATTTTCAGTGACTGCGATGCCACGTGGTCGAAACTTTCCTGGGACTGCCGTTAAAATCGTACAGTACTGACGAAACTTGAGCAAAAGTTTCATTTCCACTCGTCCTTACAAATTGAGAGTAAATTAGTTTAATTTAAACAAGAACATACAACAACGAAAAAGCTTTTTTAAATTTAGACCCTCCCGAGTAAGAATTTCAACCGAAATGACGCATAACTAAACGGCAAGTAATTTACCTCATGCGCTGGTTTTAACGCCGAACGGAGTGACTTCTGGACTGCTTCTCTTGATTCATAGTTAGCTCTTCTGCGAGTGTTGAAGCTGAGAAAAATGGATGGACTGTTTTATGTGGGAGCCATTAGTCCTCTCGCGTAAGTTGACGTTCTCGACAACGCTGAAGTTATCAATTTTAAATGTGGCGCGGAGCAACTTCTTGATTTAGAATAATCAATATTCCTGATTGGATGTTTCTTGCTGCACGTGTCAATGTAGCAAAAACAAGTGTTGTTTACCACATTTGGGCTTTGGAAGACTAATTAACATTTCTGATAAATTCTTTAAATAAGTTTTCGCGATTACCATTTTTTTGGGGGTGGGGGGGGGGGGCGTTTTTTCTGGAGTGGAAGGAAAGAGTTTGCTAATTTAAAGCCGCAACAACAAACAAAAAACAAAGCAAATTCAAAACAACAACAAAGCAAAAACAAAACCGTAGAAGTGTCTATTGCAATGCAACACGTTAGAGGGTCTTCCATGGGACTTTATTTACACTTACCTCAGACAGGAAATACCTTCCAAGGACCAAGCTTGTCTTACTATCGCCTCTCTCTAAAACAAAATATTCTGATGCGAGCTCGCTTAGTGAACTTTCAAGTACTGATAACTTAAATTTGCTGTCGGCCCACGGTGATGTTACACGGCACGATTCGCAACGACGATTTTTAGCGCAACACAGCGTTGTAATGTTGGAACAATGTTGTAACCATTCGAAACAATGTCTCAACAATGTTGCAAAGCTGCGTTGCTCTAAAAATCGCCTTCACGAATCGTCCGATGCCGAACATCACCTTTAAAAGCATTTTCAGAGACTTTCGCGGCACTTTAAATGGTCTCGTGTAACATCACCTTAAGACAGTCTTGGATTTTGGATTCTACGCTGAGGATTTCGGAATCTAGGTCTGGATTGTGGATTCTTAGTACGTGGAACTCGGATTCCGGACTCCATCCTTGAGCTGAATTCCTGATATTAAAGCCCAGAATTCCGGATTCACCCCTCTTCTTCTTGTTGTTTTGTTTTGTAGTTCAGAGCTACCTTGCTTTTGAAATTTTTTAACTGAGGGTGGCTCTAATGTACTTGGCCAAAAATTCTTTCAAGCGTGGTAAAATGTTGTATTTACAAAAACAAGACAGCATAAAACCAACAAAAATCCTCCCTTACTTCAAAATAAAGGAACTAAGCGGGGTAAGAGTCAGACACGACTCAAACAATACTAAACAAGAACAGCAACAATAACAACAACAACAACCCTAATTTACAGCAGATTATCCCAGCCCTAGTGAGCTGTTCCTTTCTTGTCACATCACAAAAGAGTTCAGGGGCCAGTTTAATAAAACTTTGTTCACAAGAGGGTATTGTTTTCAGACTCCAAAACAATAGCTGCGCTTGTAAATTACACTTTTGTAAAGGTATTGTTCAATTCACCCCAGAACAGTTGCCGGTCTCTTTGATGTGAGAGCTGTTATACCCAGGCTTTCTGCAGCTTTTACTTCATAGAGCGAGAAAAGCTGTGTCAAGAGCTTTGTTGACAACGTGACAATTCAACCGAAAATCAAACGACGACGGATTCAACGAGGAAGAAGTACAGTTTTACAAAACATCAACAGACTGCAACTGTGTCAACAAGCGATCGAGATTTCTTTTTCTTTGTATGAAACAAAGGTGAGTTGTGCATTAATTCTACACAGTCAACTTTGCTGCTAATTGAGCTCATGTGATTAAATTCACTAAAGAGAGACTCAACGTCGCTTCATTCCCGGTTTAATTTTCTTATTTTCTTTCTACAACTGGAAAAAATAAATCAATAAAATAGCGCGAAGTAGCCAGTACGAAATATAAGTACAAAAAATTCTCCAGGCCCTGAATAATAGTTAAGTGAATTCTTTAAGGAGTAAGTTAAATGGAAATTAAAGGTCCGGATGAAAACAAGTTAGCCCTATCTCGGCTTTTGAAACATTTTTTGTATTTTCAATCCATTTCTAGATGTAAACTCATGCACTCTCAGTGAACTATTGTTGGTGCTGTAGATATGTTTTGTAGTTTTGCGCCTGGCCTGAGAAAAAAAGCACTACTCTTTCTTTCAATTATACATTTATATTCATAAAAGAAACTGAATATCGAATACTTTGTAATTATGCGAGATAGCGAATTCAACTGTTACTCAGCCAAATAAATAATCGTGGTCATTGATAAGGCCAGTTTGGAAACAATATAACAGCACGAGACAACTGATCACTCCTTGTATACAACGTACAGATAACTAAGCCTAACACATATAGCAAATGAAACGGCAGATGGCCTTTGTTACGAAACTAAAAAAGATTGTATGCATAAGACACTGGGAATTTAAGGTAGGCATACAATTCAATGTCTCGGCAAATAATTATATCGATGAAAAATTGGATCGATCTTTGCTTTGTACTTTTACTTTTCAATAGCAATAAATTTCGAAGAAATCTTTAAGCAAAAATTCTCCGCAAATACCGATCATTAATTGTGGCTAACTGACCGAAGGACTGGCCTTACATAAAATAAAAAAATCTAAAAAGAATAAAATAAAGAGAAAAAGAAAAGAAAAAAAAAACTCGCTGTGTGTCTGATAAACTACTCTTCTGAGTCCCCGACCAGAAGAGGGGCATAACAAACAATCTCGAACGATCGCCCATAAACCCTTCCTATTCTGAAATACAGTAGGAAACAAGAAATTATTAAATTGAATTAGGGGGAACTTGGTTGCCGCCGCATAAGTTCGAGTCAGTCTCTAAGGCATAAGAATCAATTCTATCTGATGGAGTCATCGTCAGCGTTGGAAGACCTATTTACTTCTCATAACGCCTTATAGGGGGAGGGGGTAAATGTGTAAAACGGCAAATGCTTCCCTATTGTAGTCGACTCTATTACTAGCTCTAGCAACAAATTAGTCAGCTCTATTACTCTAACAACAAATTTGTTAAAATGAAAGCGTTCACTGAAAGAAAACGTTGAAGAGCCAGTCGTATGTTTTACGTACATGCAATCGTTGATGCCATGTTTCGTAAACCGGTGACCAAATGAACTTTGAGAAGGGATAGATAATAAAGGTAACTCCCAGCCTAGTCCCTAAGCGTTCTCTCTAGCTTGCCCCCTTGGCCGCGCGAAGTCTAGTCCAGGATTGACCCAGCCGAGAACGCTAAGGGACTAGGCTGGTTAACTCTGTATCCCATAACCCATGAACATACCTGACACACTACTTGACAAATAGAAACGCAAAGGAAACAAGGTATGAAGGCTGCGTAATTGAAATACAATTATATTAGAATGAGATAGATTGTGTTTTTTTCAATATAAAAAAGGTGAGTTCATTGCCTTGATAAACCGGTCATTAGTGATCAAGCACTGTCACCTTTTTTGCAGTGGCGTGCCATAACTTAAGATCAAGTGTTCTTAAAACAAAAAGGGAAGAACTCGGACCATCTGATCGCATTGCAAACAAGCATGATGACAAACTCGTTTAGTGCATACAGTTTAAGGGCCTGTTCACCCCATGGGGGTGGGGGTGCCCAGGAAGGTGAGTTAACCCACTTAAGCGGAGTAACCCGCCTGTCCATATTATCTCTCACTTTAATTTGAACACGTTTACATGATAGGTGGAGTGACCATATGAGAGATATGATTACATAAAAACGCGGGTTACCCCACCAAAGCGGGTTACTTTACCTACCTGGGATCCTCCACCTTCGTGCAAACAGGCCCTAATTAAAAAGATAAAAATAAAACTAGCAGCTCGAGTGCTAAGTTGTCGCTTGTTTGTCAAAATAAAACAAGAGCATAATGGAACACCTGTCGACAATGCTGTTAAGCTTGTAGCAGCTGAAGTAAATTTCAATACGAATTATGTCAAAAATATTGAAATAAGATGTTAATTACTCACGAACAAGATCTTCGCAATTATTATATGTTGATTATTCAATTATCTAATCTTCAGAAGTACCTCCCTCATAAAGGTTCTTTCGCACAGAACCGAAACCACCCCAAAGTTAAGGCTAAAATAAGCTAAAATGAGACAGACGCGTCAGTAAAACGAGACGATTCGAAACGCTTCAGGTGAGTTTTTTTTTACATGCTAAGTATTTGTAATTGTAAAAAATAGTGCACCTGATGGTGAAGAATTCGCAAGTAATAAAAACATCTGTAACGAGAGCAGACAGTGAGGTCTAAGTGCTGTTTTCTCTTGAGCTTTTACTTGAACCGTTTTTGTTTTTCTCTTTCCGCTCCTCAAATAAAATAAAATAAAAACCTTTCTGATTTGGAACCCAAAATTTGTTGAATCTACTTGAGATGAAATTTTACGAGGAAGTACAGACAACACGATGTTTGTGCATCAATATTTACAATATCGGTAAATAAATATTGAATTTTTCATCTCCTCGGCTTTACAAACTCGATATTTTCACTTCGGAAAGATATCGATTAACTCACAGCTAGTAGAACCGTTGGGAGAGCGCAAGAGCCATAATCAACGCGGCAGCTAGAGTGTTTACTAGCGTTGTTTGCACTTTTCGATCATGATAAAGATAAATACGCTATACGTCCGATCCTCGGCGTTTTTCGAAAGAAATCGAAACATGAACGCAATTTTTGTAACAAACGGCTCTCGGGGTTGCGGCCGCTTGTGCGACGGTACATCAAGTTCACAACGTGGAGTTAACAACCCGGGGTCTGCCCTTCATTTTCTTGTTGTTCCAGCTTGCGTTTTTTGGCCAACATTGATGGGAGCTAACGAAGGCGATGTTTCTTACTAAGTCCAATCAACCTGGGGGTGTTGTATACTGTCAAATTGAAAAGCTCGAGCAGCACAAAGGGACCGAAGTCACATGGGTACGTAATTAATGGTTGATATTTCTGTAGGCTAAAAAAATGCTTATATCTTCTTTCCTTTTTTTAGACATCTTCCTTGCATTGACACTGGTTGTCGGACATGAATTCTTTGCAAAAAAAGACTTTATCATGGGTAATTGCGTTTATATTTGCCGCTGTTACAGGAGCTCTGATATTTTCCGCTGTGGAGCGTCCCAACGCCGATAATGAATCAAAAAGAAAACAAGAGCTCCTGCACGATCTAAAAAGAGAGATGGAAAATAAGTATAATATGACTCCATCGGACTTTGATAACTTCACGAAGTTATCTTGCAAGGCACTCAGCAGTGGACCTACCTGGGATTTCGTTGACGGTCTCCAGTTTGCCTTTGAAACGTTAACAACTATTGGTAAGTGGTACAATGTGAGCATTGTAAAAGGTTCATAGCAACGTACTAATCTCCAACGCAACTGTTTTTGAAAACGTAGCGTGACAGACCTAGGGTAGATTTCCAATGTCGCGTACTTTTTACGTGCGTTAGTGCGTAAAATTGACGTTCGCAAAAAGAATGGAGGCAATGTATGAAAGGTCACAATGCACGTAAAAGTACAAGTTGAACCTCGCTGATCTTCACGTTTAAGCTCCCCCGTTCCCTTGTTCCCCAAGTTCTCCTGTTCCCTTGTTCCATTGTTTCCCTGTTCCCCTTGTTTCCCTGTTCCCTTTGTTCCCCTTGTTCCTCTCTTGCCCTTTTCCCCTGTTTCCCTTGTTCCTCTTGTTTCCCCTGTTCCCCTGCTCCCCTTGCTCCTCTGTTGCCCTTTCCCCTGTTTCCCTTGTTCCTCTTGTTCCCCCTGTTCCCCTGGTTTCCCTGGTTGCCCTTGTTTTCCTGTTCCTATTGTTCCCCTGTTTCCCTTGTTCCCCTGTTCCCCTTGTTCGTCTTGTTCCTCTGTTCCCCTATTTCCCCCTGTTCTCCTGTTCCCCTTGTTTCCCTTGTTCCCCTTGCTAACTGCCTCGAGTGTGAATTCACGGCTCATTACAAGTACCAACGGATTCAACTTTCGAATAATAAATTCATTAATGGCATCTTGGGGGTACGCTTGACCTGGCTTGACTGAAAGAGACAAACTGGAGTTTTGACATGTCGGTTTTTGAGGAGAAGGGATGGGGCGAGAACAATCAAGAATGTCGGTAGTTACAACTGCCATTCGTTTTATACTTAATTGCACCCCGTGAGGAATTGAATCTCTGTCTTAGGATATGGTGCTATTTCACCCTCCACCAAAACTGGCCAAGCCCTGTGCATCGTCTTTGCAATTATTGGTATCCCTGTTACCATCTTGGCTTTTCAGGCAGTTGGTGAGCTTATTAGCCGAGGAATAACTGTTGCTATCACAAAGATTGAAAAGCGATGTTTCAGACAAGACCCAACCAACGTGGAGGCCAAGTGTACTGCTGTGACCTTTGCATTAATGTTAATCATGCTACTCTGTGGCTCTGTCATGCAAGTTTATTTGGAGGAATGGAGCTTTCTTGTCGCAGTTTATTACTGGTTAATAACTTTCACTACCATTGGTTACGGTGATTATATAACAGGTAAAAAACAAGTGTTCTGGGGCGTTGTGTTTTTTCTTGCTTGGTGTACGCTTGGGCTGTGCGTGTTTTCCAGTGTTTTGAACGCCATAGCGTCCTATATTTCAAAAAGACGACCTTGCCGAAGAGTTTGTTCTTGCTTCACTGGAGACCGAGAAATGGAGGATACAAACGGAAACTTACAGGACAATGGAAATAGTCAAGAGAAGAAAGAAAATGGAACTAAGATGAACGAAAGTAAAATAAATGGAAGAGACGAATCCCAAATGATTTTTGACAGTGTCGGCGAGAACAAAGAGGATACTGAGTATAACAGTTCCACTTATGTTTAAAAGACAAAATGACACGCGAAAGTTCTAGAACGACCGGCGAACGCTGTTCTTTTTTTTCCCGAAAAAGTGGAGTTTTTGCAGTTGCCGTTGCTTACAGGAAAAGTGGACTTTGAACGTACGGCCGGCAGAGTGGACGGACCTGGATCGCAGAAGCTCCTGTTGTGCGCACCTTTAGAGTATGCGCGAAAAAATGCGACATATCTGCGTCGCGCGTGCTATCTAAACATACAAGTAAACTCACCCGATTGTGTGAAAAAACACTGGGTTGAAATGATATTGTTTTTGTTTATTCTTTTTCACACAACTTGAGAGCAAAAAGGATTCGGTCGATTACCTTTATGAGCATCAGTGGATATTTTCCAATCAGTCACGGTGGAAGGCATTCGAAATGAAAAGTGGAGGAGCTTTTGGACGCGTGAGATGCGCGAAGGGCGCGCGAGGGAGTGCGAATGAAAGGCGTTCTCCTTTTACTTCACGTTCCTTTTCGAACGCCTGCTACGCAGGCTATTTTCCTTTGGAAAGAGTTTCTATTAAGGAGTCTTCACATTTTTGTAAAGCTTTGTAAGCTGGGTTCGAACGTCAAGTCAGCGCCCAAGACATCCGTTCACAGTCTACCAGAACAGGACCCAGTTGTTCGAAACGTGGATAACGCTATATCGCTATCCAGTGGATAACGCAATTGATTTCCCTAAACGTATCCACTGAATAGCGATTTATCCGGTGGATAGCGCTATCCAACGTTTGAACAAGCGGAGCCAGATATCTACAATCCTCGCCCAAAGTCCTTGAAACACCTATGCACGTCCCAGTCCCTCTGCAATGTTCAGATGTGATTGCAAAGTTACGTGGCTACAACGACATTGCAAAAGGGAGGGGAAACGAAAGGGAGCAGAATTTTCCAAAGTGTTTCAAGGTTTTTGTCTGAGATTGTAGGTACCCCATGGCATTTTTGAGGTACGCTAAGAAGACAACCAAACACTGACTTCAAGTATTACTGATTTCTACTGCAGGAGCAGACCTTGTTCCGGGCTATTCCAAATAACGTAAGACTAAAAGCTAGAATTGAATAGCTCTCTTAGAGGCATAACTTATGGCTAACTCTTGAGGTTCGCAAGACCTGCTTGATTCAAAAATTAAAAACCGTTTTTGAATGAGTCAATGTCTTTAATTTTTGACCTTCCTCACTGACTAGCATAAACACTTCAAGAACTCGGACACTTTTGTTGCTTATCATTGCAACACTCAGGAGTAAACAGAATTCTAAGACTTGGCAATAATTGTCACTGTAGGAAAACAACAATGAAACCTTTCCTGCAATTCTGTGTAGAAAGGTAATGCGGGAATTCCAACCTGTACACCTTGTCAATATTCCTCACTATAAGAACAATAAGGAAAACTCTGAATTGTACAAACGTAATACAAGGGCTATTTTTTAGCTTATTTTGTCTTACAAGGCTCTAATGCAAAATCATTATCAACTTATAATATACCACTCACAATTTACAGCTTTCATACCATTCACCTCTTTGTTCTTACACACAACGTGACATGCGCCTACTCTAATCGACACAATAAATATACAGCCACAACCAAGACCAAATTGGTTATAAGATTTTTCCAAAACAAATGTGCTTTGCAGCTGATATTCAACTTAAATATTGCAGTTCCTCTAAATGTATGTTCACCGACTGAGCGAAAGTCCAAATCGATTCCTTCATGGCATGATGCGTTGACATCTTAAAGAATATTTCCTTCTGCAGACCATTAGGCAACAGGTTCACGGTCTTAGATTGCCCATCAGGAAACACTTTAGCCGTAGATTGTCGAGCGTGCGCACTAATAACCTGGTAATTTTCTTATATTTCGGCTCGCCATTTCTTCTTCCTCCAACTGTTTCTTGAACTTGTTTACTTTGTCTACAACGTAAAAGGGCAAGTAAAAATGTAAAAGGAAATAAAGGAAAAGATAGCTTAGCCAACGATAAAACAAATGACAATTAAACGAAAGCAAAGTTATGACTCTAACAAAACAAAAAACCGAAACACAACAGGTGCAAGGCATGAACCAATCAGAAAACGTAAGCTTAAGTCCACTTTCGTTCCCAGTGCCTCTTAGTTGATAAGGACGTGTAACTGAAGAGAGAGGGGTCCTGGCGACGAGAATGGCCAAGTCGCAGCAAGTCTTGTTTTACTTTTTAGTGCCCGACTTTTCACCAATCAAAATAATTCCTAGCCTACGAACGCACTTCACCCGGGTGGAGGGAAGCGACGACCAGAAATACGTCTTCGTTCACATGTTAAAGAATTCCCCCTTGAGATCGAGAGAGCATAAAGCTGTGTGTTTGACGCAACAACAAGCTAACAAGGAAGCACTGAAAATGGTTAGCAATGCAGTCTTACCTCGAAGCTGGGTGAATTTCTCGATCTTTTGGGCCAGAATTTCGTCTAATCGTCGGACATATTCTGTAAAATTGCAAACAGATCACCAATTAAAAAACAAACAAAAAAAAGAGTAATAATAATAGCAACATTGAAAGTATATGATAAACGAGCAACACAAAAGGCAGAAAAACAACACACAAATCATTTATACGAAAAAACCGGAAATTACGGATGGGAAATCAAATGGTTCGTGCCATTCCGAATGGGAAACTTCAGAAAAAATAAGCTGCGATTTGAGGGGATGTAATTTCTCTACACATTTCAGTTTGTTGAGCTGATTTGCAAATACTTTGTAGAGGGTCGTTCTCCCACAACATCAAATTTTATATTTTTATTTTTATGCGCAAGATTTTTCCCTGGGTGGTTTGTGTAAATGGTAAGCACTCCAAGACCGTTGTTAACCCTTTAAACCCTAATATCAAAATTCAAATTCTCATTTGTTATCCCTATACGTTTTCAATAGAAGTAGTGGGGAGAATTTGATGAAGTATCAATTAGATTCATCTTGTGTGATCATGTTCTTAATTCTCATGACCACTCTGTTTAATAAAGCATTGATATTACATGGAGAAATTTGACGTTGATCACTCTTAGGGCTTAAAGGGTTAAGGTCACTAAATACCTTCCATATTGTAATCCACATCTGTGTCTACTCTCTCCATCAGTTTTCTTTCTTCTTGTAATAATGTCTCAGCTTCCTGTATCAAAGATATGAACAGAGATGAAGACGATGAGCAACTAAACTTGGAATAGGATCCATTCTTGCGACAAATGAAACCCCTTCAACAGTGCTTTCACATGTCTTTAAGTATTGTACGAAAATACAATCAAGAATTTCTGTTGAATTTAAGATGGGTCGCATTCTTTGGAGTAAAAGTAGAGTTTCCAGTGCACATTTCAAAAGTTTTAAAACCCAGTGAGAAAAAAATCGCACGTTTTTTTCAGCGTTTATTTAGATGGTGGCAGATCAGAATATTTATCAAACCATTAAAAAAGGCGCTTAACTCTGCTCAGCCACTTCTGTGGTTGACAACGCAAGTGCACACTACCTATAGTGTATCATTCAAACAGGAGAGCGTTTTGCAGTCATGCCTCTGCTCTTTTAAGGCAACTGCCCAAGTCTTTTTTCCATATTGTCTGAGTTGAGGTTGAGATTCAAAAGGCTCCTGAATTAACTGCTTTACCTCAATGTTCTTTCTGTGATCATCTACTAGTTTATCTTCAGCATCCTGCAATTGGGAAACGGCTTCGTGGAACGTGTAAAGTTCTTGGGACTGCTCACCAGAGCCCTGCAGCAGAGGCCAAAAATATAACTGATCAGTTCAAGTCTACAAGCAGGATGGAGCATCTAAGCACTAACCCATAGCTTCCAAAATGAACGAGGACTCTTGAAGAAACGCAAAGCTCAAGTGTCGCAAAATTTTACAGCAAGAGACGATATCCATGCCACCGTGCGTCACGGTAGTTTTCTCTTCATGAAATATCAATGCGTTTGAAAAGGGAAGTTGTAAAGTTACTTTAAATGAATACGTACACTGTGATTACAGAGAAGAGCAAGATCCACATTGTTGATATGTCGGCCACCTGACAGAGAGGACATCTCATCAGGGCTGCTTCCATCATCTTCGCTACCATTAGCTGCAGCTCCTTTCTTCTTGCGGTTACTCTCGGGTCCAAGCTCTTTTACTCTACCGAGACAAAGGAGATAATGCTTCTACTCAGTCTTCTGCCAAACATTAATGGCATCATTAGAAAACAAAGGCATCGCTTTTTACAATTAGGGGCTGGAAAAAGGTATGGCAAGGGGCTGGGCTGGAGCTTTCAAAATGTGGAGGATGAAAAACACATGGCCCATCCCCTCTTTTTGGAAAAGGCTACCCCTAACTGAAGGTTAAAAATTACTTGGCCATCCCTACCAGTAAACATTTATTTGGTTTACTTTTAATCCAGTGAAACCAAATTATATGTATGAAAAATCATATCTCTGTTATAAAATAGGATGAGACACACCCATAAGGATAGCTAAAAATTGCACGTCCCACAGCTTGCAAAGGGTGCAAAAACTGATGACCCTCCCCCTCTCTGCTCTGACTCACCCTTCCCTATGCTTTTTGAACAGCTCCTTATGTTGCAGGCCCAGTTTACTCAAAAAGGTGAAGCGACATTAACGAAACATGATAAATTTGGCAGTCTCGATTGCTACTTACCTGTCGGCATAACGAAGTGTGTTCAGGGTGTGTTCACAACAATTCATTCCCGGCGATATCATGGCGATCTAAAGGCAACGGTACAAAATTATGGAGACTGGTCTAAATCTCTAAAGCTTCATTCACTATCGAACCTTACCATACAAGTCTTCGAGTTCTCTCCTATGAATGAGTCTCTGAGAACCTGTGGGGTAAAACAATACCGCAAAGAGTAAATTACCACAAAGCTGCTTACAGAGTGCATGTAAATGCGCCTTTGTTCACCATTTCTGTACGTTAGATAATTTATTCTTCCTTGACATAGCAGCTGCCTGGAAGAGTGTATGAAGTTTCTCACCTGCGTCAGTTTGCTTGCTCTGAAAGGTAAATGTGCTCCCTTTCTTCCAAGAGCTCTGATGCATTCCTGTAAAGATTGAAACGAGAAGAAGCAATGAACTAAACAACATGGCAGAAGGAGGGAATTCTCGTGGTCTGCGTAGCAGGAGCTTGGATGTAATGGGCGCAAGGAAGAACAGGCGCGCGCGAGGGAGACACGCGAGGCTAGGGAATTCGCGTGTCATCGCGCGCGAATTCCCCCTTCCCCTTCCCTTTCGACCACCTCCCATTCATGCGCTGGCGACGAAGTTAGAGAACTTTAATTTTTTTACCTGACACAAAACAAATAGCCCGTGGGAATGGGGTTTGGGGAAATAGAAGCCACACTACCCCACGCCCAAGCGATATTCCTTTGATTCCACTTTTTCCGCACGAACAATTTGCACCCTCCCAAGACTTCACTAACCTCACTGGAACTCGTTGATTAATCTTGTAAAGATGCCTATCCAAAAATAGGCGTGATTATCCTACATTATCTCTTCCGTTACCGCTTCTCCTTCTCTACGTTTGCTTCTTAAACAAAAATAATACTAACCTTCAAAGCCAGTAAACTCTTGTTTATTTCTGCGCCTTCAAGTCTTGTAACTCGGTCAGCAGTTGAAGTGTCAGCTCCTCTTTCGTTTCCTGTGCGCATGTCAAACAATAGGCGCATTTAGCAAAGACAACGCCAGGACAGTGATGACGTCGCACGCAGAACGTAAAAAAATACTGGACCAATGGCAGAAAATTGAGCATCGACAGTCGAGTTCAGTCCTTTCAGCGCGCTGTTACGTCATTTTTGGCATTGCGTTGTCTTTGCTAAAACTACCTTATAGATGAGAAGGAATTCATCAACTATTTTTCCTTTAAATTTACAGTGGCATATTTTAATGGCAGAAAAGTTTGAAATTGATGGTTTTACTACACTTCATTGCTACAGCATGTCACAGCGCAAGGTCTTAGACGTTTACAGTTAACAGACCGGATAAATAATTTTCAACACCATTAAATGCGCAGCAAGGAGAAACTAAAAACGTTTGGAACTGACTTACCTGCCAAATCTATTAGTGAGAATTTGCCGTAAAGTTGGCCTCCCCCGCCATCCTTTCTGAATCCCCTAAAAAGAAAGAAACGAAAACATGGTCAGTGAAAAACAGAATCTTTTCTTTCTCGGAGTTTGCTGAGAAAATTTCAGTTCAGTGTATTCTAACCTACCTCTTTCTCAAGATGATCTGAAATACCGCGTGAGATCTCGACGAATTCTGATTGGCTGATGTCTGCCCAGACGTCCTAAAGGAAAATAACCACACGTGATCTACACGTGATTTCATGTCTTTTTAAGTCTACACTAAAATACACACCGATAACGCAAAGATCTGCATGTGAATGCTGAAAATTTGAAAAAACATGACTGTCGATTTGCGTGTTGAAAAAGCTGCTTATAAACCTTTCTTTAAGGTTTGCTAACAAGATGATCGAAGACAATCATGTGCCGGGGGTGTTGCTTACCTGAGTTTATTACCAAGCTCGATGAGTTTCAATGTATCCTGCACTGAATGCACTATCTTTTCTTCCAAGTCACAGACCTGCCGTGAAGAGTAAAGCCAAAAAGGAACAAACACAAAAAAACATTAACAAAAAACAAAATTGTAACTTCATGACCCAGGTGAGTGAACTAACGTAAAGGAAAAGCATCAGTTTACAGCTCGTTGAGTTTTGCCTTCTCCTGAATACAGGGCTCGAAGTTAACTATTTAGTGCACTTGCAAAGATTTTTTTCCCCTAGAAAACTGGTGAGACCCACTAGCAAATTTTCTCTCTTTGTTTAGGAGAGATGGATGATTCTAACTCGCAAGCTTTTTCTAGTAGACATTTTTCTCACTCGCAGATTATCAAAATCAATCGCATTTTGCGAGTTTGCGAGCGTTAATTTCGAGCCTTGGAATACTATGTTTCCTTAGATAAGAATCACTACTCGACACTGCTTCCCTCTACCGAGAATAATGGTAAACAGAACAGTGATCGATAAGTTTGTCAGGAGTAATCACTTTTGTTTGGATAGTCAAACACTGTGACTGGCTAAGAAACCCGGCCGTGACACTTAAATAAACCAATCAGAAGCATGAAATAAACCATTCGTCAGCTGCTTGCAAGCTTTTCCCGCGTTTGAAGCCCCTTACAGTATTTAGCCGAAATCCGACTGGTTCATTTGTTTGCCCCCGTAGTGCTGATTGTCCAGATTTCAAAGTCCGACTATCGCTGCAATAGTAACATTTAAACCACACAAGTCATCAATTACCATCTTTTACCTGGACTTGCTGATTTCCATCCTCCAACACTCTTAGTCTTTTCCTTTTATTCAGTAAATCAAATACCTAAACAAACAGAAAGAAGAAAATGGCCTTTAAAATCAAGACGACGGCAACTGAAATTTTTGTCTTCTTGCAGCTAAGGTCGTCCGCGTTTTCGCTTAAATTGCTACGTCTTAACGGAGTTAAAATCAGTTTTCAAACAGCTACAATAAAAAATTAGCGTTTTACATGATGAATACATGCATTTTTGAGGGGGGTTCTAGAAGGATACACATTTTAAAGACATAACAAGACGTATGCTTGCAATTTTCATAGGTACCTAAAATTCCCTGTCCATAATTCAATGCCATGAAACTTGATATTCCCAGGCCTTGAAATGCAGCATGTTGAAAATTCTCGAGAACTTTTCACTTACTTTGCTTCCATAAATCTCAAAATAACTTGCAGATATTAGAAGATCCTTGTTTTTATGTTTCGGTGACTTGTTCTGTTTGAAAACATCTTGAGCTGCAGGAAAGAAAAAAACGTTCACGTTCTGGCTTTATCCTCATGTTTGCATGAAAACTTCTCTTTACACTGTATCACCAACTAGAAAACGTGACGACTTCCAACTTGCAAGGTGAATCACCTATTTTAAAATGCCACATTTATACACCGCTCCCGCATGAAAAACGAGCTCCCCTAAAAACGCCTGCGTGGGAGGCTAGCACGATGCGAGCGAGGAGCGCCAGACATGCGCGACGGAATAAGGCTGCCCCCGTCGCGTGTGCCTCGAAAAGGAATCATTTAAATCCATTTAAGCTGAATGTAATCGTAACTCGAGACATTTGTTTTCTACTATTGAAAGGGTGCATGCGATACCAACCTGATAAGGCATAAATTCCTTTTGTACAATCCTGTTGTTTCCCTGAAAACGTACCACCCATGGTCTGTAAAGCAATTAAAGTGATTAGGCAAGACATACTTGAAAGCCAATACAATTAACTCTCTCTAACGGTTAATTTTCACTGTCGCGTAATATGCGTAAAAAAAATGTAAAAACAACAAAACAAAAACAAAACAAAACAAAATAAAATTCAACAATTGAGCGAGGTTCAACTTTTACGTTTACACGCGACCGTTCATACATCTCCTTTACTTTATTAACGCACGTGCGCACGTTGAAATTACGCGACAGTGGAAATCCATCCTAAGACGACCACCTTTTAGATAAGCACTAAGGGACTGGTCATTATTTATCGCCTGGGGGGCGGGGGGGGGGGGGGGTAGGATTGGGGGCTAAACAAGGTGAAATTTAGCCTATCCCCCCTTGGAACGTTACTTCACTGAAGTGACCCCCCCCTAATAACTTTTGATCAAGAGAGCTCTCTTGCTTTTGATGACTTTCGCGATCCCCCAAGTCTTTATTTGCAAAGAAAATTTGAGTGCCTCCCCCCCCTCTGAATCGTTCCAAAGTCTTCAGCAATCCCTCCTTTTGGGTTCTCAGTTAAGACTGATCC
>OZ037788.1:21997708-22167708 GCA_964035525.1 Porites cylindrica
GCCGGGATTTGAACCCAGGCCACATTGGTGGGAGGCGAGTGCTCTCACCACTGTGCCACCCTTGCTCCCCAAATAATAATGTACTGTAATAATTATATAATAATTTATTATAACAAATAATACATGTAACAAAATTATTGTATACTTACTGGGTCTGACATTGTCAGTCCTTTGATATCTAACTCTGCCTGGTATTCCCTGAGAAAAATAATTTTTAAAACAGTTAATAGCAATGATCTTCCTTTAATTTGAAAGGCTGTTCTCTAGCGGCACCCGGTGACCCTAACTGGTCCCTATAACTTTTGCTCTCAGGTGAATAGAAAATCTTACTTTTTTCACACAAATCATATACTGGGCACCCCAGATTTTACAGGTTCAGAGCACTGGGCTCCCTTCAATTATTTTTCTTGCAGCACAGCCTTGAAAAATGACTCTTAATTTTTTTCATCTTCACTAATTTTGCATATCTGGGTATTACCATACATGTATGTTATCATTAAACAATATTGCAAACGTAAAAAATAACTATTAGGTCTGTTCTTATTGAATAAAATTTGTCTCACGTGATGGTATCATGACATATCACACCTTATCATTTGTAAAAATTCCCAGTTGGCGTTTCCAGGATCCACCTCTTGCTGTAGACGAAGCTTCATTTCTCGATGTTCTTGTTGTTGAGCTCTGGAAATTACAAAGGTAGTATGAACTCGTAAATAAACTCTCTTGTTAGTAGTGATCACAATGTGATGTAAAACAAGAAGAGCAAAACCTGGGCAGGCCCCTTTATCAGTGGGTTTTTGTTTCACGTAGTTCATAAACTTTCAGACCTGAGAACTTTTTTTTCACAAGGACTATTTGAGACAAACCCTATTTTTCATTTAAGGACTTTCTTTCCAAATAATTAAGACAAAAGGGGCTGACCTAAAACCTTATGTACCAGGGATCTGATGTCTTGCAAAGATTGGTGCAATAGACGAGTTTAGCATTCAATTTTCGACAAGAAATAATAAAAAAAGCCTATCAAAATGTTCAGATTGCGTCTCTGTGCTAACAACCAAATTTACACACTCAGGAATTTGGCCTGCGTTGTTGCTTGCAAATCCAAAATTTATTTCATTTACCTTCTTTCCTCCCTGTTCTTTTTTAAACGTTCAATCTCCTTGACACAGTTGGACCGTCTCCTATTTACTGTAGAAAGAACAACAAAAAAAAACACAATGTTAAGGGTACCAAAATGAAAAATTGTTGTCAGTGATGGATGAATATGATTTATTTCATATGCATCTATCACATTCATCTCTTTCACGGGAACATATAGAACATAACTGACCAGCTCCCAACATCAGTGGCTTCATAGCTCAGTTGGTTAGAGCATTGCACCAGTATCGCGATGTCATGGGTTCAAACCCCATTGAAGTCCTGAATTTTTTTTCAGGCTTCTTACACAATTGCATTATAAATTGCATTCACAGCTGTGACGATCATTCTTCATTTGATGAAAAATTATTGGTAAATACAGTAATTTATTTTCAATATTAATAAAAAAAAAATAGGTTAATTATAGCTCATGCTGGTTATACTACCAAGAACAGAGTGAGGCAACTGAAGGCAGAGCTAGTTTTTCACTGTATTTTAACTTAATGCCACAAATGAAAGTGCAATTTAACACCAGTTTAATTTCTCCATAAATTATAGAAAAATGGCTTATGGCTTTTAAAAGAAAAAAAAGAGTGCCCAGATTTTTAGTGAAGAGTGATCATTAAAAAATACACACACAGCAGTCACTTTACCTGCATTGGAGCTTGGATTGTCTTTTTGTGGAATCTCTATCTGTGGGCCTCCATCATCTTCATTTGCAAGATTCAGAGCCATTGGACGCTCAACTTTCCCTGCAAAGCCACCAAGATTTCTTCACATTGTGGTGACATAAATAGCAATACTTAAGCCCCACTCACGGTTACTGCTAATTCAGAGAACCTGGTATGGAGATCTTTAAGGCCATTTTTTTAAAGGAAAGTATAAAAATACAGTAGAAACAGAAATAATTTTCAAAGGGGTGAAGGTCCCTAATATCAAAAAACCCTAACTCTGTGGGGGTGGCATGGACAATTCATGGTACAACACAATTTGGACAAAACCAACAATAATCCGTACGTGGCCGCTGAATAAAATCCCCAAAGACTCATTTGTACAGGGTTAGCCTCGGCCTAAAGTAAAATGTTCATAAATAGAGGTGAGAAAGTGCCTGAATTTGAGTTAATAACAATGGGACTACACAGTTGTACACAGGTCTTTGTCTGACTGGAATTTGAGAATATATTTATCTGAGGTCGAGGCTATTAAACCCTGTATAAATGAGTCTTCAGTGCCTCTATTCAGTGACCATGACAAATTCGAAACTGGACAATTGCTTGTAAACAAATTAAATGTGATAAATGAATTTTTAAGATGACAGAGGGGTAATGCATTGAAGTTTCCAAAAGGCTAAGGGATGGGTTTGACAGGAAAAAAATACTGTTGGAGAAGAACACAAAGTTACTCAATAGAACAGGGCTCGAAATTAACTTTATCGTTCGGGAACCAGCTGGCGACTAACGGAAAAATTTTGGTCGCCGGATCGTAAATTTTGGTCGCCAACTTATTTTATATATCACTTACACAAGAACACGATTTTATATGTTACTTTGCATGCAAGAAAAGTCACAACTGAAGAGCGAAAACAATTAGAAACAACATGAGTAACAGTTATAAAGCCACCGTTGTTCTCATGTCTCCATAGTCATTTCAAATGAAGCGAAGCATAAAACGTTTTAAGTCCACAGGTCCTTGCGTATTTGCCCTTTGCTACTTCTACGAAATGCTGTTCTTCATTTTCGACTTGCTTTCCTCAACGCCTTTCGCTCTCTACACAACCACATTGCTCGTACCAGTCTCCGACTGGGAGGAAACAAAAATGGGCTTAGTGCAGTTTTTAGGTCTTTCCCTACATCAACAACTGATGAAGGATTCAAAGTTTGGATTAACCTTTTGGCTGAATCCTCATTCCCGGCATGTAAAAACTCACGTAAATCCTTCAACTGATTTGAATCTATGGTGATGAAGTGCGCCTGGGTTCCCATTTTCGGAAGAAGCCGCTGAAACAATATGGCGTGCCGCGAACGCAGTATCGAAGTGTCGAAATACATTCAATTTTTTCGATTATCTTGTAATATTCAGACATTATTTTACCGAGGACGGAAGGGTGAGTTGTATACTAGCTACCATATCTGATTGATTTCCTAATATAAAGATTTTAAAACAAAAGTGGTGTCCTGGTTTTCTTTAGTCATTGGACGCGAGTCGCCAGCTGGCGACCAGTTCTGAAAATTTAGTCGCCAGTGCTCAATTTTTGGTCGCATTGGCGACCAGTGAGTCGCAATTTCGAGCCCTGTAGAAGAATTCTGATTTCATAAACCCTTGGTTTCTTGAAGCTCTTAATGATTCAAACCAAAAAACCCAACTTTAACACATGATTTCTCAAACCTCCTAACAATGTGAATAAATTTTGAAATATCAAGATTTCAGAGGAGAATTCACGCACTGGATAGGGACAACATGATTAAATAAACAATCGTTAGACCTGAAGGTGTGTAAGCTTTTGGAGAAGACACCGAGTGACTTTCATTTCTTGCATTCTGCAAAATCAAGTAAGAAACATTTTAACATCAAATTGATACAGGCTGCACTGATCAGTGCCAGGGACAATTCTAGTCACCATTAATTTATGACATTTGAACAAAGCAGTTGTTTACAATCACATACCTTGTTGACTGGTGTTGAAGAAATTCTTTTGTTTGTTGGTTTTGAGGGCTTTGGTTGAACAACAAGGGTGGGATTCAGGGCAAAAATCTGGTCAACTTCAATCTGCAATGAAAGGAGAGATGCATAAAATAATTTTATGATTTTATAACTATGATCCCTAATGAACACAATGAATGAGTATTAGATCTAGAGACCTTGATCCTCAGGTGAGAATGGCTGAATGTTGTCAGAGTTACAATAATAATATAAGTTCCTCCTTTTCATTGCAGTTTATTATGTGCTGATCACAGATGAAATCCCAAATGAGCAGGAATGTATAGTGTGGCTTATAAATAATTATTTTTTAAAAATGTATGCATTGGAAAACAGTGTGGAGAAAATATATGCAGGTATGGGCTGAACAAAATGTTTACTGCCATCCACTGGGTTGACCATTTAAAAGAGATAACTAAAGTCATAACACACATTAGGAAGTCAAATTTAATTTACATAACTTGTGGTAATTATTTTAGAGATCTAGTGGATTTTTTGACAACAATCTACATTTCTGACTACATTTTTTTTTTGGTATTTGATTGAACATTACAAGGTAGCACAATCAAAAAAAAAAAAAAAAATAACACAGTAATTTTTTTCTATTTCCAAGCAAATATTAATAAACTAATTGCAACCACATGAGAAAGATTAAAAAAAATACTTGCCCCAGGCTAAAACTGTCTGTTCAAAACATAATAATATTAAAACAGCAAGATTTAAATTCAACCACAGAAGACTTGAGACAACATTGCAAGAATGTATGAGCTTTCATGATACCTTAAACATTTCTTTTGTGTAATAAAAATATATATAAAAAAATGTTTCTTCTGACTGAGAGTGTGTTGTGTCATATTTATTTACAGTGAAGACCAGTGAAGCATAATACCACTTATGAAATAATGAGACAATTATTGCCTCATTAATCATTGACATGTGAGAATATTGTGCTCCTAAAGATCACATAAATACAGAAAGACTTTTCACAGGTTCTGAGCATAAAAATAAGCAAAGAACTTGATTGGTTGCAGCCAGCATGCATGTGGGTGAGACAATTTTCAATAAATTATTTGGGCCAAAAAGTCATTATTTTTTTTCAGGAGTTACACTTTGGGGGTGGGCTTTTTTTGTGCATTGAAGGAACAAATTCTGTGATTAATACAAGATCTCCACAAAAAAACAGAACTCAAAAAAATTGGTGGCACATGTACAGTTAGCAGCATAGTGTGTTATGATTTTATGTTAAAGATATTGTCCAGACTGCTTTTAACATGTTGCAGTTTGCTTTTTGGTGAGTGTATATCAGCTCATCCACAACACAATGAAACTGCCATAAAAATAACTCAACAACATAAATCTTACCTCCTTCCCTTTTGTTTCCCCATTTTCATACCATTCTACAGTCACACTTTTTGTGTCCAAGTTGATTCCACTTATCATTGAGGAGTGAATGCGTCCTAGAGTAAAAATAATAATAATATACAGTCAGACAAAGAAGATATTCAGCTATGATCTTAGAAAGATAAAGGGGTCTGAGTGCTCAAAGGATACTGTCAGTGCTTGATAGCCTTGGTATAAGTATTTTTGTACCAGAGAATAATATTGTTATTACTGTTAAGCAAATGTTTTTTTCTTTTTTTTTTAAGAAATAGGGTGTCAATAAATCATATAAGTTACCAGCTGAATGTCATTTTTTTTAGCATATTTTCTTTCAATATACCAGTTTTTCTTTTTTAACAAATAATAAATTGTTCTTGGGACTACAGATTTCATGATTTGTGCTGGTACTGGTGAATATAGATTTAAGAACTACAGATTTACGCCGAGGAGATAAATAACTGCAAACTTTTTATTTATCGTGTTGAATGTAGACATTCCTTATTATATGAAGAATGTATGAATATCTATGTTAGAGCTATGTAGATAAGAATCTTCCACAAGATCTGATTGATGAAACCCACTTTAAAACGCATAATACTTAAACCGATTTTCCCCCTGAAAAAAGGAAAGCGTCGTTACTAAGGCGAGGAGGTAAAGAGATGAGATGTTTACACTTTGTATCACTCAAATACACAGGCAAACAACCTTCAAATTATGTTAACGCGCCGGGTAATTTACTCGACAGTAACAAACCCTGAAAAAATTGACACCGCACTATGAAAAAGTTATTACACTATATTTTATGAATGCAAAAAGTAGGTTGGTCGTCGATTTTCCTGAGCCCTAAGAGAAAAATGGTTTTTGTTGTTCTTGTGTTGTAAATTGAACTTCACCTACCATCGGTACGCTGTATGTCAACTTTGATCCCAACCACAAGTTTACTGTATTTGTCCATGGAGACAGTTCTGTTCAACCGTATATAAGAATGTAATCTTCTGAGGGAAAATCTAAAGCCGTTGCGCTCTTCATTCGTTTGTAAATTCGGATTTTCCGCTCCAAATCACTCCTTGGCAGATTCAGTGTTGGAAATTTTACTAAACGAGCCAGCACATGTCCAGCGTTACTTCAATGGGTAGATACAGTAAGTACTTTGTGTACGGCGGAGCGTATTATGTCTGGGTAAATGAAAGGACACTCCTTTCATCCTCACTCTGGATATATATATTTTTTTCGGGGGGTTTGGGGGAGGGAGAGGGGGGGGGGGGGGGGGACTGCAGTCGAAGGTTGGATACTTCTTAAAGAGATGATGTTGTACTTTGGGCAGCCAGCAAGAGCCATAATGGGTCTTGGCAGCCAGTCAATTTGACGCTTCGTCAACATACATTCTCAAATCTAAAAATGATCATAATCTGAAAGTAACTTTAGATCACTTTTGAAAATATATGTTGACTAGCATCCGAAGCTTCAAATTTAGAAAAAATGCGATCAAAGTTCACGATGTTTATCACCGCTGTTTGTCTTTTATTTTTAGTATAACTTCGATGTCCCAAGAACAAAAGTCTTAATGAGCAGACGTTTCTCGCATGTCTTTTAACATTTACGAAGTCGTTCGCGTCGCTTGTCTGTCGCATACCATAAAATTCCGAAAATAAGCCCCGGGGCTTATATTTTTCAAAGGCAATTTTTGAGGGGCTTATAGTCGGAGGGACTTATGTACGGAGGGAAATTTGCGTTTCAAAATCGATTGGGCTAGCTTTTAGTGGGAAGGAAACTTACCGTTTTTGCTTTGTTTTACTTTGTACTCGAGGGCAAATTCCAAGTACAAGCCTCCCAGGGGGCTTATATTCGGAGGGGCGATTGAACGGAGGATTTTTCGCGTTACGATTTTATGGGGCTTATATTTGGAGGGGCTTATAAATGGAATGGCTTATTTTCGGAATTTTACGCTATTTGGTTTGTCAATTACGCGACAAACAAGCGACGCAAACGACCTCGTGTACGCTAAAAACCATGCAAGAGAGAAACCTCTGCTCACAGGTGATATATATAGAAACTATTTTGAGGATGCAAGTCACCTCTCTTCTACCCTGGGTACCAGAGGTTTTTTTTCTCGTGTGCGACGGGGAACTTCGTTTTGTCGGCCGCAGGCCGACACGTGTTCGGCCAAAGGCCGAACTGACACGAGCGGAAACCGCGCAACCTGGCACCCAGGGTACCTCTCTTCCCATCACTGATGGTGCGTAAACAATAGGGCCTGGACACCAATACAGAAAAATATCCATTTTATTTAAATATTAATAACTCAACAGCGACCAATGAAAGTATTATTTGTATATAATGGCGTTAGAAAACCTAACTTATACCGACTCGTGTTGTCTCAACAAGAAAATATATATTTTTTTCTTAAACAATTACGCTTTAAGTATTAATTCTATATAAACCTCACCACGTATGCACTTAATATTATATCGGCTGACATTCTTAAAGATATATTCGCTAATCAACCCCCAAACAGACTGAACAAGAGTCTTCACTAGATATTTGTAATCTACCAATCCATAGCACGGTTTCTTTTTTCACAACACTTAATGTTTTTTTAAGAACTGTAACCCTACAGGTTATGAATTGAATTTTGATATAAAGCAGTTTCTTTTTTTTTCTTTTTCATTTTTTTCTATCCCTTACTCTCTTCGAAGTTGGTCGGGGTGGTACGCACGCGAGCAGCGAGGGTGTCAGCAGCAGTCACGCGCGTGGCCTTTTTCTTTTTCGAAAAAGAAAAAAAAAAAGGAAGACCGAAGATCGAGAAAACTGCTCATTGTCTAACTTAAGGTTAAACAAGCCCTTCCCTTATGAAGAGCGAGAAAAGAAAACTTAACCCTCTGGAAAATGATCACTTGAATGGTTACACTGTGGTTTTTCGTCCAGGCCCCGGTTGTTCAAACGTTGGATAGCGCTATCCACCGGATAAATCACTATCCAGCGGATAAGTGTTACGGAAATCAATTACGCTATCCGCTGGATAGTGATTTATCCGGTGGATAGCGCTATCCAAATTTTGAACAACCTAGGCCAGGAGTCTAATTATCATACACTTCAAGGTAGTTCTAACCCAAGAATCCTGCAGTATTACCACTCTTAGAAACCTAATCCTAACAGTGACCAACAAAGAGCAGCTACTGAGCATCACTTTCCCGTGGTATTGCTTATTATACGGTACAAGGTGGTACTAACTTTTGAGTCTGTGGACGCTTACTCAACCGAAGACTACTTCGAAGAAGAATATACGATCAGAAACCCTTAGCACAAAAAAGGTCACACGTTAGCTCTGACGGCTTTTACACAACACAAGCGGTCTATGCAGGACCTATCAGCTGTTAGTTAGCGCTTCTTCCTCTTGCGTTTCTTGGGCTGCTTATTTGATCCTTGGTTTCGTTCTTCCCTAGGCGGGTTAAACTGACCGAAAAATGCACGCATGAAATTTTCAAAATCTTCTTCCTCTGACCTGTAAAAAAGCAGCAAACAAAAACCATTTTACAAGGTAAAATCTGAATAGATGGAGAATAATACAACAAAAAATGGGTAGAATTTGGGGAAGCTTTGAGTTTCATGTTCTCACATAAAAAATGAATGCTAGAGACTAACAGAGGGTCACAGTAGGGTCGACAGTCGGCCGTAAAACAGTAAACATTTTAGTCGTTAGGCGTAAGAACCGAACTTGTTTAATCGTTAGTCGTAATAAGAAGGTAAAAATGGTAAAGGTACACACGAGTATTGTGACCCCCCCCCCCCCCCTGGACGGGAAGCTAGTCCATCGCAGGGTTACCCCCCAGCATTTATACACCTGGGTGGAGAGAGACAAAGTGCAGTAAAGTTCCTTGTCTAAGGAAACAACGCGATGGGCGAGGCTTGAACCCTGGACCTCCAGATCCGGTGTTCGAGGTGTTAACCGCTCAGCCACACACGCCTCCTCTAGTCGTAAAAAGAAAGTTAACCGTAAAAGATTTTAAGGCCACTAGTCAAGGAGAAAGTTTCAACAGCGCTTGAAAAAAATGAATGAACTAGTGGCTGATGGACACTATTTCAACCTGTGTTTTCCATTTTGAAAAGGTTCTTAGAAGCCTAGACCAACAAAAACGTCTGACGTTTTGTCAAAACTTTTTTTTCTCCTTCATATGTCTGTTAACCGTAACGGTGAGACTGAAATTCACCTTTAGCCGTAGAAATGCGAAAAATACTCACCATTAACCGTAACTGCCACCATCCAATTGAAACCCTCTAAAGAGCAATTTACATACAAGATAAACGAACCTACCTTGAGTTAAAGCCGCCAGGATAGGATTGTCGAGTCTTGAGTTTTAGGTGAACCGTATGAGGATTGGCCTCCAATCGATAATTGCCGAGACCCTGCAAACAACAAATCTTTCCTTACGCACTTTTTTTTCAGAATTGTTTCAAAAGGAAATTTCACGTTTGCTTTGATTTCCCGCCACTTTTAAACAATAAGAAACCAACAAATCGTAAATTGCTCGCCCGCGTTTTTTCCCGCGCTAAACGTTTAAAATTCTGGTTGATCCAACGGATACTTTGCCTCTGTTGTGATTGGCTAGTTCAGAGCAAGAGTCGGAGAGAAACCCTCGAACGAGGATGCCGTACCCAGTTAATTGTTGTATAAATGTAATTTTTGATTAAACACCATTTAAGAGGACCACAAAAAGAATCCCTCGTTGAAATAACAGACTCCGAAGGTCTTTATTACCTTGAGGTAGGCACCACTCAAACACCATCATTCCCAGAATGATTACTTGCAGTCATCAGATGGTCAAAATAAAGACGTTTTTACTGACTCGCACCGTATAACACCCCTTTGGCACTTTTAGGACACTCAAATGTAGGTATTAAAAATCTGTGCGCCAGAGAATTATCATGCGCGCTTTCCGATTTCGCAAGTTTTTCTCGTGGCTTAAGATGAGTAGGTCTGTGACCAAGACCGAAGCTTACCACCGTACTCGAGAAAAGAGCTCTGATACCCAGAGCGCAATGACGGTAAATCTGAGAATTTCTGCTTAGTGTATAGATGTACCTGGCACGCTGCCCAGTCAGTGACATCATACACTTCACCCTCCATGCAAGCGTAGAAGTGAATCTTATAACCAAGAAAACTGCTTTCCGCCCACAAATCTCCCTGGAAAAAAGCAAAATGAAATAATAAAATCAGATTATGACGATCAAGGTCATCAAAATTAAGGAAATGATCGCCAAATTTAAACCAAGCCGATAAAAAAACAACTTCTCCTTAAGAGCAGTAAAAGAAATGAATAGAGCTTGGAAAGGAGAATTTGTCCGTTGATACTAAAAAATTGAAATTCCTTACCTCTTTCGCAGCATGTCTTGTGTTACAACGACTGCAATACCGCGCCGTCAGAACAAACCGGTCTGTGCTGTAGCGGCGGTGTTTTCCATCACACTGATTACAGTGTAAATAATTTTGCATCTGCGTTAGAAAAGAGAGAAATCTGAGACTTGTATGTATGAAGCATGCGCGTTAGTCATAGCCTGTCACAGCCGTTCAGATTGTGGGACAGTGCAAGAAATGAGAGAGATGTGAACAGGAAAAACACCGAGGGGTGGGGTAGGGAGTGAGCATTCCCTTCTCTCTCCCTCTCCCTCTCTCTCTCCTACCCCTTATTTTTTCCCGCTCGCTGACTGGCGCAATAATCCACTATCTGACCACCTGGAACAGGCTCTATTAGTCACGCCGTTAAGAACTAGGTGTGAGTCTGTGAGCAATCCCTCATTTTCCAGGGGGTGTACCCTCGCGTATTTCGCTTGCTCAGCTATCCCTAAGGAAAATAATACCCTGAGAAATTAGTCGACATTTCTCGACGCCATCATTAGTTTCATCGCGAAATGACGTCTGAGAAACGAGCACAAAAATTCCATACTGATGACGCGTTACTACCCAGATCTGGGTAGTACTTTTGATTGGTTGTGCCGCGAGAGAAATTTGCTTCACATTGTAATTATTGCCACTGGAGTTGTCGTCCTCGATCCTTACAGGGATAATTCCCCCATCACCAATTGACTAAACATCTTTTCACTGGACGTGTAAAATAATTCATACATGTACATTTTGGACAAGCTTAAGTTTTACGTAATATACTAACTTAACTGTCAGGAAGATATTGATCAATCTACGCCTGGAATAGTTGCGTGATCTATGACAGTATCATACCTCTTGCATCTTCTTTCCAAGATCAGCAAAAAATTGTTCAGGACTGGATGGATGGCCAGAACTTCCCTCCTACAAGGAATATATTACAGTGTTACTAAACTGCACCATAAAAATTACCCGATGTCTCCGTTTTCCGGGCAAATTTGAGCCAGTTGTAAACTCTTTTCCAGCGCTGTATTGGACTGGTATCACATCCGGGGTGGGGGTGGGGTGGGGGGGGGGGGGGGGGGGAGGGAATTGCTACTTTTGCATACCCCATAAACATAGTTTTCAGTTTGTCTTAGGATCACTGCATGCCATGCCCATGAGAAACTGAAAACAATAGTTTTGCAAACTGTTGGAGGGGAAATAAGGTGTATTATAGGCAATGCCACAATGGCGAATAGTAAGGGATATTGTTGTTATAAGGTTAAAATTACCTTTCTACCGGCACTTGCCCATTCCTCCTCTCTCCTCTTCCACGCCATTTCTCTGTCATAATCTCTGCGTTTATCCTGTTTCAAACATACATTGTAAATTATTACAAGTGTAATGTTAACAAACAATACCCAGTGAAGTGTATTTCATCACAACTGATGTGTCCATTAAGAAAATCCTCTGGTTGTGACTAACATCCAAAGTCTGGTGATGTTTTATTTGAATGAAATGTTAGATGGTGCTATCCATCCAACAAATCCACCTTTTGAATAATTGGGTGCAGTACTTTTTCATAAGGTGCAATGTATTCAAAGTAAACAGACTGCAAATTATAGTAGTTGCTAAAAAAATGTATCTATGTGTCCCAACTGTTCATCAGTAGGATGAATTTAGTGCACAGTTTTAACTTTCGAAACATGGATGAAATCCAATAATGTGACTGAAATAAATGCACTCTCTTTCACAGTATTTTTCTGTAATATTTAATAGAGAGGAGAAGTGTGACGTCACGTTACCATGGTAGCAAAAATTTATGGAAGTTAACAAAAGGGAGCTTAGGCAACAATGATGGCGACGGCAACGAGAACGGCAAAAAAAGCAATAAGACTATATCAGTAAAACAACAACACTTTGCACGCGCTTCACGCCTTTATGCACATTTGTTAGCCATCGTTGCACGACTGCGACATGAAACTTCCTCATTTCACACGCCCACTTGACGGAGTAGGTGAACACAACACAGAAAGTTTCTTTTCCTTTTTCTAAACTCAGATACGGTCCTTTTGGATTCAACCCAGAAAATATCACAAGCATTTGACAAATTAAATGAAATTGAATAAGATCGATGAAGTTTAAGACAATGCGAATTTACTTTTTTAAGAGAATTTTCCGTTTGTTGTCATCCAAAAATTTTGCTACCACGGCAATGTGATATAACGACTTCTCCTCCCTATTCTAATGTTCTATTCTAGCAAAACAAATTATTAATCTGCATGTAGGTACTGTTTTGGGCACTTACTGCATCACTAAGAATGTCAAAAGCATTGGCAAGAATCTTGAATGCTTCATCAGCTTGACCATGTGGGTTCTAAGAGAAAAAGTAACATTAACATTGCTGGTAATCATTAATTCTCATGGTAGTTCTGTTGCATGGTGACATGTTCAAAAGTTGGATAAATTTTGAAAGTAGGAATTTGAAGTATGCAATTCACTGCCATTTAGTTCTTCCTCAGCTTTGAAGCTCTGTGCCACAATTACGGTCTGTCGCCACCCAGCTGTAGAAATAGGATGTTAGCAACACAACACTTAAGGAAAGGCTTGGCAATCTCAATAACTGGGAATCACTTCTGATCACCCACAAAGTCACATCATTATTGTGTGTTTGTGTCTTTAGATTTCATTTTTTTTCCATAAGGTCTTAGATTCCTGATTGAGGATCTCCTCAACTTGGCATGTCTCCAACCATAATTCTTTTATACCAGGACTTGACTTGTCTAAGAGGAGTTGCTGATGATGTCCTTTTCCAAACTGTGCTTTCAGTCTATCATTTAAAACAAATGTAGTAGAATTATACCACGTAATGAAGTGTCCCATACCTTGTCTGGGTGTATTAGTACAGCAAGTTTCCTGTATTGTCTTCTAATATCATCATCTGAAGCATCACTAGGTACTCCAAGGACACTGCAATATTACAAACCACCAATTGCTATGAATTCATTATCTACACTTTTCATTGTACTTTATTTATTTTGGCAATGGCAATGAAAGAATGGATTGGAGGGAAAATGGAGGAATCGAAGAATTTACATGTAGCTAGTCATTGTCATTATTATGTGTAAATGACACAGCACAAGTACATGTATAAACACAAGAAAAAGTTGAGCTTCTCATGAAACTCCTCTTTTTCTGCAATCTTCATGCTGTTGCCTTAAAGGTGCCTTATGATTATATTGATTTACCCGACTTAATAACAAAAATTTCCTGAAAACTCGGCTTCTTATATTTGCAATGTCCATGATTGTAAACTCAATTAAATTGAATTTATTTTTATTTATTTGTTTATTTATTTAACTACTCTTTTTCTCTAGTCTTTCTTGTGATCTATATGTATATGTATTACATACGTGTAACCACTGCTCGCCTCGACTAGCTAACCTGCTAACTGCGGGCAGTGGATATTGCTTTCTGTAAAATTTGTGATAATTAATAAACAGTTGAAACAGTTGAAACAGTTATGCTAATCATGCACATAAACACCATTTTGCTAATGCTTTCATCTATATGTAAACAAGCCACCCTGTATCATCGCCAGCACACACAACTAAACATAAATAATATTAACTAAGTCCCAAATGTTTTTCCCTCATACACCCATGTATTTTCTGTAAAACTAAACAGAATTAAGCAGACATGTAGCTATAACCCAGACACTAGCATTAGAAGGTTGAGGCATGTGGTTAACACAAGTTTCAATGTACACCCAATACAAACTTCATGCACTTCCCCTGAGGCAAATTCTTGTTACACACAGACCTGTATGGGTCACTATCCTTATTTTGCAGCATGTGTGTTATTGCAGCATCCCCTGAATAAAAAATGGTAAAAAGGAAGACACTTTCAGTGATCATACTATGAAAGGCTCTGCTCTTAGAAAAACTGAAGGGAGCATAATCCTCTAAACCTGAGAAATCCAGGGTGCCTAGAATAGGATTTCTGTTAAAAAAGCTAAGACTGCTTAATATTATTGATCAAGAGGTAAGGCGGCATGGGCTACCATGTGCTGCTAGAGCTTAGCTCTGATTTGCTGTAGGGATTAGTTCTGTATTTGAATACAGCAAAATGCATATAATATTTAACAAAAACCTCCATCTCTAAGTTATGTACAAAGTAGTTGTAAAAATGTGCCAGTAGCCAGCACTGATCTTGGCTAATAACAAAACACTTCCCAGGCCCTCACTAATGTACACTCAATTACCATTCTTGGGTAAGTCATAGGTTGATCCTTGTGTAGCAGTTGTTTGTTGTGTTCCTCTGCGCTTCCTAAGCCACTCAAACAGAGGTGAGATTCTGCCCCTCACCGCACCAAACAACCTGTCCACTTTCAAAAAGTGAAACACCTTTCTGACCAGCCATGAAGCAGTATACCAAACACTGAGAAGATAAAATAACAAAGTTTACATCGCTCACTTGTCAATATCCAGTTTTCTAATCTTAGTGTATGATTTAGTTACAGGATTCCTAGCTTGCCTGGACCCTTACCACTGGCAGGGGTTTCAATAAAATTTGAAGTAGCCAGCAGATTTGAATCGAGTAACCAACTGTATCAACAGTCCACGTTTTCAAGGAGTGTCTGGGGGCATGCTTCCTCAGAAAATTTTAAATTGCACAGCCCTAATAAGCAGTTTCCAGCATTTAGGGGACTAAACTGAGTATAAAAGAGCAAGTTTTCCATTTAAGAAGATTTGGGTTTCAGTCAAATTCTGATTTATTAGCCACACAATTAACTCCTGCAAGCAATGAACAAATGATAATTATACTAAGTTACAAACATTTCCACAAGAACAAATTATATTTTTGTCCATGACATTATTCAAACTAGTTGCTTCTTCTTCGGGGAAAAAGTAGCCAACTTCTTTGAGAAGTGTAGCTGACAAGTTTTGTCAGTCGTCGGTGCTTATTGAAACCCCTGCATTGGCCTAACACAGTAACATCAAAATACAATCAAACCTCCATATAAGACCACCTCTCGTAAGTGATCACCAATCCAAAACACCAAAATTTTCCAAGTCAAAATCTTACAGTTGGAACCTTTAGTAAATGACCACCTCCTGTAAGCGACTGTGACCACTTTTTGGGCTTGACGGTTAATCATTTTCCATTGTTTTTTACCTATAGTAAGTGACCACTTGATGCCTTCGCTGATCTCTATTTTTGCTCTGTGCATTATACTTCTTAGAATATACAAAAAGCATCGTGACAACATGGAACTACAGATGTCATAAGTTAGACATTGGATGCAATAAATTATTTTCCACAAAGTAGATGTGCCTGGACCTCTTCTTGGAAGAGGCCCCCCGGGGTTTGATTCTTGTAAATGACCACCTCCCGTAAGCGACCACTCAGTCTTTGCATTTTCGGTGGTCACTTATGGAAGGTTTGACTGTAGGTTGATAGATTTGCTTACCAGAATAGAATAAAGGTGATGATCAAGCAAACCAGAAAGAGGACGTAATAAGCAATCCACTTCGAAACATGGAGACACTTTGATGCCAACTTTAAACCTACATGAAGAAAATTGCCTTTCATAAGCCTCCACGAATCTCACCAAATACATTGGAATAGTTCATCAAAGAGTGACTGAAGACATACACAGTTAACCCAACCAAGTGACCCACACAGGGTTCCACTTAGCTTTTTATTGAGAGAGCTACTTTGGAAGAGCAGCATACCTAAAAATTAATGCAGTATACATTGTACAATCTGCATGCTACAAATACCTCTTTGATAAACAGCTTCAATGAGCCCAGTGCAATAAGCCACTGCTGTAGAGGTTTTTTTTTCTTTCTGTTTCCGGTTTGGTCTCTTTATGGTTTCTGGTTCTGGCGCAGGTCTGGGGGTGTCTTCAGCAACTCCTCTTTTGTGGTTAACCTTTGATTTGACACCTTCGTTTGCTCTGGAATGCTGTCTTTGTGTGTCATCACCATTTGATTCACCATCGACCTTGTCCTTTGAGTGCTCAGCCTTTGTTGATCCTTTGGTTTTACTTGGGACTTTGTTGTGACTTCTTTGTTTCTGTTTGTCTACAGGTTGGAATTTCTCTTTACCAGATGATTTCTTGTCTGCTTTCATTTGATTGGAATCAAGCGACGTTTTCGCCTTTCTGGACTCAGAGGCAGTGTCAGCAGCAGTAACTTTGCAGTTATTGACATGTTCCCTTGAATTCCTTCTCTCGCTTTTCAATTCACCTTTACCACTATGTTGTGCAGTTTCACCAACATTAGGTTTTGGTTTAGCATTGAAAGGTTCATCATTCTTTACAGCGGTTGTTGACACATTTGTATCAAAACTACAAGCTGAAGAAGATTTCTGATTTAACTCAGAACTCCTCGCATCACTTTCAACTTCCTTTGCTGCCTTTCCGGTTTTGACTTTACTGCTTCCGAAGTATTGTCGAAGATTATGATAAAACTCCTGCTGCGAAGACGAGAGCGGATCCTTGGCAGACTGTATTTGTGAACTACCTCTGCATTGTTTGTTACAAGTACAAGTTTGTCCACTTGGGCTAGAAACACAAACCCCATTAACAAAATGAATTCTGTTTTTCGTCCTGCTCGACGAGGGACTTACACTTTCTCTTGACAGTCCACATTTTGAGCAAACATTGCTACTAGAGCTACCATCAAGCCTCTCAGTCAAGTGGTCCTTTCCTTTGTAATTCCTACATTTGTCCTTGTCCAATTCATCAATTTCATCCAAAAAATCAGAACTTTCATGAACTTTGTTGGTGGTGTTCTGGCATAAAGTATCTGTGTCACTACAAGTTTCCTTTTCTCCTATTCCACCAGACAAAACCTCATAGTATTTGTCCCAATCATCAGTGGCCGATTCACGTGCCATACAAAACTCTTTCATAAATTTTGCATCAAGATTTCCATTACCGTTTCTGCATTCATTTTCAGCACAGTTGCCTTTATTGAACACAAAATCAGCTGATCCGTCAATACAGTGCTCCTGTGTATGTCCCACAGACCTCTCATCCGTATGCCTGCCTTTCTGTGAGTTGTTAGTTGATATAGGAGTGTTTTCTTTGTCTTGGTAACTTGGACTCCCTGAGTAAAAGTCATCATTTCCAGGAGGAATTTCAATTTCACTAATACCATCAATTGGACTTCTGGGAGATTTTTTCCTCCTTGAATTTCTTTTCACAAAAGATGCCCAAGGATTCTCAATGCTAGATTGTTCATGACCAACATCATGGCAACTCGAGGACAAAGTTGAGGACCAAGAAGTCTTATTTGGATTATCTTTGGTCTTCCGTGTTTCTGTCTTCCACTCATATGAGGAGATGTAATCTTGTCCATCATCCTGGTCCAGCTTTGGTCTGGTGACACTGGCATAGCTAACACCCTGTTGTTCTGAAGGAAAGTAGCTCATTTGAAGAATAGCCAGGGATTCTTTGTAGATTTCAGAATCAGGACTGATTCTAATGGCCTGAAAAAATTAATAAATTATGGTTAGACGATCAGATAAAGCCCATGGACACAGAAGCAAACTCACATTCCTGCAATCATACATTCTTGCTTTGTTAGTGAAGAGAGGGGAGAGTGAGGATGCTGATGGTTTAAAATCCTTCCTCTTTGGGAATTTAGCTGTAAATAACAGCTCATAGATCATGATAAGCCCTTTAACCCAAACATGGGTGCATGTAGCCCCAAAAGAAAAAATTGATGGAAATGACGACAGCATATGGATTCAAGTACATGGAGACCAATAAAAAATTATTTTGAGTAAAAGGTACAGTGTATGTAAGGGAATGCAAATCAGCCTGAATTACCACAGGTACGCTTATTTTGTTTTTGGTACAATGTACCTTACCCTGAATATTTTATGTTAATTTTTAATAAGGACTACAGGAATTTCACAAACCTGTTCCAACAATCTAATGGCCTCTGGGATCCTACAACAATCAACCAAGAGGAGAGCTTGTTCATAAAACTTTGCTGCTCTTTCACTACAAAGAAGAAGCATCACACTGTTAAAAAATATACCCTCCAAGCTCTTCTGTGGTAATCAGTTCTTTTATACATCTGCAGGGCTGTCACTACCATTTTAAGCTGCAGGGTACACTGCAATATATGCAATTAGAAGGTGGTGGTTTAACAGCAAGAAAGTTCGGTTGGTTCAGTCTCCTTTTGTGTCCCATGAAAGCATCTGTGAGTTATGCTCAGAATAGCCAGGGGAAATTCCCAGGCATCCAGCGCTTAGTGACAGCCCTGCATGGGGTTTTTGCACTCGTTTCACAAAGAGAGAGTAAATTACAGTCAAACCTGTGTACAACAACCACCCTTACGAAATGGCAAGGTGACTGCTATATACAGGGTGACCGCTATATAAAGGTCAACTTTGCAGAAAATATAGGGCAACTGAAAATTTTGGGAAGTTGTCGTGACCGTAATATACAGGGTGACCGCTATATACAGGGCTGTTATGTACTGGTTTGTATTCACTGGCATGACAAGTTTTCAAGGCTTAATTTAACACCTGAAACAACAAAGTTCATGTTGCAATTAAGTACACAGAAAGAAGACAGGTTACTGGGGCAATCACAGGTCCCCTTTACTGACACTAACAATCTTAAAAAAAGAAACAAAATTCTCTGGCAAGGACACAATTCTATTGTCACAACATTTTGCTTCAAATTAATTTTGTCCGCAACTTGCCCACTTGTGTATACAAGCCTTACTGACTCTACTACGGGATTATTTTTCACCCACGTTTCCCCCCTAATTACACTGCATAAAGAAGGTACAAAGTAGAAAACTATGATGTTGATAAAAATTTAGTGGTATTTCCTCATTTACATGCGACAGATTCTAGAAAAATGGAGAACTTGCCTTAATTTTAGAGTATATCTTCTAATGAGAGAAAGTAGCTAAATTAAAAACTAAAAAGTAGCTAGAATTAAGTGCACTTCCGTAAGCGGAAATAACGTGGAAATGCACTGAAACTGAATTCGAGGGGAAATGTTTAATTGTCTGACTGCAATGCACGGATTTTCTATCTATTAGGTGAGCAAATAAAGTTCTTAAAATATGCAAGGTACACATTTGAAGCTACTTCTTTCACTTTCACAAGAAAAGTTTTCATTTACAATAATTTGACTTAATGTAACTTAAATTCAGATTTTAAGGGCATATAATTCTTGTCAAGTACAATATATATTGTCATCGCATCTACATTATTAGCAGGGTTTAAAGATCAACAAGGAACAGACATGAGCTCAAGTGGGACACAAAATATTCGTTTGGGGTAATCTAGTTCATAAGAGTGTTTTTTTGGAGACAAGGGTCGTTGTGATAGCCACATAAGGAAACCACCGGCGAAGAAGAAAAACGTGGTGTATCCAATCCACTCCACTTTTTAAGACATGACGAAAACGGCTTCAGACAGCCACGCATTTCTCACGTCTTCTAGGTCAAAATTACAAGCAAGCGACCTTTAATACCTTTCTGCATCTCGTGGGAGATTTCCTAGAGTTTCCATTGCATGCTAATACAACCGCTTGAAGCAAGTCATCTTGTTCGTGCAGTAAGTTTTCATTTTCGGGTACCAACCAGTGTCGTCGTGTTGAGTTCTTCAGCCATCAGACCAAAAACGGGAACTTGAGAAGACGAGACGGCTATTTTTTTCTCAGCGGTCTATTGGCGGGAAAATCAACTTTGTTCGTTTCCAGTGTGTTTCAGTTCATGCAAACGAGGCTCACCTCAGACTCCTCCATTGACGACACGTGTATCCAACATGGCGGCATGTCAATTTCTTTTTCGAATACAAATTTTCTCTTTATGTTTCCTCTGTCTTCGTTTGTTTAGCCTATATACAACATCAGCATCAAGTATAAGAGGGGTTTCTCTAACTAGTAAGTATTTTCTACTGTATCTAAACGTTTACAGAGGCGATCTGCGCTGCAAATCTGGTTCATAGTGGTTAAAAATTTCCAGGACTTATCGATACTGCAGAGTATTGTTCTATTTTGTTTTAGGTAATGATGATATAATTTAGCCTTCGTTTTACATGAGGAAACTATGTCATAATTATCTCTTGAATCGGTGTAAGACCTTGTTTGTATAATAATTGAAACCCAGCAGAAAGGGTAAATCTGGATGCAACTTAATTTGCCTTCCATGTTTAACCCTTTAAACTTGTATAGAGTACCGAAGTGTGACGTCATAAAAAATGAAATTTGTGAAATTATGGGATTTGTTAAGCTATTCTGAAAGAACAACGTCCAAGACGCCTACTCGCCAAAAATTAGCAATTTGGAGCAAATTGTCTCTGAGATATTAGCCCAGATATGCTCTGATGACTCCATACAAATCCCTCTAAATCTTACCTGGTTCCTAATCTTATGAACCAAGCCAAATTTAGAAGGATTTGTATGGAATCGTCACACCATAACTGGGCTAATATCTCAGAGACAATTTGGCCCGAACTGCTAATTTTTGGCGAGTAGGCGTCTTCGACGTTGTTCTTTCAGAATATCTTAACAAATCCCATAATTTCACAAATTTCATTTTTATGATGTCATCACTTCGGTACTCTATGCAGTTTGATTTTAAGAGTTAATTTTTTCATTAACGGCAAGTTGTAATTACACTTTCAAACAATGTAAAGTTCGATAAAAGGAAGCTGAAGAATGCAGGTCTGGAGAAGATTTAGTGTTGTTGTTTAATGAAGCACTAAGTTTCTATGGTTTCAGCTGACAAACCATTCATTACCATTTGCAATAATTATGTGCTTCATGCATATTTTTTGTTTTTTCTTTTTAGGGTTACCATTTTATGATAGCTCAAAAGACTTCACTTGCTTTGATGGCTCTCTAACAGTTCCTTTTAATTCTGTAAATGATGATTATTGTGATTGTGCTGATGGTTCGGATGAACCAGGTATGGTAGCCATCTCCATTTTTTGCCAAATGGTGTAACATCAATAAACTGTTATTTGGGTTTTCAGTGATTTTGTTACAAATTGTTATGGTGATTCCTGGGACCCATCTCGTGAAACATCGTGAGTCCCAGTTAAAAATGCTTGGCCCATTATGTAACCAGACAGTTAATCTGAAGACAGACTCAAAAACTCTGTATTACAGTATACTGAAATTAAAATATAGTCCTTCTATTTTGAAGCACAACAAAGGCCAAAAGAATATGCATCTTCCAACAACAGCCAAATGGGCCGAATATTTCTACAAATACACATGTTCAGATCAATGATCGATCTTGTGTCCTACGGAACGCATACCATGAATTATTATTTTACGTTTTTGGGAATTTTTATGCGTCAGGGACACAGGACGCAGAGGTAACAAAATCAGTGATTTTTCCTCATTGCAGAGCCTGTTCGCAGGCTAACCCCCCAAAACCCCTTTATCATTACACCTGTACGAATGGAGGGAAGGGATAAGCATTGACTAAATCATTAAAACCTTTCGATGCAAGATTATGACTAAAATTCTAAACTCAATCCTTTAGGAACTTCAGCTTGCTCAAATGGAATATTTCACTGTACAAATGCTGGATTTAGACCATTGAACATTCCTTCATCAAGAGTAAATGATGGCTTATGTGGTATGTCAGTCAGGAATTTATTTACATGTACATTGAGTGATATTTTACTTTTGTAATTACATGGTGCATGTATTCATGGCTATTAAAATATTAATATCAATAATAGTGGAGCTCCATGCATGCTCCAATCACGCCCGAGCAGAGCCCCATACCTAAGAAAATGTGGTCATCTATCCATCCAAGAAATTTTGGTGATCACATGACTGTCTGTCTGCCCGACCACCCATCTGTCCTCACCGTGGGGGAACCTACATTAAATGTCAACCTTTTAGGTAGTGTGGGAGCCTGAAACCTGATATTATACATCCATATTGTGGTTAATTGACAGCTGTCAAAACAGAGTATCCACTGACCAGTATCACATGACCATATTGCAGGCTCAGATGTCAACCCATCTAGGTTATGTGTTTTTTTTAAGTTCTCTGCTGACAAGTTACGAGTTTTTGACTGATCACAGGCTCAGTTTAAAGTGAATGTCTATTTATTATCTGGAACTTTGCCTTTAGCCTCGGCTAAATATATATATATATATATATATATATTATATTTTTAACATTCAGATTGCTGTGATGGCAGTGATGAATACGATGGATCAGTCAGTTGTCCAAATACCTGCAAGTAAGATATGAAAAATTACACGTATAAGAATCTCCAAGTCTAGTAAACAAAATAACCAATCAATTTTTATAGTAAAATTCTGCTAGTAATATTAATTTTCTTATTTGCAAATTAGGCATTCTGTTGGTAACAATACATCTTGTGACCTTTCTCTGTGAATGTCACAGTTTGTCAGAGATGATTTGTTTATTCTGGCCAAAAAGAGAGAAAGGAGAGTAAAAGGCCTTTCACCAAGTCATTTTGGGCACATGTGATTGCCTTAAGTGAAATATTCTCGTTATTTCTCTAATTGAGAAAATGCAATCTGTATAAGAAATTTTTTGTCTTAACACTACTCTCATTTTTTGTTAACTTTACATGAATTGAAAAACATAGAAAGTAGTTACAGCATGCAGTTATGATATCATAAGAACAGGCTTGTCACTGGTGAATAAAAATTAATTCCATTCAACCTGATCAACAACCTTGCTTCACAAATTTATTTCAGGGAACTTTATAAAGAACTTTATCAAAAACAGAAAGAAGAAGCTGAACTAGCAAAGCAGGTACCTAAACCTTCTCACCCAACTTTGCAGTTTTAAATAATTTTTCAGTTAACTTGTTTCCATGGTCTTTGCAACTACGATGTAGCTCAGGGCTATACGTATATTTGGATCACCCTTTAAATCCACGACCCCCGATGCCAACCCTAATCTAAGAGTTTGTAAGGCTTAAGGGTTAGAGTTGGGGGTAAGAGCTACAGTAGGGTTAGATCAGAGACGCAATGAGAAGAAGTAATCAGCTCATTTTTTTTTTCATTTGCTACTACCTAAGTGACATCCCATACTACTCATGTCTACTGGTTTTAAAAAGATAAATGTACAAATTAATAATTACGAAGCTACAAGAAAAAGGAAATTGATGCGTGGAAACTTTAATGGTAAAAATAGGGCTAATATGCACAATTGTATAAGACTGTGAAGCTGGTATCCATGATTTTCTTGATTCGAGGGTCTCGCTGTAAAACAAGACTACAGCAGACAGGGTCAAGAGACAAAAGAAGAGAGAAAGGTATGTGTTTTTTGGTTTTACATCTAGACATGGTGGGAGATGGCTGAGGGTAACTATTAACCATTGTTCATATTATCAGTTCCCAAAGAGCCGAAGTAGTCATTCCCCATAAATTCTTCGAGGACTTAATTGCAGTACTACCTAAATGTCACCCCGGAGCTGAATGTTTGGAGCTTATATCTGGTGCTAAAGAACTTTGTTATGCTGTTAAATTGGAAAGTGCATGACTTTCTGTAGTGATCACTTTTTAATTTTCTTATTGCATAATTATTAATTTAGGCTTTTCATGTTCCTTTTTGCTTGAATTTATAATCTAGATTAATTTCGTATAAAAATCATTCCTGTTTTAAAATCCTTTTTAGCAAAAGCTTGAGGAACTTAAGAAGCAATTGGAAGATAAGAAAGCTTTGGTTGAAGAACTGAAAGGTACTATCAATAATGTTACAAGCATCTACATGTATACGTAAGAAGCATCTTCAATACAACTTACCTAATGAGTCTCCTTATAGGCAGTGGGTCTGGTACACAGGTGGAAATCAGGAGTTTAAGCCAGGAAATTAAATTGTTAATCTACCAGACCCTTGCAATAACTCTTTGTCTTTTACATATTGATATATTAGTGTTTTCCCTTATTGTATACTCAGGGAAAAAAGAGGAAGTTGAGGCAACTGAAAAGGAAGCCAAGGACAAACATGAAAAAGCATGGGAAGGTTAGATTCTTTATTGTGCTTAAATTAGGGTCTTAACAACATGAATACCATATTATTTTGTCCAGTTTTATTAAAATGGAGCCATTAGGCTTGGCTTGGACATCTTTGTGGCAAATATTTGTAGGGTTTTTTTATTCAAGTTCAAGTTCATTTATTCACACTTATTCAATTACAATACAACAACAATAAGGCCAGCATCGGAAGATAGTCCATTGACAGGTCTAACAGTGGGTAGGGGGCTGGGTAACCGATGGCATTGTGGCAAAACCAGAGGGTGGGTAGGGAGGGGACTTTTTGTCAAGTTTCGAAATGTTTCTGTGTCTTCTCAAACGTGAAATTTATTCTGAATTGTTTGGTTGTCTTGTGGTTCATTCATAACAAATGGTTGCACAGGGCACCCACCCGACCGTAACTTGGTTCCATAGCGTGGCATGTGAAAAGGATTTTGCATTGGTCTGGTTATTCTTCAGTTGATATGCTTTATGAGTTCTGTTCTCATAATTTTTTGTTTAGAAACCAAGGTCAAGATATTGGCTGAAAGAGACAGAGCATCTGCAGAGGCTGCTTTTAAAGCTCTTGATACTAATGCTGATGGAAGGTGAATATGTTGCACATTTTTTAGTCATTCTCTGGTATTTTCAAGGCTTGTCAAAAAAACAATTTTCTTCCATAAAATATGTTAGTATTTATTTATTATTTTTGAAGAATTCATGGAAAGGGTGAATTTATTTTACCATTATAGCTCTACTGCTGGGTTTATTATGAAAACATTTTCATTTTTTTTTTTGCAGTTTTTCAATATAAATAATTATAATATGTGCTATGTCTTCACTACAGACTCACAATCCAAGAACTTGTTGATACTGAACTCATGGATAAGAAATACACTGAAGATGAGGCTAGAGTGAGTGTCTGTAATACACCACTGTATTTTGCCATTTTATACTCTCAAATCTTTACTTTTAATTAATACAAAACATACACAGTATTACTACAGCATCTCGGCTAAATCAAGTCTCATAAATATTGATAATAATGAAATAATGATGATCATGATGATAATAGTAAGGTTATAACCATTGTAGTAGCAATTATTAATAGTAATATTAAAAATAATAATGATTATGTTATTACAATGTTGTATACTACTCATTAACCAAGAGTGAGGTCATTACCGGGAAATGTCAGACTGAGGCCTTGATGTATTGCTTGGTCAATACATTAAGGGTGAGGTCTGAGATTTTCCTGTAAGGACCGAATGGATGAGGTTAATAAGTTATTTATTATTATTATTATGACCTTTTCATTATGGACCTGAGCCTGCAATCAATTAAAACCAACAACTGGTCAGCAGATAACTTTAAAAAACACAACACCTCAATGAGTTGTACAATTGAGCCCACAATACAGTCAGGTGATACTGGTCAGCGGATACCCTTTTTGACAGCTGTCAATTGACCATAACACGGATGTTTATAAGGATGTCCACTATCAAGTTCAAACACAGATTGCATATGCCTTGGACACCTAGCTAGTAATGCCTGAACATTACAAGAAAACAGCCAATCAGTGCGCACAGGGCTCCTGGTGTGCATGCATGTACTACTGTAGAATAAAATAAAATATGGAAAAAAATAATAATAGTGATGACAGTAATGGATAAGATCTGCAATGATTGAAATTATTTTTTTCCAGGAGCTTCTTGGAGGTTATGAGGAGTCAGACTTTGAAAGCTTTTTCACCGCACTTTGGAGCTCATTCAAAGGGAAATACCTTCATAAACAGGTAAAATGATTAAATTTTGTTTCACTTTTCTCTTTTGAAGCCATTGGAGGAGATTTTTATTAGTTACAGTGTTGTTGACAGCACCATCACTTTACTTTTCAGTTAAAAAATTTTCAAGTTGGGTGTTAGTAGACCCAAATAGTGTTCATGACTGTATAGAGCTGGGGTGGCCATAAAGTTGACTTGAAAAAGCAAGGGTTTATGTGTAGTTAATGAACAAGCAGTCTTGTTAAGTTTTAGACTAGATATAAAAAACAAACTGAGTTAAAGTATAGCCCAGGGCGATTGAATTTTGCTGTAGAGATAGCAAATTCTTTTCTTAACTTGTCCTATGGGCAAGCAAAGTTTTTAAGGCAATTCAAATTACAGAAGAACTGTAATTAATCCTGCTCATCCTTAAAGTATTTCAGGCTAATTTAAATAACTCCTGGGCTAGTACATGATCGCTACAGCTTGCCTGTGTGGCAGGCTGTGAAACTGACTTTCTTTGCACCCTGTTTAGTCTTGCAGTAGGATTTTGATTTGGCTTGATTTTGGCCTAGACAATTGGACGTATAAGCCATGTCTCCATCAGAAACAAATTCATCAATATTAATTTCCTTTCTATCTTCTATAAGAATTGTTAATGAGTTCTTGAAGAAAGAAAGGTAAATAATATTGATTTATTGTATTTAGTCCATTGTTGAGTTTCAGTGTATATACTTAATTTATGAGTGTTATAAAGTGATATGTCTGATAATCTAAACTCCAACTAATAAATGTCATTCTATTATTCCAGACAGAACCACCACCATCTGAAGAATCTGAGAAAGGGGAAGAAAAGCCAACAGATGGTGTGTTAATATTTAGCAGAAAATAATGTTTCAAATGTGGTTGAATATGTGACATTAAGATCTGACTAGAGGAAGCACTCATAATGTTTCATAATAATTCTGTATATTGGCACCACATGCCTACAGGTTTTTTAAGTATAAATTTTTGCTTTTAACTAATCCAGGAAGGCTAGAAAGTCTAACTGTTTGCAGATTTCAAAGGGTAGCACTTTCTCCTCAGTTGTTTAAAGGGGTTATTTCACAAGGGTATTGCTGTTTAAGGCCAATTCTCTGCTGAAGTTATTACTTAGTGCTTTTAGAAATTGTACCCATACACAAAATGCTCCTGTACAGTAATGAAGATATCTGACAAATTTTATCAGGGAGCACAGAGCATAATTTTTCTGGCAATTTTTGGAGGAAATAGCGTTGAAACTTGAAAATGTTGGGCCAACTTTTTCAAGGTTTGATCCATATCCATCCTCGCCATCCATTTTTACCAACCAAGGTTCTATCTAGGATTTATCTTTTGGGGGAGAAGTCCTGAGTGGCTGAACGCAACAAGCTTCCTAGGGGGTCCAGGGACAAGATCCCCAGAAATTTTTTGAAATGAATTTGTGCTGAGATATAATCTGGTGCATTTTGAGACACAATTTTGAGAAATGTTACAGTGTGTGCAATGACCTTGTCGTGTCTCGATGATTTTTCCAGTATAGTTACCTATATACCATAGCGATAACAATATTTTGGGGGGGAAGCTTTACTGCTCAAATACCCTAGATAGAACCCTGTCGACGAGAGGAAACAGTTTTGGTACCTAAATAATGGTCTTAAAGAATTAAACTGGACTGTTAAATCTGGATTTCTGTAGAAGCAAAGACACGTTTTATATTTTTTTAAGAAAGTTAACAAATAGCATGACACACCGTCGCAAGGAACCTGAATTGATATTGTTATTGGAAATCAAGCATTGCGCGCACAACCTACAGATAAGTCAATTATCTTCTAGCAGATAACTAACTAATATGTAGGTTGCGCTGATTTCCAAAATTAGCTGTAAGTTCTTAGCCAATGAGAAGACAGTGAGTTAAATGTATAATAAATTTATTTATTTGTTATGAACCTTAAGCTGCAGCTGCTGAGCGTGAGGACCCACCCTCCCCCCCTCCAATTGACGACAACCTTGATGAAGATGAAGATTTGCCAGATGTTCCTGGCGATGATGATGATGAGGAGGAAGAGGAAGATGAAGATGGTGATGATGGGAAAGAGATTCCTGATGAACTTAAACAGGAAGCTGAAAAAAGAGCTGCAGAAAGCTCCAAAGAGGGTGAGTTCATAAATCAAATAAAACTCTCTAAACTGTATATCCAAATTGTGATGGTTGTGATGCGAGTTCACAAAACCGTATTCCCTCTATTGAATTTTTAGCATTTCTGATGCTGTACTTTTACCATAGGACAGCATTTACTTCAAAATTACATTTTTTTTAAATCAATGACAACAATTATCATTATTACAATAAAGCAATAATTTTTAACTATTATGTAAGACAGAAAGGTGTCTTTTGCTGAGATTGAATCGTAATTGTCTGGTTGGTGTAGATTACAAATTTGTACCAAGTTATTGCCTTAAAATCCTTGAATAAATGCACATTTTTTTTTTGATTGGGTGGAAAGTTTATTCGAGAGTGGTGTTTATTGCTAGTTTTGCTTTCATTGAGGGTGGCATTAAAACCAGACTTGAGTAGCTTTGAAAAAAGAAGTAACTTTAAAGCTTTACATTAACAAACGATCATGGAATTTATGTATTACTCATTTGTGAATTTATATTCTATTCTAAGACTAGCCCTACGCTTCAGACATTTCCTTTTGAATCTGAATTAAAATAGCATAATCAGTATTATTATCAAGCTTTAATTTTTTTCTCTTCAAGTTAACAGAGGTTAAGTAAACCTGACTGACTTTGCTGTGGCTTTTTGCTTACAGACAAGAAAGAAGGTGATGATTTAAAGATGCCTGAATACGATGAAGAGACACAAGCCAAAATTACTGGTACATTTTATTTGCTCATCATTGACGCGCTGTGCAGTTGAGGAGTTGTACTAACAATTATTTTAATTTTTGCTACAGCTGCTGATGAGGCCAGGAAAGAATTTAATGATGCAGAGTCAGCTACTCGGGACACAGAAAAGGAAATCAGGTCTGTTTATCTGTTTATGCCCCAATATCCACATAAAAATTCTCCAAACTTATCTCTATACATTCCTTAAAGAATGAGTTGAGAGAATTTGATAAAAGATCAAAGCATTTTCTCTTAGGTGATCATTTTATTAATTCTCATAACCTAATCTCTTGACAATGTATGGACATTGTTAGGAGAAAATTGATGTTGGTCACTATTGGGACTTAAAGGGTTAACTGTTTATGCAAACAGCCGAACAACTTACAACAAATGTATGCGGTATATATGGTATGATCCAAAAATAGGCTGTGTGAGAAGACAGGCTATCAACTTTTTTAATCGTGTTATCCTGTGCAACATAGATAAAAAGGAGCGATAGGTGCAAAGGCAAAGATTTGCTTCATAATGCCTGTAGAGGAAACTAAGGACATTTATTATTGTTATAATTAAAGAAAGGTTTCTTCAGAGGAACTGATGAGAAGGGTTTGGTAGACGTTGTGGTCGACAAGAGCAAGGGACACATCTAGAAGTCCATGAAAAAGACATATGACAAAATGTATATTTTAAAAAGATTGTGTTGGGGGTAATCTACTCTAAAAATGATGAGAACTAGAAAGGCAAGTGATAGTTGAGTGGGGGATGACAGTGGGGCGTCGTCGTTGCTTACATGTAAGCTCCCTATTCGGTTGGATAAAAGCTGTGTTGCTCTTTCAAGCAGTATAACTGTGTTTGGTTCTCCTCTTTTTAGTGATCTTGAACGTGTCTTGAACTTGAATCTGGGTCAAGAAGAAGAATTTTCGCCACTTCAAGGCCAGTGCTTCGAATACACTGACAGGGAGTAAGTATGCACTTGTGTTACAACTAAATAAAGATGCACGAGCAGGGTGTAGTACATGTATTGAGGCGCGTCACGGAGTAGCATGGAGTGACATGTTATAGCGTAGTTAACCACAAATACTGGAGACTATCTTACAATCTTGCATTTGAATTCGAAGGCGTGTCAAGACAACTGAAGTTTCTTTTTCTTTCGATTTTCAGGTATCTCTACAAAGTTTGCCCATTTGACAAAGCTTCTCAACAACCAAAGGACGGAGGCTCGGAAACATCTCTCGGGTGAGCTTTTTGTCGAATTTCGTTTTCTTATTATATCTTTCCGTTATTTATAAGACAGGCATTTCTATCCTTTAATAGACAGGCAAGGTTGATAGACCAAGCGATCGAATTATGCTGCAATAGCCCCGTCGCCTACTTTGGGCTTTGTTAAAACTATAGCGGATAGCCTTTCATGTCGCGTCAAACTGGAGAAACAGTTTTTCATCCATTATCCGGACTCCGAGAAGTGGTTTCAAAAAAGATTGCTGAGTATTTGATGCAGCTTCTCAACTTTTGAAAACAAACAATAACAATAAAAAAATTAAAGGAAGAAGCTCGCTAAACTGTATTCATGAGTCGGTTTCCATCATTAAAGAATTTTTTGTAAACAAATTTATTTTAGAACTTGGGGTGAATGGACAGGAGACCCTAACAAGTACAGTCAAATGAAGTATTCAGGAGGACAGAGCTGCTGGAATGGACCCAGTAGGTCAGCTATGGTAAGTCCGAAAAAAATGGTGTTGTGTTCGCACATTGAGCGAGTACCCGTGATATGTAACCGTGTACATAGTTACTCCATTTCACCCTGTCGGACTCCATTTTGAAACAAGAGCTTAGCAGAGAGTACAAAGCAGTGGACTGCCCCAGAACAAAAACGATGCGCACACTGGGACCTTGAGACTGTTTCTCGAAGGTCCCGATAACTTTTGGGGCCCGAAAGCTGTTTTGCGTTTGTTATGTTTGCATTCAAGATCAAAGTTTCAATAACTTTGAAAACAGAACAATGAAACTATCAGTAAACGAAGCAATTTTGATTGGTTTGTGGGCTAGGAACTGTAGTACTATTCAACAGGGTTTGATTTTGAAATTTGCCTTCGGGCCCGAAAAGTTTCCGGGTCTTTTGAGAAACGGGCCACTGGTGGTCATGTTTGTGTCTGAGGACCTTGAACTCGCGCACCGGCACCGTGCCTGAATTATAGCGTGGGTACTTCAAAAAAGTGAGCGTTCACATTAGTGCCCAGCAAATACGCATCCGGGCACCATGCCCGGTAACAAAGTGTGAACGCGACCCGAGTATACTCCATTGCCTTCAGTGTAACTTCCACGGTCGTGTCTCGTCCCCTTGTTTTTCGTTTGTACGAATTAGGGTGCATAGATCTAACGAAAAATTACATTGCCAACCAGAAACTGTATTAAACCTCTGCTTCGTGTTACTTGTGTAGGTAAACCTTCGATGTGGCTCGACAAATGAATTGGTGCAAGTAACGGAACCTAGCAGATGTGAATATCTCATGGAATTCAAAACTCCTGCTGCGTGCCAGAACGTTGATGTGGAGTCGTCTTTCACTCACCAGCATGGAGATGAGCTTTGACCACTCATCCTGTACAGAATTTTCTATTAGAAAAATTTATTAATTTTGTTATCTGGCAGTTGTGTCATAAGCTGGCAAGACACAAGCACAATGGAAACTGAGCGGATTTACCTGTTCTATGATAAAATACTGTCAGCGGTTATCACTACAAGCGACTTGCACAGCTAAGGCCCTGTTTATATGGAGAAAAGTCGAGCCGGGTCAAAGGCTCACTCGCCTACCCCGGCAAGCTCCCCTGGGCGAGAGGCGAGCCAACTTTTCCTACATTTCCTTACAGAACGAGGCGAACTGTTTAAATGAGAAACGAAAAGTTGGCTTGGCTAGAAGAGCGACCCGTCTAGCAGGGTCAACTTTTTGTGAGTCACCCTCCAGACTGGGCCAACGTTTCTCCACGTAAACACTTTGGCCCGGCCAAGTCAAGACAATAGGGACTTTTAAGATCCAACGACGCGGCGGCAACGAGAACGTCGCTTAAAAAAGTTAATTTGCGTCCTTTGAGTTTTTATGGCGATTATTCCTACCCACTTACTTTGTCAAATGTAGGCGAACCCTCCTGAAGCTGAATTTCAAAGGACCATATCCAAGCTCAGAACGAGAAATAAAATTTCGTCGTTGCTTGACGTTTACGTCCTCCATAAAACGCGAAATTAGGCATTTTCACGTCGTGGTCGTGAAAAAAGGGGAAAGGAATGTACAAAAAAGTGTGATGCACGTGCGAAGTTGTTGTTTTGCTTATCAAACCTTTTTTCCTTTTTTTTACGTTCTCGTTGCCGTCCATTTCTCGACGCCTCGCTGGATCTTGAAGTCCCTATTCAGAACGTGCGCAAGCGCTATTGGCGTGAACAAAGCGGTAAAATATTTCACATAAACACTCTCTAAAGTTGACTCGGCTGGGATGCTGACCAATCTACCCGGGACAGGATTTCTCCATGTAAACGAGGTCTTAAGGAATTTATCAACGTTTTGTAATAGAGCCGTTGCTCACGCGGCCAAGGTTCAAATTATTGTTAGTCTTTATGACCACCCGATGCATGTAATGTAATGTAGCCTAACGCAATGTCAATAAAATCATCTTCATTCTTTTTATTTCCGTGTGTGTTGGCCATAGCGTTTATCAATAACAACAAATATCCCATCTAGGATTTGCACCCGGAACTATTTCACTCTCCCTATATCATGCTGTATAGAACGCTCCATGGACCTTCAAAACTAGCATGCTGTAGCAACAGCGACAGTGACGGCAGCAAGAAAGTCTCTATAAAATGGATTCGCTTTCTCTCGAACTTTGTCCCATTTAAGGTATTCCAATTCGCTTTAAATGTCAAATGTAAGCCAATTTCCCATCAAGTTGATTTCTTGGGACCACACCCAAGTGTAAAGAGAGAAATAAACATCAGTCGCTGTGTGTTCACGTCGCATAAGGAAGTTTCACCTTGTGATCGTACAGTAAAAAAGGGAACGAAATGAACAAAACGTGTGCTGCACCAGTCTGCTACACAGCCGCTGTTAGTGTTGCCATGCGATGCTCCTCCTCAGGATCCGCCAATGGAACCGAAGCAGCAGTATGGATTTTGTGCATGCCGGCGTAAGACCTATTCGGTATAGCATGATCATAGCCTTTATGGGGCAGAATTACCCTGAGCGTACCTATAACCACGCCCTGTTCACCGATAAAGTAAAAGTCCAAACCAAAATCGCTGGAACTCTTTTCTCAAACAAAGACTGCACATGATCTTTTCCAGTGGATTCCACCCATGACCAGTAGCATTCCACATCATAGCTGTAGTCTCACCAACAAGAAGGGGATATGTCAGTTTTTTTGCTGTCAAAGCTTGACATTTTTTTTTGTCAGTCTCAGCAAGTGTATATCTGGGCTGTGGTAGACTGGGTCTTGGTGTTCTTCTGGGATTTCTTTCACTGTAAAGTGTTCCCTCACCAGCTGAAAACAAATCAAATCAAAATAAAACAATAGATTGATGTCCCTGTTACAAGCAAATCCCATGAGACACTTCTCCAATGAATCACCTTCAACATCTTTCCTTATTGCTAATTCTACCAACATGCAGGACACACGTCCTGTTTGTTGCTGATTCAGTTAAGGTTGTTTGGGGCATTGGGAATTGCACACTGGTAAGCTATTGTTTGGTGGGCATTCAAGCAAATCATTGCAGTGAGCTCTGTATTCCCAAATGCCCAATTTCCACTTCCCAATGGCCAAAGCAACCTTTTCTGATTCAGCTATATATGGCCTAACTCTCCATGAGTGGCCTGTATGTACACAGACGTTTTCAAAAATGTATGAGCGAGCAGGCATGAGTGTGTGAGCCTGGAGCATGAGAACGAGGGCAGAACGCGAGAAAAAAAAAATGTCTATTTCCTCCTTTCCACACCCTGACCCCCTTGCACTAGAAGTCAATAAATCCCCGGTTTCTATTTTCATACATGAGGACACACTTGAGGATCTCTAAAGAGAAAATAGAGGGTCTGTGAACAGGCTACTCAATGAACCTCTACACAGCTTACTGATCTCATAACATGGGAAGTCATAGGTTTGAATCCTGTTGGGAATTCATGACCATCTTTTTCTTAGTTCCACACTCATTACATGCTGATTGCCACACATTTCACATTATTATTCATTCAAAATGCTTCGCTGTTTCTGATTGACCCCATTCCCCGGCTCAATTGCCATAACCAACCAGCATTGACCAAATTTGAAGAAGCGAGCAAGACACCATCAATTTGATGGTATATTTGATTAGAAATAAGGTTAACCCTTTAAGCCCCAATACCCACATACAAATTCTCCAAACTGATCTCTATATATTTCCTTAAAGAATGAGCTGAGAGAATTTGATAAAAGATCAAAGCATTTTCTCTTAGGTGATCATTTTATTAATTCTCATAACCTAATCTCTTGACAATGTATGGATATTGTTAGGAGAAAATTGATGTTGGTCACTATTGGGACTTAAGGGGTTAATTGGTTTGTGTTCTTGATGGGAAACAAGGCTGCATGGGCAATAGACCATCCATCAATTGCATTTCCTCTTTCCCTTGGTGGATAACAGTCTCCTTGATCTGCATAATTCTTCATATCATACAAAAGTTGAATTTAATAACTGCTAAATATTTGTACCTCATGGAACTTTTTCTCTAGCAATGGTTTATTGCCTGTTGTCCTCTCTTCATAGCATATTAGCACAGTGGTGTTGGCATCACTTAGATCACACAGGGTCACCACAAGTGGAAATAGGGACTTGAAAAAATAGTCATAATAATAAAAATTATTATAAATAGAAATAATTATAATAACAAAACTAATAATGATGATGATGATGATGATGACGATGATGTTTAAGTACATGTAGCATGAAGCACCTAGGAAAATTGCTACCCTGCTGGAAAATATTCTAGTCCATTGCAGTGTAATATCCCTAGAACTTTTTGTTGCCAGTACCCACTTATACAGCTTGGTGAAAAGAGACAAATGTAATATTGGCAAGGGTTGAACCCAGACACACAGATCTTAAGTTTGAAGTGTTTTTACAACTCGGCCACCACACCCCCAAGTTAGACCGATACTTATCACTAATCCAGAACAATGGCTTAAATCATATATGTAGCCTACTGTAATGTAATTTTGTTGTTTAATAAATCATGACAAACAATGTTTCTGCAATGCCCAAGTATGCCTATATCTCTGCAGAACAAACATGAACATCCTCACCTCTTCATAATAAATGCAATCAGCTACTAGAATGATGTCTGGGGTAGGTTGAAAGGTTGATACATCTTGACCCCTAAAACATAAAAGCACTGAAACATGTAAATATGGTCCAGTAGATGTAATTTGATAATGAATATTATAAAGATGTCAATGTAAGTTACTGCAAATGTGCACGCGCTAGCCTCCTTTATTGTGTAGTGTGCGTGCTGTCTTTATTTAGTTGACACATATGGTTAGTTATAGCGGTTTACGGCTTTATTTTCACTGTTTTTCTTACTAATAGATAGTGTCAGTAACTGTGCTCACATTGTGGGTGGCTCCTCCTAAAACGTTGTACAGTTGGTATAGGATTTAATGGAGTCGAAACCAGTTGTGGAATAATTGCACACTTAGGCATCCTACTGATGAACAATAACTGCTTTTAGATAATTTTACACACAACAGCATTTTATGGTCTGTTCCCTTAGAATCGCCATAATAAACAAATCAAACTGAAGTAACACAATTAGCCCCCTCCACAGGCAACTCCTTTTGTAATGGTTACATTGACCATGAGAGTGTGACAATGAGAAAAGGAGAAAAGAATGAGGAGGACTTCATTGTCACTTCCTGTTCTCTCCCAATTCTCCCACCATCCCACCCCCACCGTTCATGAAAACAGGACATTGACGTCTGCGGACGAGGCTACAACAAGATTTAAGGTGGCTCCGTAATTAATACAAGAGCATTTAGCTGTGACAAATTTTCCGTCATAACTTTTTGGTTATTAACGCGATGGCTGCGAAACTTTGCAAAGAACAACAGATATCATTCGGCAATAACACGAAATATTCCGATTTCATTGGTGGTAAATATTTCTTGAGAAATTAGCGCTTAAAAGGACCCTACTGTTCAAAGAAAATCGCGTCTAGTAAAAAATTTTGCTGATATTTTTTACTGAAATTTCTGGTATCGGCTTTAATTGATATAATAAATATGCCAGAGGAATTTCAGAAAAATCGTTGGAGCAGAAGTCCGAAACTAAAAGTCGCTCAAAATTCAGCTGTGAAATTGTTTTGGAATTTCAAAAATAAATTACTATCGGGTAGAAGGAGCCACCAGTTTGAATTTTCGTGACAAGTAAATTCAACGTTTTCTAATTCTTAAAACAAAAGCCGATTGCCTATCGTGCTATTCTTTAAAAGGTACTGTTTAGTTGTAGAAGCACTATAAATTGCTCCAAACCTTGCTCTGAGGTAGAATTACTTGTTCTTCGACATTTTTAAAATATCCCATGGCAGTTTTGGTTCAAACTCCTGCTGCATACATTTTGATGTATTGCAATGCATTTTCAACGACTTTTACTTCTGTTCGTTGCTTCCAACTCAGGAAAAAAGTATTGAGATTGGACGCTACCTCGTACCAGAGCTCAGATAGAACTGTCCAGCACCTTTGTTTATGACTACAAAATGAGCACGAGCGGCAGTTCTGCGTGGAATTCGCACCTCACACAGGGGGGACGAACGACATCGATGACCATGCCTGTGAACCGAATAACATCACAGTCCAAAATAAAATTATCGCAAAAATACTGCCCGTGAATAAATTTACAACTCTGGAATTTTTGTCACTCCTTCCCTCAATGAATGGGTATTTTTTCTTGATTATTATGTTTTGCTCTGCAATACATGTTTATACAGATCGGTTCACAGACATGGGCATCATTGTCATTCGTCCCCCCTGGCTGAGGTGCGAATTCCTCGCACAAGTGCCGCTCGTGCTCATTTTCTGGTCATAAACAAAGGTGCTGGACAGTTCTATCTGAGCTTTGATACAAGGTAGCTTACAATCCCAATACCTTTTTCCTGAATTGGAAACAACGTACAGCAGGAAAAGCCGTTGAGGATGCATTGCAATACATCAAAATGTGTGCAGCAGGAGTTTGAACCAAAACTGCCAAGGGATATTTTAAAAATGTCGAGGAACAAGGACAACAAGTCATTCGAAGTCAGAACAAAGTTTTGAAGCAATTTATAGTGCTTCTAAAACTGAACAGTACCTTTTAAAGAATAGCACGATAGGCAATCGGCTTCTGTTTTCAGAATTAGCAAACACTGAATTTACTTGTCCCGAAAATTCAAACTGGTGGCTCCTTCTCGCTGATGGTAATTTATTTTTGAAATTCCAAAACAATTTCACAGCTGAATTTTGAGCGACTTTTAGTTTCGGACTTCTGCTCCAACGATTTTTCTGAAATTCCTCTGGCATATTTATTATATCAATTAAAGCCGATACCAGAAATTTCAGTAAAAAATATCAGCAAAATTTTTTACTAGACGCGATTTTCTTTGAACAGTAGGGTCCTTTTAAGTGCTAATTTCTCGAGAAATATTTACCATCAGTGAACTCGGAATATTTCGAATCATTGCCTAATGATATCTGTTGTTCTTTGCAAAGTTTCGCAGCCATCGCGTTGAAAACCAAAAAGTTATGACGGAAAATTTGTCACAGCTAAATGCTCTTGTATTAATTACGGAGCCACCTTAAGGGAGCACAAGATATCACAAAAGTCATGATGGATCCAAGCTGCATTAAAGGATGTAAGGTGCTTCTAACTTTTGAAACAGTGGATGGAATCCTAATGGTATTACCACTAAACTAAACTTCTCATATGGTATTCAGCAATTTTCAAAACTAAGTTTACAAATTGCTTTTGTTGAGTCACTTCTGGGAGTGAAAAAGTGAAAGAAGAAACCATTCTTTGTGCCAGTCTGAACTTTAGATTGATCGAAGAGCCATTTTTGTTTAGATTATGTATTGACACAAGTCGCCTCACTAGGCCTTTGCTGGGACAACTTTTCCAGGAAATTGAAATATTAGATTATAAGAACTACTTACCATTCTAGAGAATTTGCAGTGAAGCTTCCAGTTATGAGGTGTTGATTGATTTGTCTGTTTGACTCAATGAGTGGTACCACTGTCGGCAAGTCAGTACAACAGACATGTGCACTAAAAATAGACAAAAAGGGGGACTCACAACTGCTTTAATCGGTACTTAAATGATTGAAGCATAACTTCGACTACAAGTTCCCTGCTAGCAAGGCCCTGTTAGGGTAAATTTCCAACAGGTGACATGGTCTAGATGAAATGGCGACAAATGACACTGAATCGTAATCAGGGTTGACAGCGTTAAATGTACCTTACCCAGAAGCTGCAGCAATTAGTCCTACTACTCCAGTACCTGCACCAAGCTCAATAACGCGTCTGTTTACCAGCCCGTCTGTGGAGCAAAAATGGTCCGTTTGTATATATTTAGCAAGAACCAAAGCAGCATCCCACACCACACAGCTCTCATCGCCTACTTCAGCTTGCTGGATTCTTAGTGTTCCATTCTTACACTCGATTTCCCTCTCAAATGTGCGGTTGAAAATCTGACCAGCAAGCTCCGCCATTTTGAATTTCATAGGTATCCGCTGACCTTACCCTTAGTTCCAATGCCCCTTCCCATTCTTCCACGTAATTACTGCGAACAGCCCAGCAGGAATAGGTCGAATAGTCCCTTCACGAAGACTAAAAATTATGTCATTTTATCCACAGTTATTTTTAAAGACTTCAAGAGATGTTCCAGACCAGTACCCAACCAATTGAGCAAATCAGGTGCTTCCAATCAACACACAATACACGGTACATGTGAAGGGACTGGGCCGTGTTGATGTGGTCGAGTTAAACCATGGGACTGTTTTGGGAGCACGAATTTGACCCAGGCGCTTTCCATTTCGGAAAAAAACCCGGAAATTTCGGTGGGAGCAAAAGTGGAATTTCCGATTGGTAAAAAGTTGTTCCATTTGGTCTTAAACCCCGGTACGTCGTGGTGCCCGACCGTGGACCTGGAACTGGTACAAACTGCGAGAAACGTAAATGGAACACGACATTCCGTTCGGAAATTCCAACCGGGAAAACGGGCCCACCTTTTTAGATTTTCCACTTTTTCTGGGAATTTTCCCGTGGGACGAGCCGACGAAACGTGTTCCATTTACCGCCGAACCAGAAATTCCGGAAATTTTGACTAAATGGAAAGCGCCCCCAGTTTCCTTTGCAATCTCGTAACAGGGTAAGTTTGAATGTTGATCTACACCGAGATCCGGCGTCTGTTCGCTGCTGTTTTGCAAGACTTCACGCTTCACTAAAAGGGTTCAAACGGCAACAACAACAAAAAAACAATCACTCCGGTTTCACAGAATAGAGAGTAGAAAAATGACGCGCAGAATTTTATTTGAAACTTTATTTAGACTAGAAAAAGTCGAAACCTTTTTTACAACATATTGTAACAGGCATGCATACTGCACGTTGCAGTTCAATATTATAAGTTAATAACTACAGAAGCTGGAGTTACGATCAGCAAGTCACGCTGAGAGTTTATTGGAAGCAAATTAGCTTCTACTAGCCTGCGAGAGGGCTCTCCTAAGGTACCACCACGGCGTACCCCCAGACGAGCTGGCCCGCAGACTATACTAAGGGGTGAAAATCGCTGTTTGATATTGTTAGCATACATGGAATGATTTTAAGTTTATACGAAAAAAGAGAAGAACAGAAAACTTAAAACGCGCATAAAAACGATTATCAAAAGATAATATGAACATAATTTAAAAACTACGTGAGCAACATTAAAGCATGAAAACCTTTCGGTAGGCGATGTGGCGTTAACATTATTTTTTTGTCTTGGAAGTACAGGTTTGGCACAGGACACTTATGCTTAGAGTGCACAGGTTACCCATATGAAAATAACGCGTTCCTTATGAAAGTACAGTTAGAATAATTTTTCCTTTGGTTCTCTTCAGCATAGCAACGGCATTCTCATGCGCTACACCCACAAGGCTCTCTCCATTCACAGCAACAATCTGATCACCACGCTTCAGTCGTCCGTCTCGTGCCGCGGCACCAGTGGGGAAGACAGTTTTGACGTAGATTGGAAGGTCGCCATGAGGACTCCCATGACCACCCACGATACTGAAACCCAGGCCCTCTGGGCCGCGTTCTAGCTCAATAAGTTTGGGCTCCAGTGGCCTGAAAAGATACAAGAGAAGTATTAGGAATCCGTAAAGAAAAGAGTGACTTCTAACATTCTTACGATGCAGACGAGCCTACGCTTTTAAGTTTTAAGAGATATTCTCTTAGAAACGAAAAGGAAACCAGGTCGAGTTAACTTTCGCAAGACTTCTGGGATTTGTACCAGCGAGGATGCGCCGGTCAGCTATTGGTCATTGTTATTTTTACTGTCCTGGGCCGAGTTGTTCAAAGCTGGGTTAAGATAACCCAGGGTTAGAGCAAGATTTGAAGTTAGATTTGAAAGCTTAAAATGCATTTCAGTTTTAATTCTTTTTGTCTACAAGTTGACGATTGGAAGCTCTAAAAAATAGCACAGAAAATTATCCCAGAAAATGCTTTTGAACACAAGAAAAACAAGCACGGGTTAAATTTAATCCAGGGTTAAGCGCAAATCGGCCTTCGAACAACTTGGCCCTGAGTAACAGCCTCCGAGAAGTCTTTGCGAGAGTTAACTGGGACCCAGTTTCCTTCTCTTTGTGGGTCCGGTTGAGTTTCTCGCACACTCCAACTCAAACCATTGGCAAGAGAAAGAACATCTGAGTCACAAGATCCTGAGACTGTGAAAGAGAATCATGTAATTTAACCTAGAAACTGTGGATAAATTACTGCTCTGCTCTCTTTTGACAAATGACATTGGTAACTATTTTGTCAACCTGTGATGGAGAGTAGATAAATATTCTAATCTCTACTCACGTTTCTTCTTCTTCCTCTTCTCCATCTGACTGAATCAGATCGCCAGTTTGCTCTACCAGGTCCGACGTTGGTAGCAAATTCGCAAGAGGGAGGCCGGGAACGGATATTTGTTCTGTTGGATGTGTTTCCAGTTGTTCAAAATCTTGAAAAAAAAAGCTATTTCAGTAAAAAGTTCTTACTAGCTACTGTTTGCCAAGAAAAAGAGAGGCGTAATTCTGTTGGGTTTTATCAAATTTATAGCTTGTTCCTATGCTCAGGGATAATATTACCGCTTTTGAGGTACAATGGTAGACTACCTTTTGCCAAAGGAGCTTATTAATGGCGGGGACCTTAAGATCAGACGACAGCAACGGCAACGGCAACGGCAACGGCAACGGCAACGGCAACAAAAACGTCAGAAAAAGCAAGAGGTTTTATAAGCAAAACAACAACTCGGCACGTGCAGCACACTTTTTGTGAATTCCTTTACCGTCTTTGCACTACTACGTCACCTAATTTCACGTTTCATGGATGAAGTGAACAAGTGAAATCGAAATTCTTTCTCTTTCTACACTTAGACATTGTTCTTAGTGATTCAACTCCTGGAGAGTTCCCATTTGTTTGACAAAGTAAGTGAGATGGAATAATCGTGATGAAAATTGAAAGAACGCGAATTGACTCAAAGGTCCCTAATCCTTACACACAGATGTGGCCTTACCAGTACCCTTAGGAGGCTTACACAAATAGAAAACTCATCACTTACCGAGAGGGATATTAACAGCAATATTTTCCATGCTACTGAGCGAACCGGCGCCTAATTGTATGTTGGGCAAACTGCTCATTGAAGACGGGCGGGAACTGGTACCGTGTTTCAGTCTGGCGATCTCCAGTATAAGCCGACCAGAAGTTCGCTGAAAAAAAAAAAAGCAGCATTAGAAAGTTTAAGCGGCAAACGGCAAATGTCAAATTCAAGTTAAGAATTTCTCAAAATAGAAAGTGAGCAGATAATAACAGCTCAGAAAACTCTTATGGATAAAAAATTGCGTGAAACTACATTATTTATGTGTAGAAATAGTGAACAGTAGGCAACAAGCATATGGAAAACTTGGTAACGTGGTACAAATTGACGTAAACGTGATGCTAACCTCTCTATTTGTTCATCAGTACACGTGACGTTACGCTGTAGTCTTTATCAACAGTCTATTAAATCTTGAAAAAATTTTCCTGATCACAATTATTTGCGCCATGAAAGTAGTCTTTTACCCGTTACCACCAACTTGAAAAAAAAACCATCGCCCTGGTATTTACCTAGACACGTTACCATGGTTACCTTAAGGACGCCGGCAGCGATTTCCTGCGTTGCATTTTTAAGATCTTCTCCGTTAACAGAAAGGATCTGATCACCAGGCAGCAAGCGTCCGTCAGCCTCGGCAACGCCGCCTTTGACAACATCAGAAACGAATACTCCAGTGTCATTCCTGTAGGGTGAAAAAAGTATGTGGAAAAACTGAATTATTTACTTTACACTGTGTTGATTACAATGGAAGCAATCATAACAGAGAGTAATAGCTTCAAGGCGGACAGTCACACCGCAAGATATTTGATTAATTGATTTCAGTCTATTTCACAGACTTTACCTTCGGCCAACAATGCTCAAACCTAGGCCCTGTCCGGGTGCTTTGTTCAAATCAAGCGTCAGGTATTCAAAAGCCTCTGCAGAGTAAATAAAACTCCTTATCATATAACTGTGAAATAACTTTAATTCACCTTGGACAGGGAACAGGTGAACTATGCGTCATTTCCTTTAACACTGGGAGTGTTCAGAGACAAACGCCAACTTTAAATTTGCAACAACAACAAAAAAATTCAAAATGAGACGGAATCGCAGACGGATCAATATGATTGAAGGCAGCGAAAAAATGCAAGGCGGCTTTTGAACTTTAGAGTTTGCGTGTTTGTGAAAAGAGCAGTAAGGAAGGAGGACTCAGTTACACAGTTTGCCTGCATAACTGCCGGATTAGCGGTTGAATGCTGCTGTTTTTGGCGGCGGAGCCACGGGAAGATTGGGAGTATCTAGCGGATAACTACCCCGCAATCTTCGCAGGCTATGCAAAGTACATACGATCAATACTTTAATTACAGTAATTAAAATAATTAACTCTGAACCACACCTTCGTCTTTAAATTGTGACTCGTCTCTGAGAACTACAAGTCGTACTACAGCTGGTGTCTGCCGGAGAGCTGTGATAGCCATGTCATGAGTCGCCTCTCGTAGGTCCACAGAGTTTACCTTTGGAAAAAACATCAGTCAGTATGAACAGCGGGAATAGCATATGACATGCGTAGGTAGACTCAATTGCAGGTGACACCACTTCCGGTGAGACTTAAAACTGATGGTGCTTATGATTGTTTACGACGCTATGTACTTCAACGGTTTCGTCACATGCGAAGGTAATCAGAGTCATTCTTGTTTGGCAAACCTGGTGGGGTTAAGGAACGTTTACTTCGCTACAGACCTCAAGATTTTGCAAAAACGCTAAAATAATTGATATGACGAACAAACCAAAAGCGGGTAGTTCTTATGGTTAAACAATAACGTTAACAGTTCAATCAACAACACCGGATAACTCACTTCCAATATTTGATCTCCAGCCCACAGTCTTCCATCTTGAGCAGCGGCACCGTCTTCATATACTTCATGTATGACAATCGCACCCTGGGAAATAAAAACGGCATTAACGTTCCGTTTAGTCTTCCTCGCAGCCGTTTTTAGTGTCGCCGACACTAAAAATGGCTGAGAGGGAGACTACGTTCCGTTCAAAGAGCTTTTCAATTGAATGGTACGGATTCACTACACTTGTTAGCAAAACAATCAGCTTAACAGTACGCTAACCAAAGAAGGGGAATCCAAAACCGATCGAGAACTGCTCACACTGTTGGTTTTCGCTGTCACGCAATCAAAAATAAAAATCGAAATCGTTATGTAGATAAAGCCCAGAATTTGGGAATCGGAAAAAACAGAACATAAAAAGGCAAACAGCCTCGCCAAGATTAAGTTCTGTGTGATTTTTCAAATGCGAGATACAAGGAGAAATGATTAACTCAAATTTATAGAGATTTGTAAGGAGGCGCTCGCCTAGTCCCTAGGCCTAACTTTTTTCGCGCGACCTATGTTAGTCTCGGATACGTCACCGAATTGAATTGACCGAGAAAGCCTGGGAAGCAGCCGAACAAGAACTTCGTAATGACGTCACATGGAAGCTAGCAATATTATAGGTAAATTAAATCAATTGACGCAACTTGAACTCACCAAGAGAGTATCTGCTCCGCCTACAATACTAAGCCCCAGGCCAGTGTTGCCTTTAGGAATTTCAATCACACACTCTTGACCGGGAATTATTGGTGCTGTGCGGGGATTTGGCATCTGTGTTAGCGATGAGACAAGGGGCGTAACTGTAAAAACAAGACGAGAGATAAGAAGTCAGTTGAACATGCCGGTAAAAGAATATTAAAGGTGAGATTTGCCACAAGTCGACCAAGACAGCGTCGAAAGCGCAAGGGGCGCTCGCAAAGCGAGCGACAGCGAGAAACAGAGTCGCGACCTTAACACGGGCTTTGATTAAGTCTAATCCAAGCTAAATATCAGTATATAATACACCACATACCTGCTGCTTCCCTAGGAGACTGCTGGATAACCAAAACTTCTGGCTCAGGCACTTCTGGTTTGGGTGGAGATTTTCTCGGCGTTACGGGACTTCCACTCGGAGACCTTTCGTAAGCTTTCTTAGTCATTCGGGGACTCTCGGCTTTTCTTGGACTGCCGGGTTTTTTGGGGTCTGATAAAGAGTCCCTGACAGGTTTCTTAGCAACAGGGGGTCCCCGCTTAATGGCGCGAGGACTTCCGGTCTTTTCGGAAACTTGTCCACTTCCGGCTGGCGTTTGTTTCCTGGCAACCACGAGTGACACCTTTCCTTTGGTTCTTTTTAATATGGCAACAGCCTAAAAACAAACAAATCAACACTTTTAAAAGCTGATCCGGTAAGCACAGGTGTGTGCCAACGAAGCTATTAAAACAGGACCACCATCACGAGATATTAACCGCTTTGATTGGCTCAATAGTGAGTAGAGAGGGAAGAGTTTCAAGCCAACTTCGACTAACTGATTGATTGTTAAAGGAATTGTTGACAATATAACCAGCCACAATTTTTCTTTGTTACCATTTTTTTTTTAAATATAACGCCGAAAGACAGTTTTCAGGGTGCTTTGTGTATGATAGGCTTCACCTATCGTTTGTTTCACGACAGATCACTTTGCAGATCGCAGAGATAACAGCGACTATAAAAGCGGAAACCTAATCAAATCTTTCTTTCCCTCTCTTTTCCTATGTCTGTAGGCCAAAAGGCTCGCAGGGCAAGGTAGTGTTCCTCTTCTCCGTCCCTTAGTTGTCTGCGGTTTGAATCCTTCTTCAGTCTAGTCTTGTTTTGTTTTACTGGCCGCTTAAGGAAGGTTAGTTTTAGCGTATACAGCATCGAGAAGGGGTGTGCACGTTTGCTTACGAGAGGTGTCCTCTTAAGGGATGCTTAAAAAAAAAACAGTGTCTTAACAGTGGAATTCCCGCTCCAGGAGAGCATTTTAATGTCCGTTAACCCTTTAAGCCCAAACATCAACATACATCTTCTCCACACTGTTCTTCATACATTCCTTATGGTACTGCTTGAGAGAATATGTTCTAAGATCACAACACTTCATCTTTGGTGATCATTTCATTAATTCTCATTAGCTGTCTGTTTGAGCAGGCAGTGTTATTGTTGGGAGAAATTAGACGCTGGTCACTATTGGGCCTTAAAGAGTTAACGAGGGATGTGTGTCCCAAAAGGTTTGATTATATTTCACTAGCGACGACAGTCGTTTACCTCAGCATGAGAAAGTCCTACAATGGGTTGGTTATCCACTGCAAGCAGCTGATCTCCTTTCCTCAGTCGGTTGTCCTAAAGATAAAGCAGAAACTAGCTTAGGAGTACTCTTCACTGAGGTCAAATGTCTCGCTAGTCCTTACAAAAACGCTGGGTTAACACAAAGACTTAAACATAAATACACAAGCATTTTGTTTAAGAGAACCGGGATAGGTTGAAGTACCTTTTGGGCAGGTCCTCCCTCAGTGATGTCCTTTACGTATATACCTGTCTGACCCTCAACAAATCCTGGGCCTTCCACCACAGCAAAACCCAGACCAGTAGGACTCTAACAAAAGAAAGGAAAAGGTTGATTGGCGCATCAGAAAAATACATATTACCAGGTGTTCCAGTCTGAAGAAAGCTACTTTTACTGCACAAAAAAAGAATGAACCACCAATTTATATCAATCGTCAGCAGAGGTCAAGTCGAGTTTGGTCATGCATAATCCACTATAAAATGTTATGGGGCACACGAGTCACGTATCTGTAACGCAACGCTTTCTTGCAAGAGTCTAAAAACCATTGCAAGGAAAATTCTTACTTCCATTTTGTAAGATATGGGAAGCAGATTTTACTATAACAAAGAGCTGTCGTAGAGGTTTCATTAGCCGGTGCCAGACTCACGGTCAGTGCAAACGAGCGGAAAAAGCGGACGGGCTAAAACGGCGAGAAGAGAGACTTCCCCGGCTATTCCCAGCCCCACTCGGTTTTCGTGCAAACAACTATTTCGAAGCCTGTAACAGGCTAAGGTATCCCTTGAACGGTATCATAACTAACCCAAAAGTCGTACCTTCAGGGTAGGACTATTATCGAATGTGAGCGGGAAAAACGTCACACAAAACGCTACAGCTGGGAGTATTGCTGCAACCCCACTCGGTATAGCAAAGAGTCCCTCATTCGCCTATATTACAAACAACCCGTTCAGCAAGGGGTGGGCGGGAGGGGGCAACACAACTTCCAAAAGGAAATCCAATGAAAACAAGGGTTCTATTCGGCACACACATAACATTTTACCAACCTTGACAAAATCAATGAACTCGACTTTCTGACCCCCAGACAGTTCTTTAAGAAGAGTCGGTGACACAGTAATACCCACAGCAACCGGTGGAGGACTGGCACTAGGGCTGGGCCCAGACCGTCGGGGGCTTCCGGTTTCTCTCCTCTGAGCTGACGGCGATGATTCGGTGGACTGAACATTGAGTGGCTTCACTTCCGGTTCAAATGACGCGCGGTCTCTGGGAGATTCATGAGCCGGTGGTGTTCGAGCTCGACTCAGAAAATCAGCGGCTTCCTGTGTGCGCCCAAGCACCAGCTCGACCTCAGGAGGGGTGTTCTAGGGGAAAAATAGAAATAGCGGAAAATATACCCTCAGGATATCATTTACAGAATTTGATTTTCCTGGTTACAAAATTTGCTCCAAAAATATAGTAAAACTGCAGGGATTCTGGCAAGAGGCATGTGAAGTGAGTTGGGGGAACTATATTGAATAGCAGACAGGTTCGTGTCGTTAAACGGAAAGAACAGTGCGATAGCTAGCGTTAGTTACGCTGAGGTCACCTATTGATATTAATAATGCCAACCAGAAGCGTATTGGTTCTTGTAACAAATGACGCTTTTGTTACACTCGTTACAGATTTCAAAACAAATACAATGTTTCACTTAAAGTATTTTAACAAACCATAAAAGATCCACCTCGCGTTCAAAAGGACGGAAGACGAGTAAAAGGCAGGGAACTCGTAATCAAAGCTCACTGTTCAGTCTAAAAGACGACGTGATATTATACAAGACAAAACAAAAATAAAACATCACATCAAATAAAACATTAAATCAATATTAAAACTAACCTTTAATATGGTTGAAGCCTCGTAATGAGTCAAGCCCCGTATGCCAATGTCATTAACCTCCAAGATTTCATCCGCTTGTTGTATTTTTCCATCCTTTTCCGCTGGCCCGCCTGGCTTTACATCAACAACAAAAATACGGTTTGCTGCAGCACCTTTACCGCCTGCAATACTCAAACCTGAATACAAAACAGGATTTACAGGTTAAACGAGATTTTCTAGAGAGGGAGAGCAGACGGCGACTTTGTGACAAGGTCAAGGTTACACCTTACTGAACAACTACCAAAGAAAAAATGCGTTAGGAATCATACTGGTTGATTTTTAAACAGTCAAAAACGAAACATTATTTGCTGGCAAAAACTACAAAACACACACAATATCACTTCACGGTAAAGTAGCGGAAAGGTCTTGCATAACAGGCAGCCTCTGTCGTTTATCCCAGTAAAACTCTTTATTCTGACGCCAGACGTTAGCAAAGTAGTTAACTCTCCAAGAGGGTGAGCGGGGGGTATTCCCTTTGACGGCCTCGGAAATGGTCCATTTTGTAAAACTTTAACAAGAGCAATTTACAAGTGTAGGTATTGTTTTCAGACTTTACAACATTGGCTACACTAATTGTAAATTACGTTTGTAAACGTTTTATCAAATTGACCCCCTGGTAAACGGGTTTAAGCAACTGGCCCCGAAAAACGCAGTGTTGCATACAGGGCTCGAAGTTATCTTTTTAGTGCACTTGCAAAGTTTTGCTAGTAAGATTTTTTTCGACTAGCAAACTGCTGAGACCACAAGCAATTTATTTCCCTTTGTTTGGGAGACATGGATAATTCTAACTCCCAATCGTTTGCTAGTGGATATTTTTCTTACTCGCAGATTATCAAAATCACTCGCATTTTGCGAGTTTGCGAGCGTTAATTTCGAGCCCTGGCATACTGTTCTTCAGCAGCAGCTTCCTGTGATGACTGTTGTTTTTCAGTATAAATGAACGTTTGTAATTTTCATGAATGTTACTCTGATCGCTCCTTTTGCAGTTCAACTTACCTAATCCGGTGCCTCCTTTTGTAAGATTCACGATCAGGAACTCGCCCGTAACATCCGGGTACTTAATTCTCAGTTGCCCTGGCAAACACAGAGACATTTGGATGTGAGATATACAAATTGATTGGCTGCTAACGAGCTTTGTCTATGCGGGTTATAAACTGAAACATACACAACGTAAGAGTAATTAACACAGCACTTTTAAAAAGATTTTTGTCAAACTTAAAACGATCACCCAGGGATAGCGAGCGCATTAGGAGGGCGATCGACGATTGGTGCCTAGCCAGGGTACTCTAGGCTTGAATGAAAGTTACTGAAAAAAAGAAAACTTTAATTTTAAATCGTTTTTCTTTATCACTATTGACAAACTGGGTAGTAACCTTTCTGTTATAATTTGACTTCGCTGACTGCGTCACAGAAACGCAATTGCAACCCAGAAAAAAGAGAGAAAACCATTAATAAATATACAAAAACACCATACGTTTTCTGTCTTCCTGACTCTTGACTATGTTAAAACGCGGAGGAAAGTTCAACAGTTTGCTCTCAATATCGGCCTTGACGTCATCACTCTTGACAACGCCCGTGACTGGTTCTTCTGCTTCAGCGGTAAGGTTTTTGGCGGGAATAGGAATGTCTTTTCTCAGCGAGTCATCAGACGGCAACGTGGACAACTCGGCTGAGGGCCTGGCACTCGTTACTGTCACATTCGTTGATTCGACCTTGGAATGATAAAAAGAAGTAGTAGTAAGCAACAAACACAAGACCAGTTTTTAAGTTGTTACGTTATTAATAGAGTTCTTATAAGCAAAGACGTTTTTAGTAACACACACGTCAACCAAACGTGGAATTTTTGCTTTCTTGGGCAGTGGCTGTGCCCAAATTTTCGGCCACATTGTTTCTATAAGAACAAAAATACTAAAGGGGAAAAGCCTCATTTTCGATTAACGTGCGTCGCCCAAAAATGCCTTTGCTTAAGGTCCCTATTATTGGATAACAACATTGACAAAACAGAACGTTGCTAGCCTATGTCAATATTGTACAATACTGATAATTTATCACTCAAATGCAGCAAAATATACTGGAATGCCCCGCTTAAGGGAGTCCGAATTCAAGAATCTGGGAAATGTTTGCTAGTGGAATCCAGATTTCCCTTGACGAATCCAAGTTCCATTGACAAATCTACTACCTGGAAACCGAAATCCACGACGTGGAATCCAGATTACAAGACTCACTTTACGTGAGGCGAACAATGATCAGAGATAGGACTATAAAATATTATAAACGAATTAAAATACAAAAAAGGATAATAATCAGAAGTGAGAGGTTTGAATATTGACTTACGATTACAGGCAGTACAAAAAGCATGAAATAAGATTGCCTTGCATTTTTAGACGAAAATGTTATTAATTACCTTCTGAAAGGAAGAATGAGTAATGCCCTGCAAGTTTTAAACTTATCATGTCATTAATTCATAAGCGATACACGTATTTATAGTTTTATGTACAGTGTCTGAGTATTTGTTGTAACGAGAATAGCGCGTTGCGAAGCTGTTACCTTACAAACATAACTTCGATCTCTTTCCAAATTTAAACCTTTTGATCTTCCGAAACGTAGAGGCATATTGAATGGGGAAAAACTTGTAAAATCCCTTACAGCTGTAGTGATGTTTGTTTGTTATCTGCCTCAACCTGCCTCTAAATACGCATTATTTTTTCAAAATACCCAACTGTCACGGCTATCTTCTTAAAATCGAACAGACGGACGCCTCTCCGGGTTAAATCTGTCGTAATTTGAGTTTTTTGGGTTTTGGTTTTTTTTTGTTTTTCTTTCAAGTAAACCTCAAAACAAACATTAACAGATCATTGAATCACAACCACCCCGCATTTAATCATTCACTATGTTTATTTTTTCATTCCATTGTTCGACTGTACAAAGGAGTCCAATAAAATAATAATATGGATCAATTATTTACGATTTTCGAAAAATAAAGGATCCTATCTACAGATCTTTCAGACGAGCTAAACAAAGAGTACGGCTTGGGAAATTTTCTGATTTAATGATTTCAAGAACGCAGTTTGATACATAAGTACATTTATCAGAGAAAAAGTTATGAGAATTAGGAAAATGATCACTTAAGGGAAATTGCTTTGATCTTTCACAAATTCTCTTGACTAACTCTCTAAGGAAATGTATGGATATAAGTCTGGAGAATGTTTATGTGAATAACGGGGCTGAGAGGCTTCATTTGTTTACCCACGAAACACGTATGAACACGCGTGTGTGCGTTCTAGATGGAATTAAAATTCAGAAGTGTTTGTGTTTGAGTGAAAAACCGTCGAAAGTACCTCTCGAAGGAAGGGAGATAGCCGATGACAAATTGGTATTACTGCACGACATGCGCTTTTTAAAGAAGCACGCACTCGCTCGCGCCTTTCATCACGAATCGCTTCGATCGCCGTACATGTAATTCATTGGAGAGTTTGCTCGCAGGCTAATGGTGGCATAGTCGCTCGCTCGCAGCTCAGAGAGACTATTAAAATCAAAGGAACCCACCTGATTGTTAAGTGTTACTTCCGGTGTGGCTGGCATCACGGGTGGGCCGCCTGTGCTGGAAGACACGGTTCTCACCACAAAACGCACAGGATTCTTGGCGCGTTTGATTATCTCCACAGCCTCGTCATGGGATGCGTCACGGAGATCGTGACCATCAACCTAAGAAAAAATGAAAAGTGAAGTTATAACGAAGGATAGAGTAGATGCTATCCTAGCTCTACCGTAAAGGTCCGAAAGTAACGACCTCCCGAAAGTAGCGACCCTTCGAAAGTAGCGATAAAATTTCACAGGTGTTAGCAAATGCTACAAGTAACAAGGGTCGTTACTTTCGAAACTTTATGGTATCTCCTTTCTAGCAGCCATACTTACTTACTCTCATTATCATAGTATCGGGTAGTTGATTCCACAAACCTGTTTTTTTTTTTGTTTTTTTTTTTTTTACAATTTTTTTTTTATTTTATTTTATTTTATTTTATAATCACACTTGGCATTCACTTACAATACAGCTACACGGTACTTGCTTACAACAAGACTACAAAATTTACTTACGTTACAGCTTTACTACTTACTTGTTTGCTACTTACTTACATTAAAATACCTAAAACTAGTTTACAACAAACAAAAGGACTACTAAAGACAATAAATAAATGAAAAGAAAAGAAGAATATTAAACCAAACTTGGTTGTCTTTAATGAGAGGGTACTGACAAACAGGGTGCTTTAATAAAGCACTCGTTTTAAAAACTCATGCATAATTATTGGACAATCAATCTGAGAGGAGGACCGGCCACAAAGTTTATCAAAATCAGCTGGAGTCTGATCTGGAGTCTTATTAGACTGAAAAAAGCTTAGCACAGTGGCGGATCACCGCCCCCCACCCCCCCTCCCCCCAACCCCATCCCAAGACCTGGATCTGGCACCGTAGCAATAACATCGCCTTTAAAGACTGAAATTTTCCTCTGAATGGTATCGGGTGAACCATTTGTTTGGTTACGAAACGAAAGTCTCCATTTGGTGAGGCTTGACAAACTCAACTATAGACCTTAATTCACTAGATGCCTTACCTCTAAAATCTGGTCACCAGTCACCAACGTTCCTAAGCGCGCAGCCGGACTGGACTCTAGTACGTGTCTGATAAAGATGCCTTTGAGGCCCAGACCTCCAGGACCTACTTTTCCGCCCACGATGCTGATACCCAGGCCACTATCAGGCCCGCGGTTCAGTTCGACCACTCTAACTCCAGGTTCGTCATAGATGGGCGGTCTGGCTGACTGAAGCAGGTCTGGAAGGTTTACTCCTGCGTCTGGGATGGTGTGCTCTTCAGCTTCGTCCCTAAAATAGGGATGAAAAAGAAAGCAAATGAACATCACGAGGCTTGCTAATCTCCCAGGCAGCCGTTTTTGTCTCGTCACACAACGCTCTCCACGAAGAGCGATGCGTGACGAGATTAAACGATTGCATAGGAAACTAGAGGCTTGCGAGTTGTAGTTCTCAATATATTTTCAGGAAGTTGGTAATTCCCTCCCAATATATAGGTAAGACGCTGACCAAAATTTCAACTTCCGAATAAATCACGCTTTTAAAATCGTTCATAGTCACCCATCGCTACTGAGAAACCTGGCAATGCATAACATGACGATAAGATCTAAAACTGAAGAGGCGCAGGTGAGTTTATTCTTTTCAATATTATATTCTTAACGAAATAATACAATTATTACATTTATTATACATTGTAGTCACCATCTGTCTTCTCATTGGCTAGAAGCCTACAGTTAATTCTGGGAAACAGCGCAACCTACAGATTATTCACTAATCTGTACCTACAGATTAGTGAATAATCTAATAATTGTTTATTATTGACGCTTTTATAACCCCCTACATTGTCTGTAATTACATAAACCCAAGGTAGCATAATTCCCTCTCCTCCCAGTACCTTCTCCGCTCTCGTTCAAGTTCAGCCTCCAGCGGCGAAGAATCCATCGATGAAGTCGAGCTGTCTTCAAGGAAAGATGAGGGGGACTGTTGAATAGCACGTGCAGGCGTCATGTCGCTACGAATGAATGTAAACCTACAAAAAATGAAGCGAGTTAAGGCTTTCATTATCGACTATTTTGAGATCGTGCTTAAGGCTCGGTCATTGTAGCGTTGGTTTTCTTTATGGGCCTGTTTTGAGGAGACACTGGTGGGCTTTCTGCGCATTATCTTAATAGCCAATAAAAGGAGAGATGGCGTCTCCAAAAATACTCCCATAATGCAACGCCGCCCCAGTCCTACTCTTAACCTCTCAATGGGCAATATCCTAGTGCCAATTTTTGAGACATGTAAATGCTGGCATGGGTAACGTCTAGAAAATGACATAAGGTTGACAAAGGTTTAATTACAGCTGAAAGGATTTTATCTTTATCTAAGAGAATTCGACTTACTCCGTCAACGCACGAATTGGCTCTTTAAGTCACTGTATCTACTATTTAGCTAATTGAATCTCTGCTGATTTTACGAGTCTCTGCCAGTCAGAAAATTGAACGAAACTCGTCGCAATCTTGTTCACAATAGTTTTTCCGCGCTTAAAAAAGAGCTAATGACTTTAACTACTAATATACTCACACTATATCCTTCAGTAAAGACTGTTTCCGAAGCACTGACCTGAAAAAGTACAAGCAATTCGTATGACCTCAAGCGGTTTTGTTTTGGAACAACCACTGAACATACACAAGAGTAAAAGAGGGGGGAGGGGAGGGGAGCCTTTGGCACTCATCAGGCTCCAGTCCTCATGTATAATTCAATTATCAAATTCAGTGGCTCTGATCTCTACCCATTAATCAGTGTTTCGATACTGGAAAAAGCTTGATATACAACTTTAATGCCAATACCTAGCTCTGTGACTTGACAGGCCGATCATGCTTTCATCATTGACAGCACAAATGTGATCCCCGACCCCTATCCGGCCGTCCAGTCCAACAGCGCCTCCGTTCAGAACAGACTTGACAACACATCCACAGCCGTCTTCATCACCCTTTAGAGTCAAACCTGGATGAAGTGCACCACGAAATTGAGCTTATTGAAAACACGTTTAGAGTTATATAACACAGAGAAAAACACGACATATTTCACACGACGCATTTCTCCCTGTTTTGACCACGCGTGTATTTAGAATTTGAAAGCGCATCAAGGCAAGCATAAGAGAACTACGACTGAACAGTTGGAGCACAAGCATACGAACAAGCAAGCAAAAAGATGACTTTTCCACTCTCGTTTGCTAGTGCAATGTTGTTGTGTCGTATGTGTAAATCGGGAAAAAGGGAGCATATCGTGACCATCTGGATATCACCCTCCTCGCGAAACTTTTCTTTTCCCTTCGTCCTGCGTCTTCGTATATGATATCAAGGCTTACAAACATGTAAAACATTTTTTTTCACTTCTGCCTATGAGTTTCTTTAAGGGTAGAGCAACCTTAAGCAGCCACAATGATGTCACAAAGAAGAGGTGATATAGCTTGTTTTCAATCTTCATTTGGGTTATTGAGCCTATTTCAATTTCCTGAGGCCTAGGCCAGACGTCGAACTTTTCACGAGACGAACAAAACTCTAATTTGGGTCGACCTAAATTAAGTTTAGATCGTCTGTTGGGTCAGACATCGAACTTAGGACGCCCCAAACCAATCAACTGAATCATACCAAAAAGCAATTTTAATAAATTTTCCCCCGAAAACGTTAAATATACATTGCCATACAAATATTTAATTTATTAGTTTATCGCATGTGCAGATTACCAAGTAGGCGAGGTGACATGAGGCGGGTCACCTCACCTCCAAGTAAACAGGTCCTTATAGTTGTCGTGGTTGTTTATTGTAACTGTTTAACACGCAACACATGCCTCGTTTAAAGGAGAAGTGTCATGGTTGTCTAGTTCATTTTAATAGGGACTTTAAGATCCAACGACACGACCGCAACGAGAACGTCAAAGAAACAATAGGTTTAATTAGCAAAACAACAACTTCGCACGTGCATCACACTTTTTGTACATTTCTCGCCATTTTTGCACGACTACCACGTGAAATAGCCTAATTTCGCGTTTTATGGAGAACGTAAACAAGTAACGACGAAATCTGGACTTGGATATAGTCCCTTGGAACTCAACCTCAGGAGGGTCTGCCTACATTTGACAAAGTAAGTGGGTAGGAATAATCGCGATGAAGACTGAAAGAACGCAAATTCATCTTTTAAGCGACGCTCTCGTTGCCGTCGCGCCGTTGGATCTTAAAGTCCCTCATATCTCCAACAACGCGTCTTTACTCGCCATGAAAGTTGACAAATTACTTGTAACGGACAAAATAACAACTTCGTCAAAGAAATTTGTCTCCCACGTATAATATCAAACGCCGCAAACAGCAAGAATGAACTTTGAAAAACTGTTAAGTTGATGTTACACGGGACTATTCGCAACGACGATTTTTAGCGCAACACAGGGTTCAAATGCTGGAACAATATTGCAGCCATTCGAAACAATGTAATAACAATGTTGCAACAATGTTACAACAATGTTGAAACGCTGTGTTGCGCTAAAAATCGTCGTTGCGAATCGTCCCGTGTAACAACATCTTTAGACCAACAAGTTTTCAAAAACCACAGTTGCAATTCGTTCCAATCTTTTTCAGGTTCGTCCATCCGGGCATTCTTTTATATTTGCTGTGTTATTTTGACCCTCTTTTCATATTCTGAGCATGTTTCACTCAATTTGTGGCTGCTCCCAGAGTGTGAATTTTGATAATATAATTTCGCAACACATGTGTTCTTTAATTATGAACTAACCTAGTTTTCCAACCATCTGACGCCGAATGGTTATCGTCTCCATACGTGATTTAATGTTTTCCGGTAAACTGTCCAAGTCAACGGAGTCTCCAGAGAACAACAATGGCGGACCAAAATCGAACTTGCCGGACCTGTCTTCTTCTTCTTCACTGTCACTCGATTCATTGTCGCTTACTTTTTCAACCTCTATGTCGCCAAGCAAGGCTGAGTGTTTGCCTACAACACGAGTAAAAAAAAAGTGGTGAAAATTATACTTAGTCAAACCCGCTATAAAAGATATGCCTCAGTACTTCGCAGCTGTCTAACACAAAGCTCGTAGGCAATTCCTGCCAACAATATACTATTGCACTCATAGTACGAACGAATATGGAAAATCCCACTTTAAACAACGCAAGACCGTTTATTCATAGTTTTTTAAAAGCATTTTTAAAGGCTTCCGCGCCACTGTTCTAACCTATCAAATTAAGGCAAAACCACACCAACGAGGCTCGCTCGCTTACCTTTTCCCGCGCTAAGCAACAGCTACCTTTGACTGGTTTATAGATGTTGAACTACAACGGTTTTGATTTGGCAGAGGAGTTTCCGTGATTTTTATTTTATGAGACTTGATTCATTGCACCGCTAAGCTTCGCGATTGGTTGAGAGATTTCGTGAATATTTGCTCAACCAATCAAAACTTGCTCAATCATTTTCCCGCGCCTGGCACCCGTCACAAATTCCCGCCACATACATAGCCTGGGTATGTGATTGGCTCATTTGATTTTCCGCTCGTACCTGATTGGCCAGAGTTAACAGTACGCGATTGAAAAGAAAACTCACTTTCTCTTTGCTTTCCTTGCACATCATTTTCCAGCGTTACTTCAGCATTGTCCCTTGCAGAGTCTGGAGGACTCTCTCCAGTTCCTTCTTCGTCTTCATAGTCTCCAACTGCTGGCCTGGCAACTCCAATTCTTACTTTACCTGAAGTTTAAAAGAACGTTTTCAAATACTTCGAATACTTCCCTTCCCTCAAGTCATATCCATCGTAGGACTTCGAGAATAAAGGAAAATCGCAAATGTACTTCATTAAAGTTCAATTTGACTCGAGTGCTAGATTTCGAATCTCACTGAGCACTTGGGTCACCTGAAGTATTACTATTCAAACAAATTCTCATCAGGTTTTTTTTTTTTTTTTCATCTCACCCTTTGGCGTTCCTTTAAGAGTCTGCACGGCATAAGCGAGTGAGGAGTTCTCCAAATCTGTCTCATTCACTGACATCAGACGGTCTCCTGGGTGCAAGCGGCCATCTTGTTCTGCCACTCCACCGGGTACCAGGCTCTTAATCACGATCACGGTCTTCTCTGGGGAAACTGGATCCTATAAAAGCAAAGACGTTTTAACAGAGGGCTTATTTATTTAAGGCCTTATAACAGAACCCTTATTAGAAGGAAAAGAAAAAGTAATGATTCCGCTCAAAATCGTGAACTTACGGGAGACTGCAGACTTGCAGAAGAAGGTCAAAGTACCAGTAGCATCGGACAAACAGGATACACAAGTAACAGATTTTCAAGAGTACTTACAACTGGTTAGCCTGCGTGAACACTGTCTTGTAGCGGTTATGAAAACTTAGCGCGACCAGTTATGCTGAAAGACCAGCCAACGTGCAAAGTACTCCGGCGCTAAGCGGACAAAACATGCCAAACTCGTTTAGGAATGGGTCGCATATGCTACGATGGACCATTTTACAGTTATGAGCTTAGTCCCCTAGCCTCTGAGTGAACGTGAGGCTGAGGTTGACCTTGTTTTGATACAAACCTCTTGCCTTTTTTAACGAAATTTATGCTAAATTAATACCAGTTAGCATAGGAACATGATTTATATAATAAAGCAGGAAGGGTAGTATCAAAAAAGGTCAACTCCAGCCTGTTTCTACCTGTGGATTATTTTCATAACAAATGATTGTAACCAAAGATTTGCTCCTGAAATGTCTCACCTTATAATCTAAAATGCTAAATCCCAGTCCCCTGTCTTCCTTTTCTAGCTCGACATACTCTGTGTCTTCAGACCACATGGATTGTGACATGGAAGAGGCATTGAAGCCGGTAGGGCTGGGGCTATCAGGCAGCTGAGACAGCATTGGGCTGGGCGTGGTAATTCCCAGGTCTAGACTCTCTTCTACTAATTCATGTTAATAGGTAGATCAGTAAAAGTAAGGGAAATTACAAAATACCTTGTTTATTTATTCAAGGTGAATGGAATGCCACCTTACCTTGTTTCGCAGATTGTGTTGGTTGACTCTCTAACTCTCCTTCAGCTTCTGTAGCTATTGGTAGTTCCTGGTCGACCAATTCTCGTTTCCTAGCAACCACCAATCGGAAGTCCAGTGGCAAACCTTGAATAAGTGACACAACATCTGAATGACTCATCTCCAGTACAGTTTCACCATTCACCTGACAAAATAATAAAGATTAGTACTGTTAGGGGTACAGCACTGGGGGAGACTTATAAAGACAGTGTCAGCCGTTTGCTAGGAAAGTGCTGGAGGTAAGGTCAAACCTTAATTAAAAGGACCTGCATTAAGCAGTCACTTTCTGAAGTCCTGAAAAAGCATTTCCCTAAATTACTGTAACTCTGACCTGCATTAGGCAGACAACTCTATTAATCAGTCACATCACCTTTTCCGTGGCCCCTACAAGCTGTTTTTTATTGTCTTCACCTCTATTTAACAGTTACTTTGTCAAGACGTACCATACAAGTGCAATAGATAATTATGTTATAGGTCAAAATTAAATTCACGTTAACATTTTTTAACCTAGGTTGAGTCTATATTTCATTCGTCCCTTAGCCCTAATTATTCATGAATTAGGAGTAGGAAACAAAGGATTGAAATTGAGAATCAACCTAGGGTAAAAATTTTAACCTGAAGATAATTTTGATCTGTAACAGATACACAAGCATTGAATTCATCGATCTTTCGCTCCCTTTCTCTCCTCACATGAAGAGATAGAACCACTTTACGGTCAACTTGTTGTGTAATGGATATTTCGCTATGTCACATTCTTCATTTTCTTGACAAAAACCTGTATTACGTGGTCAGTTGGATATTCCCCATGGGTGATCACTAATGTAGGATGTTGATCATCACTAGCTAGATACCATTATCAAATTGAAATGGAATTTGGCTTTAATAAAGACAGTAACATAAGGCCATGTTAGGATAAAATTCCGACCAGCAACATGTCCTTGAAGCAGCGATATACGACAAGGTGAAATGGCAACAAATGACATAAAAATGGGCCTACTCCTTAAAACATGAAACAACTGAATTTGAAATTCAGACAAGGGTCATAAGTACAAACCCCACCCAAGAGGGATGACTCCACTTACCTCCACCAGATGATCGCCAGGTTGCACAACTCCATTCTTACCCACTGGTCCCTCAGGATTCACAGCATGTACTCTGTGCCATGGCAGTGAACCATCTGACAGAAACAACATCAATGGCCATAAGACCACAATAGATCTTTCACCAGTCAACAGTAAAGTGTACAGTATATTGCAATAAAGTTATTCACATCAAAGAAATGCTTACTGGACCTTTACTAATATTTTGCATTTTGTAATACCTAGTGGATTTTGTGTGCCCTCCAAACTGATACCCAGTCCGCCACCAGCCTGGAATTTGGATATGTCTGCAACCTATTGATAAAAAACAGTATTATTTTAAGCGGCATGTTTTATCCAGGAACATCATGCAAAAAGTTGACCCATTCACTCCCAAGAATTTTGCCCAAAAAAGCCTTCTGAAGCTACACATAGTTGAGCTGTTTTCTGGTCACGTTATGGATGTAAAGAACCAAATTTGCCCAAAATGCCACTAGTACATAAAATCTGAAGTTCTAGAAGAGTAGAAAGCAAAAGTGCCAGTTTTTGGATTTAAAAGTTACACACAGCAGTCTCGACTTATACATTTCGCTTCCAGTCCTTCTTTTTCGATCTTTTGCTTTCCTTGGCCAACTTTTCCTTAAAGTTGAGACGTGTAACAAGACTTTCACTTGAATTTTTGGGTCAACTCAACATGTGGATGGTTTTTGGGTGTGTGTGTGTTTTCCTCTGTGATGATCCTTGACTGAATCATGCTCACTCTTGCATGGTTTGAAAGACCTCTTCCTCCTGCAAAAGTTGTCCTTGACCGTTAAACTGATAACATGAAGTGGTACAAGGGACATCAATCCGCACGTGTGTTTATGGGCATGAGTTCATGGGTGAATGGGCAAAATATTAAAAATGCAGATCAGATACTGAACATCCTACATGTATACCCAAATACAACTACAACTGTAGCCCCCAAGGCTACAGTACAACACATATCAGGTCAAACTCACTAGAATGTCCACACTATCTCCAAGAAGATTGCTGTAGTGCTCTTTAACAGCTTCTGGTTCTGAAAGAAAAATTCGAAAGTAATTATCATGTATTAACAATTTCAATTTTCAAGCTCTTGCCTCCAAGGGTCAAACTTTAAGCTGGAGATGGCACACATGTCAGTTAAAATTAAATTTTATATGTAACTTAACATCTTGTTAGGCAAAAGGTACAAACCGTAACCAGCTCTACCAAGTCATCAAATAAGATGAATATTCATTCAAGTCTTAATTATATGAATGAGTTAAAATATTTTACTACACAAAATTCTTTAGGGGCATCCAACGACTTTTTTTCTGATGTCTGTTCAAGGTTAATCAAATATTGCCTAGAAATTTCTAAAGATTGAGAAAAGCTAAAAATTTGAGTATGACAGTTCCATTATTTAGTCTAAGACATTCAGACATTTTCTACTACCTTACCTACAACTGATGGAGGTTAAGTTTTTCACATTCTACTACCACAATGTTGCAATTATTTATTTAAAAAAAGGTCTCCCGAAAATTTCGTTATAAAGGCAATAGCTCCCCTAGAATTTTAATTTTAAAGTATGGCTACTCTGTGTCCTAAAACTTTCGAACTTAAATACCAGAGTAGCTACATGTACAAGTCACAGTTTCGGAAGAGACAAAAAAAGCTACCTAAAACTCTTGGGAGAGATAAACATCCCCTTAAGACATGCGAACAGATAAATAATAGCTTTTAGGGTAGCTCCAAATTAACCAAACAGGCGTCTAAAACAGATAGAAAACCATCTGAGACACTTCTGACATATCCAAACACATTCCATCGTTGGGTGCCTCTGATTCTTTGACATGTATTATTTCCTCCTACTATACTAGCTAGACACTAATACTTGTATCAGTACTTGTAATACAGTATTGGTACAAATGTATTAACCTACCTTTCCTTGGTTTTCTAGCTGCAGACTTTGCTTGCACTGTTGCAGGCAAAGCTTCCAATACTCCTGAACTGGCCTGTGAACTAACTGATCCGGCTGTATATGATCTGCTGTATTTGCGATTGACATGTCGTGCCACCTTCAGCCTCACAACAGGGCCAGTTTGTTTGAGAATTTCAACTGCTTGTTGATTGTCTTTTCCGTGCAGATTAATGTCGTCAACCTGTAAAAACCAGAAAATTTGGGCTGTCTGCATCTGTGCTTGGCCTTTATTTATAATAATATCAATGTTACAGGTTGTATTATCAGCCTTAGGGATAGCTGCTGGGTCACAAAGCTATAAACGTACATGCATAGCCTTGTAAAATGGCTGTTATCATTGCAGATGGTGCACTCATCCCTTTCAGCTTAGCCTCCTAATTAGCTATGGGTGTTAGTTTTTGATGTTTTATAGACTCGATAGATAAAAAATATATCAATAATAATATTCTCATGATTCAAAATGGCCTAACTTGTTTGCAAAAATGTAGTTTAATACATGTTTTTATACCTGTAGGTACATTCATAATTATTTTCTGGCATCCAAGGTTATGTTCACTCTGAACCGGATAACTTTTGCGCTGGCATGAAAACCATAATTTATGAGAAAGGGCTGCTGTTCACATGTAAGAACACTGATTTCAGCGCCATTTCTGTAACAGAGCGAGGAGCTGCGCTGTGCCGATCTCTAAAGTGAAAGTCACATGTTGGATAGGTGTTCATACTATACGGGATAGATTTTTGCATCAGGGCACAAAAAGATAACAGGTATACAGTAGTGTGTATGTAGCCGAAGAGGACATTTTAACACAAGGAAACTAGACTGACAGCTACACTTCATCAAGCATTGTTACTTGTAGCCCTGTACCTCAATGATCTGGTCATTAATCCTTAACTTTCCATCAACAGCAGCGGCACTTCCTTCAGCTATACTCTTTACAAAGATCCCAGATAATTCCTCTATAAAAATGCACACAAAAAAAAAAACTTTTTTTTCCCTTCGACCTGAAATGATTCTTTTAACTGCCAAAGAGGATAAACTAATAATTATTATTATTCATACCCATTTTGTAAAATGCAATGTTGTACAATGTATGTGTAGCCAACAATTTTCCTAGTAGCATAAATTCAGTACACTTGTCTATCCACAACAATGAATCCAGAAGTTCACAGTGTTGTAAACATTATCCCTGCCAACCTTTGTGCCTTTGATCTTAGGCCAGTTCATTCTGAAGACCAATTTCTCACATGTGGCAGAAACATTTGCAAAATTGCAGCCTTAATTGACAAATCTTCAAAGACTAAACAAAAGCAGAGACATACTGACCACATGGTTAACACTTCAAGCATCAGCTCTGATCTGTGTTTACATTGTCATTATCTGTCTTCTCCATTAAGTTTACCCATTCGCCCCTTCTTTTACTGTGTTATTTTTACCTCCTTTTAACCCTTTAAGTCCCAATATGCATATACAAATTCTCCAAACTGATCTCTATATATTTCCTTAAAGAATGAGTTGAGCGAATTTGATGAAAGATCAAAGCATTTTCTCTTAGGTGATCATTTTATTAATTCTCATAACCTAATCTCTTGACAATGTATGGATATTGTTAGGAGAAAATTAATGTTGGTCACTATTGGGACTTAAAGGGTAAATGTTTTGATGGGTTAGTTTCAGTATTTTTCGCCCAGTTTGGAGGCAGCTACAGTGTACATGTACAATCATTTGAATTTTGATAAAATTTTCGAGACACAGCCCCTACAAAAGTCTGCGAGTGTCCAAGAGATACATAAAGTGTACACGTAAAATGAGCATGAACAAAGACAAGCAAGAAAAACATTTACAAACGAACCTGGTGATGTCTGCTCAACATAACCAGCAATAGTAATTCCGAGTCCTCTGCTATCCTTCACAAGTTCAACATCAAATGTTGATACATCTCTATCCTCCTAAAACAAAACACAAGAAAAATTCCAGACTGATGTCTTCTTGAGTTTCGTTTGTTTGTTTGCCTTTTTTGGGGGGGGGGAGGGGTTGGTTCTAATTGACATGCACTCTCAAAATTATTTTTCCCTTTTTTAAAAGCTATTGTAAGTAATCTCGAGGCCATTTTCCTTTAAACTGCACAAATCAAAACCGATTAAAAAGTAGCTATTACATGTATCTCCATGTAATGTGTTTTTGACAGTTTTTGGCTGGCAACTGTACCTCTTCTCCGGTAACAACATCTACCATGGGCTCTTCTCCGATGACCAGTCGTGCAATAACCAGTTTGACATGCTGTCCAACTTTACGTAAGACTTGCGCCACCTGTTCACTACCCATTCCGCCAACATTGACTTCTCCAATTTGAAGAATGTGGTCACCACTTCGTAGCCGTCCATCCTACAGTTCAATCAAAGAGGCAACACGGGTTAACTAACCAATATTTTGAGTGAGACCTAAAATTCACATAGTTCATAGAAACTGACAAACATACTAAAATGAAGGGTCAATCAAAACTGAGGTAAAACCCAGTCTGACTTCCGCCAACAACAACTCTAAACTGCAATCTCCACCCGGATAGCACCACTTTGCCACACTGATCCGGCTTAGATATGTAAAATAGCTCTAAGCTCTGAGGAGATAAGTAAGGCTTTACGGTCAAACTATGGAAGTCATCGAACACGCGGATCGCAGAGCGGTGCTCCCACCTTTATGCTATATATTTTGTTGTCACGTTTTTATTAGACTTAAATTTAAAGCCTAGCAAAAGGAACTGTGACATTAGGGAAAGTTCATTTAATATGACAAGGGGGGGGGGGATGAAGATATTGAGGGGGGGCTCCGAAAATTTTTAGACACCCGAAGGGGGGGCTCTGAAAAAAATGTTGCGCTAGGAGGGGGGGCTCCGAAAATTTGTATACTTGAAAACCAACACATGACATCATCATACAGATCGGATGGTTTTCAACTCAACAATTTAATGACCTGTGCAACTCAGCTATATCACGTGGTTTACAGATATAACAAATGTAGTCTCAGTAATTATTACACTCTTGTTCATCCCAAAAATGCTTTAGAAAATTGTATCACAACTGTATCTCAAGTCTGTCATAGTATAAACCATTGAAGACAATAAAGGTAAATATATTTAATACAGTCTAGCGATCTTTTTTCAGGGGAGCAAAGGAATTGAAGGAGGAGGGGGGGGGGGGGGGGGGGGGCTCTGAAATTTTTTCGTCTACCAAGGAGGGGGCTCCTAAAAAATTGAACCGCTAGCGAGGGGGGCTGCTAAAATTTCAAGCTTCGAGTTTCAATATCTTCATTCCCCCCCCCCTTGTCATATTAAATGAACTTTCCCTTAATTTGTAAATGTCAAGAAAATTTCTTGTTTCAGCATCTCATTCTTCTGGTACAGTCACTCACTCACCCTGTCAGCCACACCCCCTGGAAGAATGGTTTTAACAATCACTCCAGTAGTTCGACCACCAACAATACCAAATCCCAGACCTGAACCATCATTGTGTAGCTCCACAGTCTCAATATGCCGTAAATTCTCACCATCACCAGCCTGTACATGTAGTTTAAGCAATACAAAATTAAGAAATAAACAAAACGTAAAAACAGCAACTTAAATGTATTTATAAATGATTAATGAGTGTGTTTACAGTACAGGATATAGGTATGTACATTTGTTATATAAACACCAAAGAAATACCAGGTGAGCTTTCGAGTGAAAACTTGATATCTTCACATGTGAAAATAACATGTTATCTTCACATATGGAAATGTCAACGTTGCTATGGCTACATAATAAATTGCACCTTTCACACCAAAAAACTATTAAAGTGAAATGGTTTGGTAGTTCATTGGTGTTTATATAATAAAGAGGACATTACGTGGCCGCTTGGAGATACGAAATTTCTCTTCGAGTGTTGAAAAAATATTTCACTTGTTCGCTGCGCTCACTCATGAAATATTTTTCAACACTCGAAGAGAAATTTCGCATCTGTGCGCGCCAACTGGCAAACTAGCTAGCTGCCTATTTGCAAGTGTAGTCAAGGAGTTAAACTTGGGACCACCACAAAAAAAATTACTCTGAATTACAAATCCAGCGCTCTAACTGCTTGGCCACACTGCTTCCTTTTGAGAAAGACAGCAAATAATGTCAATGCAACGATAAATGTATGATTATAATATTTATCATCATCATTCATACTCCTTCAATCCTTGTGCTAGTCAGTGTAGTTTAAATTTACAAAGAACACATCGGGGCAGTTATAGTGGATTAACCCTTTTAGTCCCAGTGGTGACCAACATTATTTTCTCCTAAAAATATCCATACATTGTCAAGAAGATAAAGTTATGAGAATTAATAAAATGATCACCAAAGAGGAAATGCCTTGATCTTTTATTAACTCTCTGAACTAATTCTTAAAGGAGATGTATGGAGATCAGTTTGGAGAATTTGTATGTCGATATTGGGGCTTAAAGTGTTAACACGCATTTTCATGCTGCAGATTGGACAGAAGGACAACATGTACTTACTGGCACTGTGATAGACGTATGTGACACTGAACTAACATCTGACGGAGTCCTGGATAGCATAGAACTTGCACCAGAAGTTGTACGAGACAGATTTCGTGAGCGAGGTATTCCTCCCCTGGCAACAATAAGTTCAACTTCACCGCTCGTTTGCTGTAGAACGCCAATAGCTTGTTGATGTGATACTCCACTATCAAGCTGTTTGCCGTCAATTGCAAGGATCTGATCACTTTCCTGTAAGCGACCATGCCTTTATAGCATCAAAAAGGACAGACATCAGAGTGTACATAACATGAAGGACCTACTAGTGTAAAATTCTGACAAGTCACAGCAGGGTTGTCATTAAGAGCCGGGGGCCGGGGATTTTCCCCGGCTACTAAGAGAGTGGCCCCCGGCTACTTTTATTGGAAAATAGAGGAAAAATAGAACCAAAAGAAATCCTTAGCCATTTGATTCCCCACCGACTTGTTGCATTTACCGGGCAACTTCAAATGTTAGTGACAACCCTGTCACAGCCTCGAAACTGTTGAAACAGTGACATACATGACTGTACAGATTATGGTAACCAAAAACACAAAGATGGATGAAAACAGGGAGAATGATGAAGAAAAGCACAAAGACAATAGACAGATTTAAAGTAAAGACAGGGTTGTTTCCTCCTCAATAATAATGTGTGAAATTTTGACATTCAGATTTGGGACATATGGTGTGGTTCAATTTTATCCTTGGTTCAAATTTTATTTCCCTTTGTTTTTGGATATGGTAATGTATCATAATGAGTTTGAAACAAAGGAAAATAAAATTTGAACCAAGGAAAAAATTGAGCCACAACACATACATTGTACATTATAGTGCTGGGTTCAAGACATTGCATATAGAAAAAATTATACTGTATCATGACAAGGGTCTTGGAGCCAGGGCTAAAATTATTAATGTGACTTTCTATGGGAAAAAAGTACACTAATGATATTCTGTTAAAAGGTATCTATACGAGAACAAGGAAACAATGTTCTTTGATGCAGCTTAACTCTTATGCCATTTCCAAAACTTATGACAATCCATCCAAGAAAAATTTAACTACAACATACATTGAATAAATTCCAATCTTACTATTAGAAATGTAATGTTACAATATGAAATGGCCAAATAATGGTAATATTGTATAATAATTCTATTTTCTATCCTTTTACCTTCCAGCAACACCTTCGGGTTGAATCTCCTGAATAAATATTCCTAACTCCCCACGGTTCTCGCTTTTCAATCCAACAACACTAAAACCCAGACCTCCCTGATCTGGCTTCATTAACTTCACAGTCTCAATCTCACGACCCTGTGCAAGAGTTTCAATGCCCTTCTGAAAGTCTTCATTCTGACCAAATTTGGATTTCTTAAGCTCGTCATTAATTTGCTCTCTGTTATCTTCTGGCAACTCAAAATCCAATTCATCTACAGGAAGATCTGGAGCTGCAGCATAAGCATATGAAGTTTCCTGGGGCTCTTGCAAGTCTTGTTGCTCACTCCTCGGTTGCACTTCAACCTGCTCGGGTTCTTGATCAAACACCCCAGCAGTTGATACTGGCTCATTCCTTACCTCTCCCTCTGCATCTGAGCTGGACTGGTGAGGAAATACAAGCTCTCCTGTAGGCGAAAACTCAAAATCTTTCACTGCACCAGGTGGTGAATGCTGGAGTTGTTTATTAAGTCGTTTAATAGACTGCTGTATCACTAGTAGTTGCCTAAATAATGGACTCTCCAACATCTGTTTGATCTGCTCAAGTTCTTCGTCATTGTCAGTGTCTCCTTGGGACTTGAGCTTCTGTTGAAAGCCATCTAAGATTTCCACAGCACGAGATGTGTCTAACATAAATAAACAAATTATAAAATAAATAATTCACTAATAAGGAGACCAATAATGTAGGAGTTGACATGTTGGAATGATCAACATAGATGTTTGTTTGTTGTTGCTACTGTTGTTGTTGTTTTTTTTTGTATTATGGAAGAAAATTTTGATTCCCTCAAAAACCTTTGAAGTGCTGTTCTCTGAAGCACTTGCAGTTGTGTTTTCTGAGGCATGTTATACCCTCCTAGATTCTTTAGGGATTTTAATGACTGGACCAACTTCAGCATTTTCTGTTTTTGATGCATTAGAGGAAACATCAGATATCACTGTTGGTTTTACTGTAGCTCACTGCTAGAGTACAATAATAACATTAATTGAGACTTTTTAAAGTCTTAATTACTGTTATTAACATTAAATTTTATTAAATAATTTAATGTTAAATAAAATTTATTTACCTTGTTTTTTATACAGTGTCATCGGAACAAAACATTCTATTTTATTTACGCATATACATGTACAAGACAAAACTCTCGAACTGCTCGGGAAAAGAAGGATTTCAGACAATTGGAATTTCCGGAATGTATGAGTCACATGTGAGAAACTGAGAAATTGTTGTGGACGCTCGCCTAGACGTTAGAATGGGCTCGTTTTCTATTTTTAAGATAAAAAACGAAGAAAATATGCTTTGACTGGTAGGGAATATAACATTCTCACCGAAACATTGCGGGCCTCAAACACTGAAGGATATAAAGCGGATCGTCGATATCGAAACACGAAGCTGGTCGTGAATTGAACTCTGTCAAAGGACTGTTTATCCCCACGTTAAATGTCTTTCTATGACTCAAATAACTGTCACAAAATATGTATCGGTTTGTTAGTGAGTAGCTTATCGTTTTACACCGCATTTGGGGTACTAAACCAAGAAAAATAAGGCGTACTTACCTGATAGAGTAGACATCGTGGCTAGGTGACCGGTTAAAACATGGAGATGTTTTCGCGATATTACGAGATTATGATGCACCGTTCTTTACCATTGTCGTGTTAGGTTTAAGACAAAACGCTGCAGAAAAAGGTCCTTCCGTTAATGAACTCGTAAACGCTGTTGATTTCAATCAGTTCCTCCGACGATAACTCACTCTTGCGCGTCGAGTTTGTAAATAGTACTCAAGCCGAGGCCAGGTTACGAAGACGGCCACGAAAATGCATTGCGCGCCTAGAAATCGCGTGAATGGTCGCGTGTCTCATTACATTTTTCTGGTGGCTTTCTAATTCTTCTCCTCGGATAATCTGCGGGAAAAAAATGAAACATGCAAATATAGAAACAACATTAACCACTAGTTATAGGGCAGTCTAGGGTGGTTTCAAGCTAGCTTGATTTGTAAAACGGAGCGTCGTTGTAAAATTTAAGGCTCCCTCAACCTCACGGTTTCTCCAGCAGACTCGGGTAAGTCAGTCTAAGGATGAGGCCCCGTCATTGATTCCCTTTTGGCAGCATGAGGCCGGGTATCTTAGTCCGCGTGTCTCAGCTTTCTGTGGAGAAGACCCCCAGTTAGCGAGTTTTTATATCACAGGGGACACCCAACGTCAATTTTTGGAAAATATCTGTTCGGAAGACGATTTGACATCTCAAACTCATCTCAATCTCAATTTGACATCTCTGTTGACATCTAGAATTTTCGGAACATTTGTTGTAAAATTTCTTGCTTGCCTGCCTCTCCTAGGATTTTCGAACATATAAAAAATGGTATAATTGCCCATTTTTAACGAATTTTTACCCTAAAAAGGTCACTAGAATTTTCGGGAGCCGTTTTTCTGGCTTAAATTTTCGAAAAGGTAAGTGTTGATCCCTATAATTTTCGTATCACTAGACTTTCAGCTAAGAAATCCGAATGGATGAAAAATTTTTAAGGGTAAAAATATGCCTATATCTACCGTTTAAATACTAAAATACGTTCTACAATACTAAGATGCCTTTGATATCACTGACGTGGCAGTGGGAGAATTTTATCACGGTTATCCGAAATATAGTCAGATTGTCGCGCGCTATAATGCAACGAAGCCCGTTCTTCAACGCAATAGCTGATAAATGTGATCATTTTTTAATTTCATCGATTACTAAGCCGGAAACCTTTTAAAACTTGAGTGTGGTCAGACGTATATTGATCAAGACTACACTTGAGAGCTGGAAGAGTGACACCTTTATGCAACTGGGTTAAGATATATGCAAATCTGTGTTCCGGTAACATGTCTTTTAATCGATTTGAACTGCAGTAGTTTGCAAATGTGTTGGAGTGACCGCCTTTTAAAGATTTCCCTTCAAAGCGTAAGTATATTCCATTCTGGTCATGCATGCACTGACCTGGCACTGCTGGTCAGTCCATCGAGTTTGTCACGCAGAAGCGACAGTTAATGATATTGTATCATTGACCTGTGTCGTACTGTACTCCTGTTCACCGGAAGATGTTTCCTGGCGACACACAACATGTTTGTTTCTTTCGTTATATTTTGAAGCCTTTATCATCTGTTGCTCCAGGTAAATGTCAGTTATAAACAGCTCAAAGGTCGCGACCCGCAGTATAAACGAAAGGTTTCTTTTTTTTCTTTTTTTTTTTTTTCGCTTTTTCCCCTTACTTAGTTGCCTGTGTCCTCATGTAAAATCACCTTCATACTGGGATAGTAAACAGGTAAAAAGCAATATCTTTGGTCCATTTTTTTTGTCCAATGTTTGTGTTGGTTCCATTACTCAGTAGTGCTATAATTTCTCGTAGCAGAAACTCCCCCACCCCCCCCCCCCCTGTCCAAAGGCCTTCTAGTTTGATTATACCAAAAATACTGTTAACTCCAATGCAACATGAAATCTCCTTTTTTCATCTCAGACCTCTTGAAATACTTTTCTTTTCTTTTTATTTTTTTTCTTTCTTCTTTTAACCTCGTTAAGTCTTCGAGTTTGTCACGCAGAAGCGATAGTTAATGATATTGTATCTTTGACCTGTGACGTACTGTACTCCTATTCACCGGAAGAAGTATCCTGGCGACACACAACATGTTTGTTTTGAAGCCTTTATCATCTGTTGCTCCGGGTAAATGTCAATTATAAACAGCTCCAAGGTTGCGACCTGCAGTAACAAAACTTTTTTTTTCTCACTTTTTCCCCTTACTTAGTTGCCCGTGTCTAATCTTGTACCCAGATCTCCCACGGCCACAGTGTAAAACAGAGTGAGATCTGGGTACGAGATTAGCCTGTGTCCTCATGTAAAATCACCTTCAAACTGATAGTAAACAGGTAAAAAGCAATATTTTTTGTCCAATTATTTTTGTGTGTAATGTTTAACTCACACGGTTTGTGTTAGTTCCGCTACTAATAGTGCTATAATTTCTCGTAGCAGAAAGTTTCCACCTAAATACCCAAAGGCCTTCTAGTTTGATTATATCAAAAATACTGTTAGCTCCAACGCAGCATGAAATCTCCTTTTTTTCATCTCAGACCTCTTGGAATACTTTTCTTCTCTTTTTCTTTTTTTTTTTTTTTTTTTCTTTCTTCTTTTAACCTCATTAAGTCCAATAAGAAACTGTTTTCAACCGCTTGCAATGCAATAAACTCCCGGGGGGGGGGGTACTCGCAGAAAAATTGGGTAGGGGTGTGCGGCCCGCTTCCCAAAACCCTTACCCTATTTATGACCAAAATCTGTGATTTTCCCTACCCTATTTATGACCTAACCAAAAATTTGATACCCTATTTATGACCCGACCCTTAAATCAATGCCCTGTTTCAGACCTGCCTTATAATTATTTCCCTAGTTCAGACCAATGTTAAAGGCAATGTTTATCTGCTTTTATTAGGTTAGGGGGACATGATAAGGAAGTAGCTTCTTCTAAAAAAGTGCATTCAAGACTACAGTGCAAAAATCGTTACCCTATTTATGACCAAAATGGCGGCAAAATAGCCGAAATCGATACCCAATTTATGACCAAAACGGCTGAAAAACCCTACCCTTTGGGGCCGCACATACCTATATAGCCCATATTAGGGAGTACCCCCCCCCCCCCCCGGGAATAAACTAAGTGTTCAATCCCACGAAGTATGTTGACAAATCGTTCCAACAAAAATTAAAACGAAACGAAAAAATAAGAAAGAGGCTAATTGCACGATAAGAAAAAATATGCTTAAAATATCCAATATAGAGAAAAGCAAAACTCAAGGATCTTATATAAATATCGTCTTCAGGAGAAGTCGAGGACTCTATCACACTGACATTCTTTCCTATACTTGTGTTAGCATGCTGTTATGTCACTTCTTGAACAATTCCATCCGCATGCTCGTTTGCCAAAAAATATTTCCTGTTAGAGAGTAACCCCGAGTAGGCCTGATTATGTAACTGCAAGAGACTCTCTCTTCGTAACTGTGGGAAACTTTGCCCCTCCCCACCCCCCGGATCTATTGAAATGCGCACACAAGTAGGTGCTTCCGGTGGCGCCAATACGGCGTGACTGGACTGTGACCATTAATGCACATTTTTATTTGCGCAAAAAACGTTCCCTCTACATATACATTGTGTGACGTTAAAGGGTTTTAAGTCCGATTACTAATTAGAAGATTAGACTTGCTTTCAACTTTGCGGACGAGCACCGTTAATTATTCATATTGTTGTCTAAACAGTGCGCGAAAAATTGATAATGGATTCAAATACAAAACCCTATAAAACAACTAGTAATAAATACGTTAATATCATCAATTGTTGAAAATATTGGCACTTTTTCTAAACAAACTGCAAAGATTTGTCTCAAATGCTGTTCAGAACAGTTCACCAAGTATCATCATTTTATAGTAATGGGCTTTCAGTTTCTTGAATGTTTTCAAGTCTCAAATTGCCTTCTCTCTAAAAAATGCCCCGTAAATAACCTTAATTATTTATTCGTGACAAACCGCATTTTTCTTTGTTTCATTAATCCCTCATCTCATTCTAAGTGCCGGAAATAATATTTTGTTGTTCGTTTAAAACCTCTAGGATGCACGGAAAAAACAATTCATACCAGGAATCCATTTTGGCGCGAGTGTTGCCCTAGGCTCTGTGTTAGACGTGTTACGTTCTTGATGGATCTGTTTGCTTTCAAGTTCTACTGATCGGCCCTTCGAGAAACTGAGGACTCGCAGTTAGCTACATTACAGTGTAACAACATTTAACGGAAAGAGAAGTAAGTTCTACCTATCAAATACTTTTCAGTTACAAGCGTTTTTTTGGCTTGCCGTCTAAAACATGGGAAGGTTCCGACGAAAAAACAAACCAAATGGTCCTCTTGACGGCTTGTTGACACAAACACTCGCAAAACGTGTTTGTGGTTTCATGTCGTAGATATTTTTATCGAGGCTGTTATCCTTTAGGTTTGGCTGATAATCCCTTAGTATTGCGAGCGTGTTAGTTTAGCCTTGGAGGGGGCATGAAGATAAGCAATGAATGGCGAAATATGCTGAATTGTAAAAACTGTGGCATAGGCTGCTTACCCACCCAATGCAATCGGAATCAAAGCTTGTGGTCGTCATTTTCACAAGAGGTAAATGTAATGCATTTTATACGGTATAGAAATTGAGGTCCCTCCATCGTCTATCCGGAATTGAAAGAGGCAAATAAAGCCTCTTAACTTACAAAAATATCACGGTTTTCTATATTCCTTAGTAGAAATCGCCCCCATCTTTTTGCTTTTTAATTTATTTTAGTCCAACCCTTTTCTTCAGCCGGTTATGCAACCTTCAGTCACTGCAGTCAAGAACATCGGCTCTGCATACCTACATGTGTATTGAAGCATGCGGATTGATTTAGTTATGAAAGTATTGGTTTTTGAAAACAGAAAAACTTCTGCTAGAATGAAATAAATAGAGCAAAACAGCTGATAACCAAAAAGCACGAAACAGCTACTAGAAGTTCATGGCGAGTCTGTCAAATTTCTGACTCTAGTCAATTTTTGTACGGAAGCTTAATGGTCTATATCTGAACCAAAAGATATTTTCTGCAAGTTCATTAATGGAGAAAAAATGCTAAAGATGAATAAAATCGTCGTATACTTCAGGGTAAATCCAGATTTTCATTAAGAAGGCGCGCGCCAGAGCACTTCACTGAATTGGAGAATTCGCCAATCATCCTATTAGCATTTTTGCTTTCGGTTTTGACATCAACATCTCTTTTTTTAGTTTTCTCATATATTTGAAGTTGTTGCATAACTTACTTTATTTGCAACCTGAACAGAGCCGAAAATGGGTTCATTCTTGTGATAACGATTTTCAGCTGCTATTTCCCACAAAAATGAAGTTTAACTTGTTTGCAGCACAATAGATCATGTCATAGATAATCGCAAGAGAATTACTGGGTATAAATAACAATAAAGAACCCAAAGTAAAAGAATGCCATTGTCAGCGCTCAGACTAATATGACTAATTAGCCTTTTTGTCGTACAGTGAAGCAAGTGATATGGACTAGTTCTGTATGCCCAAGGGGCACCCTCACTTGAGAATATGGCGATATGGGCTGTTTGATCCTTGCTCAGCAAATTCTGGGGAAATGAAGAGTTGGGTTAGCAAGCTCGTCATTGCCTTAACATAAAATGCTGACAGGGGGAACAGATGTTGGGAACGACCGATAAAACAGCTAACAACATTGTTGGAGTTGATGCTACTTCGCTTTAAAAGCTTGTCTCAACATCGTCTCGACATTTCTTTTGTTGTTTTAAGTTCACGCTTTCAACTTAAAGCGAAACTAGCTCGGCACGTACGCGCATAGTATCTGTTTTTGCTTTTGTGATGTTTAAAACCACCAGCTAGCTATTCACGAAAAATAAAAATGCAACACGTTTCTGAAAAACTTTATTTGCCCCGAGCTCGTTGAACGAAAGATCTTCCAAAATCGCATTGTTTGAGGATCTATGAGTCACGTCTTACGAGGATTTAACGATGGAATTATTACCAGCGAAAACTGTTTTCTCTGCCAAAAGTCGGCAATGTGAGACAACTTCAAAAAAGTGGCCATTTTGGGTGGATTTTGTCTTAGACTGTAAATGATCGGAGTACATTACATGATAAGTCGACATGCTTTTGTGACGGCAGCGATAGTCATATAGTTTATGCCCTTTTTTAATGTGTACAGTAGACAGTCGTGAACAGATAGGCAGATGGCTCGTTACAGTAGCCGTTTTTAATTCTAAAACGTTTAATTTAGCTAATGGATTCTTGACACAGAACTATAAATGAAGCAATTTCCTGACCTAAGAATATTGTCTTCTTGTATCAATAGAAAACAAACTCTGGAGTCTAGAAAATGATTATAATCGGAAATGTTATCCTAATTTTGTGAATATCTAATTTACGGATAACGGGCGGAGACATTTGGAATGATTATCTGTAAAAAGGTTTTCACTGTCTGGATGATAATGTCAATATTGAACCTTCCGACCCCTCCCCCTGTCAAATACTCTAGATCCGCTTACACTGTGTCTAGCTAGGCTGAATGTTAAATGCCACCGACAGACTGTTGCTACGAAAGATTCAGCCTGACAGCATGCTTTTAAATTGTTATACATGTACCCGTTGCAAACAACATTACCTGTTTTGGGCTGTGGTGCTCGCAATTCTAAACTTTTATTTCAAAGCCGACGTTTTGCGAAAGGCGCTAAAAGGCAAACAACAACAAAATTAACTGCTGACTATTTATGTCTTTACCACTGTATAAATAGTCAAGGTATCAAGCTTTTTCGAAACACCTGCTTTGGCATTGTTAAATTCACTACGTTCGAGTTCGCAACGTACATATTCGTGACGCTGCCATTGGCAAAGTCCAAAACTTGCACATTCGAAGGACAGGTAAGGTTAATTTTTGATATATTGATAGAGTTGACCGAGCTAAAGTAATGTCTGGTGTAATTGTTGTCGAAATAAATTATGCTTCCGTTACGGCGTTTTGTCGGCAGTCAGCCACGCCTTAAAACGTAGATATAAAGTGAAAAAGAAAGACTCGCTGCTATTTTTTCCTCTATAGAATATAGTCAGCGAAAGATCCACAATATTTGCTTCTATTAGCTGATGTAATAATGTAAATTAGCACGTTTTTAATAAGCGTTTTTTTTTTGGCAAAAGCTTCCATGTTGAAAGCTAGCCAGATTAAAAAAGCCAAACTGTGGCATTTCACCTTGGCCACCCCGCATAAAATGATGTAAATATTTGATCGGAACTTCCGACCACGGGCTAAAACAAATATTTCTCACTGCAATTTGGCTCTGTAGGAGTTGTTGTTCGCAGTGGCGCGCAGTGTCTTCCTCTTATTTGACTATAAAATATTCTGCTTATAAGAATTGATTTGATTTTCTCCAACGTGACTTACTCCTCACTGAAAGCTGCTCATTCAACTTGGTAAGTGCGCAAAATAATCACTGAGAATTATTTGGCCTTTTGTAGAACTGATTTTTTAAAGTTCTCGATAATTGCAACACACCGTAAAAATTATCTAAGATGCACTTGGCCTCCTTATCTTCAAAGTCCAAAAAAAATGTGCTTCTAAACTAAATGACTAATATGCTCAAATTCCGGATGTCGACTGCCACTTCATATCTAATGAGAAAAAAATTATATGCAAAATGTAAGATTTTTACAGGATTTTTAGTTTTAAAAGCAGTAGTCCAATTAGAGCACTAGAACGGCCTGTTCACGTTATCAGCCACACCTAGAAAACATGGATTTAAACCAATTATGTATCAGGTGTTATAATTTACCTTTGTGAAACAACAATGAAAAATGAAAAGCCATTAGAAGGCGAACTCGTTTTAAAAGCTGATAACGGATTCTTCAGGTAAAAGCTACTTTCACAAATATAATTTATGTAACAGACAGCGATGAAAGATAACTAAATTACAATAACCTTTTTCATTTCGTACTGTGAACAAAAGGTGAACTCAGATCAAGACACTACCTTTCATTTTTGAAATTATAATTATGAAAAACAAATTCAAGAGGTTTTATTCTAATGGTGACAACATAGGCTTTCGTCCACAGAATGTGTGAATCAAACGTTAAAAACTGCATGCAACAAGAACATTCTATTCCTAAAGGTTTTTTGTTTTGTTTTGCTTTACTTTACATGACATTAACTATTTTGAACAATGACAGCAGAAAATGATAGCGGTAAGAATCAATTAACCAATTAATTAATAAAAACATTACATCATCTCTTTTCATATAAAATTAACAAAATCGTGACTGGACATAAAAGCTGCAAATTACTAATTAATCAACACAGTTACAAAGGAGCAAAGTTTTTAAAGCAATATCCAAGTAATTAAATAATTAAAGTGTAACTTTATTTTAGATATCCATTCATAGATTTTCGTATAAAGATGTTCAACTTTAATCTTAATTGATTGACGAACACAACAGACTCGTAAAAAAAGTACTATGTGGTCTAGTAATCCTGCCTGCTTCAATGTGCAGACTGTGTAGAATACAGTTCCCGAGGCAAGCTAGTATATGGCTATCAAAGAAAATTTTAAATATGGCATAAACCGACGTCAGTTTAATTTCCCACGTTTGATGTTAATGTTGATAAACTTTAGCGGCTGGTTAGTTCAAGCTTTCGTGATTTTAGGTTCATATCGAGTTACTAAACAAACAAAAAGCGAAGTAGACATTCAAGAACACAGTTTACAGATGCGATCGTTAAACGAGGGCGTGAGGAAATAGTTGCTTAGCTCATGCACGTAGACTGCAAGACAGTCCGTATTTCTGCGTATTCAAGTACGCGCGATCCGCGAGCGGTCAAACGAAAGGTCTGGAGCTAGGCTGAAAACAGAGAGCGAGACTGGGGAGAGACTCTCGCCTCACACGCCTTACGGAAGCCTTACGGGCGTGTGAGGCTTGCGCGCTTCGCGCTTAAGACTCTTACGCCACGCTTTACCGATTTCTTTACTGATTTTTAGAAAAAAAACCGACTGTTTTGCAGTCTATCATGCACGTATCCCCCTTTTTTCTTCTCGCCTGTAAGACCTGTATATGTAAGAATATTTGTTCCGCTCATACACGTGTGTACATTCCGTCACGACGCCCGTTTATTCTGCTGACTCAGATAAAATACTTAATCATATTATCTGCCTGAGAATTGAACAATGCTTCATCACCCTTCCTCTAATATTGAAATTAGTCGTAGAATGTCTTTCATACCTTTTTCAGTATGGGGTATGGATAACGGAAAAATAAAGGGGCGGGATTGTTCAAAACCTACATGTACAGATAAGCAGGTAATTTTAAGTGGACTTACATTTTTCTTAAGAAGCTTAAATATATAAATATCTTACCCCTCTTGGGCAAGCCTGATTTTTAAGTAATTTTTATTAGTATCCGTTACCATTCAACCATTTTTCATATTTTTTTGGCTCAGAAAACAAAACCATAAGTCTTCTAATCCTAATTGTTCTTTCGGTGTTTGTCCGCTGAGAGACTGTCGAAAAGTCGAGATGCTTCTAAAAAGTTTACCAAAAAATTCGTCAGAAGTGATGTTAGTTGCATTTTAATGAACTGGGTGTCTTGCTACATTCATATCACTGACGGAGTGGAGAAGAGGTTCTCTTAATTCCAACTTGTGCTACAAGACTGAAACAGACAGTACTGTAAAGAGCAGTTAACTTGACTCCACATATTAAGTAAGCAGCCCTTAGCTTGTTCAATGTAATTCAAATAGCTACGTGAAGGCCTCTAAAAAACAGTTACTGACACTCAACGTTTGAGAAACTAACAGCAGGAAAAATGCATCCTCTTTTTGTTTTTATGCGTTTTGGTTTATTCCGAATTAATACAATAAGAGGGGATTATCTGTGCGTTAAGCCCTCCGGAGGAATGTGCCAAAGTTTCCATTATTAACCTGACGGGAGGTCAATAAACAGCAGTATATACCGAGAACGTACGTATCTCACCTCCTCACTTAAGCATTTGCAGAGTCCACTGCAAGGTTATCAAGGTGTTTGGCTCTTATCATAGACCGCGGACAGGGACGTTTCTTTGTTCATAACTACATAGGTAAGACTGCTAGTCCTACTCGCTGATGTTAGTTAATTAAGCAAGTGGTAAACCACTTTTCATACAGCTGTAGCTTCATCACATGTGATATGTGATTAACAAGATTCAAGTAAGTTTTCTATCACTACATATCCCGCATTGTCTCAGTTTCTTCTGTCGAATTTTTAACACAAAGCGTTATGATACGTCTTTTCATTGCACTGTTAAGTATGTGACTCTAAGAACATGCATTTACTACAGATTGCTCAGTGGAAACTTAAACTTAAAACTTTGCCTTTCTCGGCATTACTGAGAAAATTGGATGTGATGACTAAGCGCAAATATGCTAAGACAGGAAGGAAAAGAGGATTTTATGCGTTGTTTTGTTATTCAAAATTTCTGCTCTTTCCGATGTCCGCAAAAATAAGAAAAAATAACCTTGACCTTTCCAATGCGTCTTTGTCACTTACAAAGACATCCATGGTTGGCAGCTAACTTTGAATCAGCGGAATAATTTTAATAATTACCAGCCAAGTTTCCTGACACAAGCTTCTTGAACTGATCCAGTATGCATAACTGCCGGATTGTTTTGCAGACAGACTTCTGGACTCCCAAGGGCTTTGCTTAAAAGTTTACGGAGAAGAATTTGTCAATAGAACTTTTTAACAACTCTTTCTCAATTTCCGAAAATTCCAACGAAAAAAAAAGGCCACGAAGAAACTGCCTTTGAAGTGCTTTGATTTCGAGATCTTACTCCACCCGGAGTTATTGCTGTGACCATCCAATAGTTTTTAATTTTTTTCTGTTTTTGAAAAACTGAAGATTGTGAACGTGCCAAAATTTGGGCCTTGGTCACTTCTGGAAGAAACTAAGGGCAGGTTATTGCCCCCCGCCTGAGTGAAATTCCGAAGAGGCCGCTCTAGTAGCTCGCCGTGTAGTAAGAAAAGTACTTACAGATGAAATGTACAGTCAGTATGTCGATTTGCTTGAACAGGGGCCGCATGGAATCGTTCGGTAATGCATGATGACGTTTCTATTGTTTGCGCCCGCAAGTAAGAGATGGTTAGGATGACGTAAAACTAGGAGCCTATGACGGCTTAGGTAGATTTTGTGACATTTATTGTACACTCATGCACTTCTTTTGCGTAACGTGTTATCTGGGTGACATCTGAAAGTTATGGACCAAAAAACCGTGGCATTCGTTGAGCGCAGGTGAAGTTATATTTCAGGATTAGGTGCCTATAACTGCGTACATATAAACACTTAAAGAGTTTGCCGGACTCGAGTTAACAAATAATCTTTGATTGGAAACAATTTGCCAGACACTTCTCTCCCTTTGGGGGAATAAAACTCAGTCCACAAACAAGCAAGACGAGTAAATCAACGGTCAGCTTACCACTAGCAGAACGATGAACGATTACAGAAATTCGCCGACAATGCTGACTTAATCCTTGCTCACAGATGTCCTTCTATAAAGTTAAAAGAATAATAATAATAACCAAAACACGCGAGCGTGAATTGATCAAACCTTCGAATCTCGAAGGCTTACTTTCCGGCAAATAAAATGAAATGTAGATAAAAACTGAAAGACAAATGGCGAAAAATTCCTGCAATTTCTAATTACATCTTTTGTTATGGTTTAGAATAAACTACTCTCGAACTGACTGAAACTGTTTTGATCAAAGCTGTGCAAATCGAACTGAATTAATCAGTGCATGGAACCTTGAGTTTCCTATTTTTAACTCACCTATTGTATGGAATCCATGGAATATGTGTGAAAATCTTCATTATAAATCGGTACATTTCAAGGAGCTAAACAACGAAACGATCAAGAATACTGTTGACCGACAATGTACAGAGCGGGGGCAACTGTAGTGTCAGCTATTAATAGTGGATATTACAAAGGGGAAAGCAAGGACGCAGACTTTCAGTTATCAGCAAGTTACCCAGTGCAAATACGAATGTTGCTTGCGGTCACCCTTACATCGAAAATTAAGACCAGCCAAATGGATGAATTATCAGTTTTAAGGCGTCTTGAGCCTTCCGAACAGATATGCTACTTAACAGTTCTCGCTTGCTACTGAAACCATTTAAAGTAGGTCGTGAAAAGCAATGTCCAGATACTCTGTTAAGTCGCTCTTTGACCTTTATTAAATACTCGATGACGTTTAGAACTTAATCTTCAAATATTCCGCCCCAGCGTTAACAGCGCGTTAAACTGGGAAAAAGTCATGGAGTAATTGGGCGTGAATAGCTATTAATACACAAAAAAGAATAAAGGCCCGAATAAAGGTGATTTGTTTTGAAGGCGCGGTAAAGCGCCATCAAGATTTACTGTTTCACTATGAATTATTTTGATAATAATTAGAGTTCCAATAGAACTTCTAATTGTAACTCCCTGCTATTTGCCTGCAGTTTTCTATTTGATCTGAAAAAGGAGGGAAAAGCACGAAAACGTCCGAAAGACTTTACCATTGGTCCTTTTTCTCTTATCAACAAAAAAAGATAAGAAAAATGTTTTTTATCCAAACGTGAATCGTCTGCAAAGAGGCTTTTTAAAACTAATCTCGCCTACGCCTTGATATTTATCGCTGCAGAAATTAATCTTAGTTTACCTCCCAGAGACGAACTACAATATTTTATCCTGGACTAAAAAATATTTTGCTTTTCAATGTTCAATAAAAGACTTTCAAAAGATGCCAGAATCATTCACGTGTACTGTTTTTTTTTTTTGGGCTAAAGTGCAACGAAATGAATTATGGGATGGTAATCTAAGCCAAATGACGTCACCAGGAAATCGACAGCCATTTTGTATTGTCTGTGACTGTACTGCCTGCCTTTAGAAGGACTGTGTTGTGATTTTCATGCAATTAAATCTTAAGTTTTTAACTTAACCTCACTGCTGAATAACTCTTAAATTAAACCTCAGGGCATTAGCAAATGATTGAATTGAAGTTGATGTAAAGGCTTTTGTTTTTGACATAGCTGTAAAACCTCACGGCATTATCAAAGGATCGCGGAATTTAAACTGATGTAAAAGTAATTGTTCACTGAGTATGTGATTTTAGCTAGTTTAATTCAAACCACTGTCAAACTGATCATCATCTATTCATAATAAGATTCCAGATATTTCCCAAAGATTTTCTTGTCAGTGAAGACGCTAATAACTTTTAAGTAGCTTATCGTCCTTTTGGCGGTAGATTTATCTATTTCCGCGGCCTTGGTGTCCGTTTGAAGTTCTAAGGCGTTTCCGTTGACTCGACACTCTTACTTTTAATAGAATGGTAAATTTTTGTCATAAGTAGACAGCCAGTTATAAGTGAAACTCACCGGTTATCATCATCTTTATCACATACTTAAAGAACTTAGCTCTTGTTTTGACCAAAGTTCAAGCAGTTAATTAGACGTAAAAATGCGTGTGTAGGCAAGTTTTTAGCCTGTCTACAGCATAGCAGCACTCCATATTTGTCAGTCGGCAATGCGGAGTGAACAAACGGCTCTTGAAATCTAAAGCCATGCCCAGGCAAATTCCTGCACGGCTGATATATATATAGTGGCTGCATCGGTGAGTTTCTTAGATGTAATATCATCTTGCACTAGAAGGAATTAGTAGCTAAGACCTATTGAACGTGGATTTTGTCAGCTCTTCTTCCACACTCTCCAGCTTGACCTGTGAAATCTTTGAAAATTCAGTAAGTCAATTTTTCTGAAATCTTTTTCATAATGAAGCAATTTTAGTACGGTATTTATCAGGATGAACTAAACGTTAATGAGGAGCGGCAAGGCCTCGAGCTGTCATGGTCTGTCGTTTAACTTTTTATTGTGAGGATTGCTTTTGAGGAATCTACAATCTCGGATTATGGACCGAATTAGTTCGCTACCTGAAAAATATTTTCATCCTTAAGCCATGAGCCTGTCACTCAAAAGCACTGCAATCAAAGTTTGCAAAAAGACCTATTGTGAATTACAGTAGTGGAAAAAAAAACAATATCATATCAAGGGGGAACCGCTGAAAAGCGCTCATACTTGGATGGGCACACTTTACTGTTGAACACAAAAACAACAACAGTTAAGTACAAAATTGTCAGAATCAAACCGGCTTGTACAACCGCACAATAGAAAGGAATAAAGTAAATAATCCACAGTGAAGTAGTGATTTCTTAGCCAAAGGTCTATGGCTGTTATCTGCAGACTTAAACGCTATCTAGACCTCCTTCACAGCAAAATATACTAATTATCCTTCCCAAAGAACTAAACGGTAGCCAGCAATCTAATATACAATTAAAAAAATGGGTTTAGTGCTTGGAAGAGAGAGATTTTAAAGTAAATCTTTTCATAAATTTTAGGATGCCGCTTTTCATCCTTCAATATTTCCGTATCAAAATCGCACGAGCAGCTTAAGTCATCCAGACGCGGATTTTTTTTATTATTAATGATATTTTATGAGATTTAACCTTTTTCAAATATCTAACATATCTTGAGATTTATTTGTGTAGAATAAAGTTTCAATTAATCAGCTGAATTAATCTTCGGTTTATTTTTTTCAGGTTACAGCCTCCTAAGTGAAATATCTTCTACGTTATGGTGGATAGAATGCAGCTTGATTTCACTTGGTCGACTCTTGCAATTGGTTTTTTGGCTCCTGTTGTTGGCCTGATTATTCTTTTTGGAATCATTGGGAACATCCTTGTTATCATCGTTCTGTGGCAGCAACAACGTCGATCTCGCCGGACAAGTGCAAACTTTTTCCTCATAAATCTCGCTATTGCGGACATTCTCGCCTCTGCTAATCTTATATTCATGTTGGCGACGATCCTCAATCAAGGGGAATGGCTGTTCGGAGAGGCGTTTTGTAAAATAAATGGTTTCCTGACTGTTCTGTTGGGTGCCGCGTCGCTGTTAACACTGTGCGCTATCAGCGTAAACAGGTATTTTAAAATCGTGGAAGAGGGAAAGTATAATCTTATTTACACTAAAAGCAACACCCTGAAAATCCTAGTAGCCACCTGGTTTCTTCCATTTGTGCTATCGATTGCGCCGATATTTGGCTGGTCTGAACACGAGTACCAAGTCGGGAAATGCGTCTGTCATTTCCTCTTCGGAAGGAGCATATCTTACACGCTCACGTTCTCAACTTTCATCGTGGTCCTGCCTTTCAGCATTATTCTCTTTTGTTATTTGAAGATCTACAAGATTATCAAAGCTCACGGAGCGATGATCGGAAACCTTCGGCGAAGTCAGCCTGCTGTTCACGTAGAAGACATCAAAATCGCCACTACATTGTTCATTGTGATTGTGGTATTCGTCATTTGCTACATCCCCGCTAGTGTAATCAACATCCTGGACATGGCTAGCCTTGGATTCAAGATTCCTCATTGGCTGGACATGTTGTCCTTTGTTCTGGTGGTCTCTAATCACGCTAACAACCCAATCATTTACAACGCCCTCAATCGTTCTTTCAGGCAGTCATTTCGTGAGGTCTTACATATAGGATCTTCTGGAAGGCCACGAGCTCCAAGCAGAAGCGGTAGCAGAACCAGTTCTAAAAACACCATCCCGCGTGGCTTACAAGCCAACGGGGTAATGCAAAAACCTCCCAGCAATCCTTGTTACCAACACTCGAACTCCTCAAGTGAAAAGTATACTCCTGAGATCATTGAATACGAGGACTACAATCAGGACGAGAAAGTTCCGGGAACATGTTGTCCGCACAAATCTTCAGATTGTTAAACTCTAATCACCCAACTTGGACGATTTTAATGTCTTTATCTTGATTTGATGATTTTTAGCTTGTTGTCTCTATATTCAGGGGACTGGTTTGAATGACTTAAATATCAGTCTTGAAAAAAATTATGTAATATATTACTGATCATGTAAGTGACCAATTTTCGAAACTAAGCTACCTGATTGGTTGTGATGAGTATTGTCACGTGATGTACTGCTAACTTTACTTCCTTTTCGATTATTTGAGCTGGAAAAACAGCGAACAAGTGATAAGACTGTACATTCGGGAAAACTTTGGAAAAATTGAGGAGCAGTAGAGGACAAATCTTGTTACCAGTTTTCTCTAGATCTCTGCTAACCTGAATGCGCGTCCTTTCATCTACAGGGACTCAATGATATCAGCACTTTATGCTGAGGAGATTGTGCCGGCTTAAAAACATTTATTATAACGGTTAGCCTTTCTCTTAGAAAATTGACGGGCCCTGCCCATTCCTAGGGAAGAGGTTGGTAGCCCACGACATCCTCGTTCAAACATTGCATCGAGCGGTAGAAGAGTGTAGAGAAGTGTAAAAAGCTAAAAAGTTGCTAACTGCAACTGAAATAAAGGGGAAAAAACAGATAGATTCTATAGGCTATTTATGGCGCTTATATAGGTAACGATAAATATAAAAGAATTTTCTCAGTTCTTGAAAATAGTTGTAGGACATTTTTGTTTAAAACAACCAACTGCGACCCTTAGAAAGAAGATGGCTAGTCATTTTATTTAACTTTAAGCTTCAGTTTATAGAGCATGATCCAAAACTGTACAAAGGCATAAGAATTCTTGAATTGTAACTAATTTATGTAAAAAAACTCTAATTTTTTATTAAGAACTTTGACTGAGGCCATGTCCACAAGTATCCGTTTTGATATGAAAACGTAACTTTTTCTTTACGGATACGGCTTCCGTCCTCACGTATCCTATGAAAACGATCAATGAAAACGGAACTTTTCGAAAACGCTCTCCAGAGTGGAACTTTTTGAAAACGCTGTTTTCGCGTGTATGTGTTTACAGACCAAAACGGAACTTTTCGAAAACGCTGAGGACACACTATCAGTTCCAATCCACTCCGCGCAATTTTAAAAACTTATTCTGAAGATGGTGGACGGGCGCTTCCCTTTCTTGTCTCTTATACTTGGGCTTATTTCTAACCTAATTGCGTATTTTCAAGTAAATTTGGCTTTGTTAGTTTTTAAGCTGATTTTTCCAGGATGTGGCAGAACATTATCAGGTTACTTTCGCGTGCTACCGGTGTCAAGAGGCAAAAGGTTGGATTTCCTTTATTTTGACTTCGTTTTTGCCCAGATTTTGACGTCTTAGTCTGTTTCTGCGACTTTGAAGAACGTGACAACAATATAAGCCTACACCAAAGAAATTCAAAGATGGCGCCAGTTATTTCGCGGGCTCATAATAGCAAACACGTATGCGTCAAGCATGCGCAGTCGTGTAAGCTATCGTTTTCTGAAATCGATTTATCGTATACGTATGGACAGGCGAAAACGCTACGATCTTAAGAGTGGACGTGGAGTTTTTTGAAAACGGAGAAAAAAAGTTGCGTTTTCAAACGAATACGGATACTTGTGGACAGGGCCTGAGTGACTTTCTCCGGAGACAGAGGAATAAAAAAGATATTATTTTAGTGTAATATATGACAAAAAATAAAACAGATTCAATGAAACAAGTTGTTATAAAAAAAATAATCACTTAACTTAAGCTGTTTGCGTTGGACAAAGTCAGCTTTCAGGGACCGCGCTGACCTGGACACTTGTTTTGTCACTTTAAAAGGAAGAGCGTTAACCGGCCTACCCCATACAAGGGAATCCACATTCCCGAATGTGGGAAATTTTTGCTGTGGAATGCGGAATCCTGGGCTTTGAAATCCGGAATACAGCTCAAGGAATCCGGAATCCCAATAACAATTGGAATCCTGAATCCAAGCCGGATTCCGGAACCTGGGAAATTTTTGCTTGTGAAATTTGGAATCCTGGGATTTGGAATCTGGAATACAGCTCAAGGAATCCGGAATCCTACTAACGATTAAAATCCAGACTGACAAGATGACTGGAATCCAGCACCTGGATCCGGGATTCACGGACTGTCTTGGATTCCCTTAATGGGAAAACTGGCTCTAATCCCAAATCAAAGGTGCCCCTCTGATACATCTAGAACTCACCAATCTTGCCTGTTGTTCCATTCCATCTTCGATATTTTACTGAAAACCCGTTCCTGAGAGTGTTCTTTTGCTCATCCTATTTTGTTATTTTATCTTATTTGGTTAAAGCATAGTTCGGAGGAGACTGATTAGGAAACCCGGTAAACATCAAAGTTGAAGGCAATGGTGATGTAGGTTATGTTGGAAGCTCCCTGACCGCTCACAATCCTTTGTTTTCCGTTCACAAATTATGACTGAATAAATGAATGCAATGTTTCTATTCGTCTACTAGACGAATAGAAATGGAATAACGAAAATGATAAGAATGCTATTGAACGTTGTGCACCGCCAGGTCCAAAAAAGCTAACAAAAAACCTATAAAAAAGGGTTTCCCAGCCATTCTACTTTAATTAACTATGGTTAAAAACAATATGGATCGCGTATCTCGTGTTATGGAAATCAGCTAAGAATGCTATGTATTGCGCATGGGTATTACCTGACTCTGTCAGGGCTTTAACCTTACGAGAACTTTCAGAACCCCAGTCGTACTCCCTCTTCTAGATCATGAGTCTGAAAGCGTATAGCTCGTTTCTACCTGTTTTCTCTATAATAACTTAGTAATTTCTCACGCACTCAATTGGTTTCTCTTAGTCTCAAGCGTTTGCTTTTCTAAAACCTTTTCCGGACGGAAAATGGACACTTTTAAGTGTCCATTAAAAAACCTTATATCGTATCCGCCATTTACAAGACGTCACAGGTGACCAGTAGCTAAAGATACTGATACCAATGCAAGAAATATTGAACGATCCTATGCCAATGAAATTTAGAAGGCTTGTAGAGAGTAATAGTCGGTTATTTGAACGAAGTCTAACTTACACCGCGGTTTAGAAAATCTTTGGACCTCCGGATCTCTTCCTTATTAGGTTATTTTAAGAGGACCAATGCTTTTCTAGTCTAAGCCATATGCTTTCATGAAATTGTTCACGATAGATGCATGGTGCTTACATTAAAGCGTTCGGCAACGTGAAAATGGCTTAGAACGCTGTTTTGTTTAAAACTCGCTAAACTTCGTTTAAATAACTGGACCTAAATGTGTGAAAGTTAGTGGTTAATGTTACTTGGTCATGCAGGTTAGCATCTGCAGACAGTGAACTATCGCGCAATAACTTGAGCTGAAGACTCGAGGGTTTTTTTCTTGCATGTGGCGGGATGCTTCGGTGTCGACCGCAATCTTTTGCCGGCCAAAGGACGATTGACCGAAACCCGAAACCACGCATGAAAAGTCTCTGGCACCCAGGTTTCACTTTCTACGCAGCTACACACATTGCGTCGCAATTTTAAGAAGTCGGCCATCTTGAATCTTACATTTCTGTCCCATTGAGAAAATTTTAACCTTAAAAATGATTGCAAGGATCCTTTCAACAGAAAGTCAAGTTTTGGGAACAACTATACCAGTCATTTAGTATGAACAAAAAACTATCTTGAAAGTATCCAAGAGAGAGTCCGCTTACATGGAGCTAATAACGAGGTTTGGCGCCTGGTACTTGTTTTCCGGCTACTTGTTTAAAAATTATAAACTTTCAAACTCAACTAGTCGATTGTGCTTTCAATAATGAAAGAGACCATGGAAAGTTTTTCTTCATGACGAGACAGATTTCCTATTTACTTATCAGGAAATAATATAATGTTCCCCGACGGAAGACCCGGTTGATCGCATATGAATTGGAGCTTCGAGAGCGATGACGGCGGATTTTTCAAGGGCTTCCGATAGGCGATCGATTTCAAATAATCTGGTTGAGTTTGTTTTCTTTGCGGGAACCAAGATTTGAACTTGTGAGCTACATTTTGTCCTGTGCTTCCGCTGGTGAAGATGCGTCCCAATGTTCGTGGTCTTTACGGCAAACGTTGACAACCATAGGAAATACCTAACCGACAAGTCTTTTTTTAGATGAGAGAAAAAAAACAACAACGACAAATTCCATTTCACAAAAAATGTCAAAAGGTAAGCTGGCCAACTAATGGAAGAGCTTCATTTCGTACGCCTTTCCTTTTACTAACTATAAGAAGTGCACAGGCCCAAAAGCTGCAGCCATTGACTCCAGAAATGTGCGTCAAACTGACTTCGTAGCAAACAAACATCACCTTATGCAAGAAGAATACGGTTCCCCCGCCTGGCGGATCCAGGGGAGGGGCCGGGGGGGGGGGGGCGAGCCCAAACTGAGGCCCGAAGGGCAGAAAATTTGTTTCTTAGGCCGGGCCCCCACCCTTCAGGATCTGTATGACCAGCCCCCCATGTCTCCTCCTTATCTGAAGGTCTGGATCTGCTACTGAAACAAAATGATTTTTATTACAAGGTTAACAAAATCATGTCTTCCCGTCAAAAATTACTTTGTGTTAGTTTCGGTAAGTATTGAAGTTTTACATTTTTCGACATTAAGTCTGGGAATGTTGATTAGTCATGGTGGAATCCCATAATCGTCTTGGAAGGTCTATTTTTGAAACCACTTTCTGCTAACTTGTTTGACTAAGCTTGGATATAAATGAAGATAGATCAAAGTGATTCTATTAGAGAATCAAAGAGCATGACTAGGATTATGTATGATAAGCCTGGACTCAGACCGCCCGAAAGCGCTTCAGAAAACCGCGTAGCGCGTTACCGCAGACGAAAGCTCATCAATCTATCTATGAGGAGGGAACAGCATGGTTAGATTTTTAGGCTACAGTAGGTAAGCCTAGATCACCATGACTTAAACCAAGCTTTAAACCACTGCTCGTTATCTTGCAAAATCTGGGATCAACCACTCCATACCCTTGTTTGAAGTGATCACTTAGGATTTCCCCGACACTTAAGTGAAGACTGAAGTACTTAGAAAAGAATTCCAGCCAGCAGGATGGTTGAACACACCGGCATCTATTGAATCAGAGATTACTGAGAGCCAAATACATCGCTGTTCAATGGCTCACTTCTTTCGCCTTTGACCTCAGAATAGTTCCACCTACCCCACCCCCCCCCCCCCCCCCTACGGGGGAATGCTTAACAAAGTTTTATACGAGTAGGCTTCGCCCCGGTGTCCAACCTCTCATCATTTTATATACCAATTTTGAATTCAAAGAAAAAGGTCTCGTGCGCTAGTTAAGAACTTTGCATCCTTTTTAACAATTCTAAATGCACTGACTTTAGATTTGAACAAATTACAAAAACCACAGCGTTTTCTCGACTTTTTCATAGCCATTAGTAGATTACATCTTTTGGCTCTTTTGGGCCTTTTTATAGACCAAAATGTCAGATTTCCCTACCCTCTCATATACTTCCACCAGTGAAATTCCTACCCTTTCATATACCTAAAGCCTAAAAAAGTACCCCTTTAGGGGGGAGCCTCCCCGTATAGGCAACCCCTCCGGGCACCTTTCCACACTTAACTATATATGATAAAATAGCACTTTCAGAGGTGCTGCAGGAGTCTCCCATCGCTAGAAAGAAAGGAAGATTTGCACCTTTATAAAAAGTCTATAAATTTACAAATTATAGACATTTTATTATCTCTGTAAAAAGTCCAGTTTTTCAAGTTTATTTTTCTTCTTATACATGCACACTGTCACTGCTGTCATAGCTTGCCCTAAGAATAACCTTTGCCACACGATTTTATAGTTTCTGCCCTTTGTCTGACCAGGTGATTGCTAAGTCCATCCCAGACTACGCTACAATACTACACAACAAGAAATGGAACACGAACTCAGTTTCTGTTTGGAATAATTTGTTATGACTTTTTTGGACAAAGCAAACATCCGACAACCTTTCACTTGCCATGTGAGCTCATTTCATGTGATTGATTCGTTCATCGAGTAAGAAAAATAGTAAGACCCTCCTACACTGATCGTCAGTCTACCGAACCTACTAGAATGCTTCGCACAGCACTAAACATTTCTTGAAGGGACCACGTTGCAAATGAAGATCTGTACGTTCACCTCCCAATCGTTTCTAGCAAGATCAGGGAAAGAAGAATGAGAGTAGCTGGGCATTTTGTTAGAGACAAAGAGGAGGAGGCATCGAAGGTTGTGTTGTGGCAGCCACAACACGGACAAACTAAGAGAGGAAGACCTAAGACCACGTACATACACACTTTCGGCTTGAAGAAACCGGGTTCGCCACTAAGGGAGAACTCAGAACGGTAATGCTAGACCAAAGTGACTGGAGATGGAGAATTCATGTTGTCCGATCTGGCGCTCGATCAAATTAACTTTACTAACTAACTATAACTCACTAACTAACTAACTACCTACCTAATTTACTTACTTACTTACTTACTTACTTACTTACTTACTTACTTACTTACTTACTTACTTACTTACCTACCTACTTACCAAACAACTAACTAACTCACTCTGCACTCACTTACTGACTGACTGACTGACTTACTAACTAGCTAACTAACTGCTTGCACCCAAATACAATCCTCTTCGATGCAAAAGTTTGCCAGGGGTCAGAAAGTTCACAGTTTAATGCCACGCAGGAATATATTCCGACTTCAGATTCCCAATGGTAGCTACAGCCTACAGAGAATCTGATTGGTAGAAGGCTGTGTCTTGCACGTCAGGTAAACTTGACTCTGTGAAAAATAACCGGAACCATCAATCTAATTAATTAAAATAAATAAGGTATTATCGTGTTTGTTGATGTCTAGTCTTACAATCAGTGTATAAAGTCGAGAGGAGAATGCAAGAATTAATTGATTTTGTTAAAAGCTGCTATCAGCAAGTTGTGCTGTTTTTCTTGTTCGAGTGGGACATATGGACCACCACTACTGAACTAATATGCTTATCCAGGTCTATCTAGTAGGATTTTTTTAGGGAATATGTAAAAAATATCCCTGATCTGATGACTTTATGACCAAAAGATCAATCTAAATGTAGTAATTAACCTCCAAAAAACAAATTAAAACAATATCTTTGTTTATTTTACTGACACCGACAAAAGTTGAGCTCAATCTTTTTCACCGCCCTTGGTAAAGCTGATCGGAAAACAGATCGGCAAAGAATAAAATGGCTTTTCTAGAAAATCAAGGCTTTCATATTTAAGGAGTTGAATAACACACAGTAGAGTCAACGTTCGCGTGCCAACGCCTCTTCGATGTGGACCCTAAAAGGTTAGTGAACAACATTGTAGCCATCTAGAATTTTACTTATAAGTTGTAACTATCAATTGATCCTCCCTGGAATGACGGATCTCATTATAAAATGAGAAATACTTGAAATAGTGTCGGAAGAGTAACAAAGAAAGGGCTCATGCTGATTTAAGCCCCCAGTACCTTCTCACATAACGAGCACGAAAGAAATTAAGGACCAACTTTTACGAAAGAAGCCGAGCACTACATTCATAAGAGTTACCAAGAAACTGTTAACTTCGAAGGGTTTGTGCTTTTTTTTTATCTTTTTGACAAGGGAGCGTGGAGTGGGTATCGTTGGAAGCCAGTGCATTGACAGGTGACAAAATCATTTTTTTTTTTCACTTTTAAGTCAATCTAAAACAGTTTGAAGGACCCGGGCGTTTTCTTTTCTCCTGAATAAAAGCCAGATAGTTTCTACGAATCTTCTAGTGCACACAACCTATTCGGCACTGACAACTGATGATATTACCACACAGATAGCTCTCTGAAGCAAAACCAAGAAATAACAAATCCGAAATATCTGACTGAATTCTAAAACGATTGTGAACGATTTAGTTCCAACCACGTTTGCTATTGTTAATGTTTCAGAATTCTAGTGCCAGCCTTCGACGGAACATGATAAAATACATAAACCTTAAGACACAAAACATTACGAAAATGAAAGGAAAAGAAAGTGGCAAATCTAACAGGCAGTGCCAAATTGATCATAAGAAGACTTAAAATGCTTGACGACAGTCAATTGACCTTCTACGGTGATCAAGGAATCGAAGGCAGCTATATATGTTTAAACTACAGCAGCTGATTAAATGCATGCATATTCGCCATATTTTTTTCAAGGGACCATACCGTGAATATAGCATCTTGTTCAGAGTACACCCATCGCGTAGATTTTCTTAGTGATATGTTTTTGACTGAGCGTAGGTTCCGGCTTTCTTCTGTTACTCAATATTCCTTCGTCCTTTTGCACTTTGGTAAATTAATTTTCATTTGACCCTCCGGAAACTTAAAATAACTTTCCACTTGCTTCTGATTGAGCAATTTATGCTGCATCAGTCCAGGCCGTAACTTCCAAACACATCTGAAAGGGAACAGAATTTTGCGTTCATCGGATCGAGGTATCGCTCGTATTTTGGCAAACCCTAAACTCGAGTCAGTTATACATTATGAACAACAATGGTGATTGCTGACCGTGTTGCATGATATCTGGCATCTTATATTTAGATTCTTTAATTGACAAAAGTGCTCGCAGGAAGGAAATGCTGACTAATGGCAGACACTTTTAACTCTGTAAATTGCCACTAAGACTGCGCCGTTTCTAATACACCGGCATTTGCCTTTCCGTTCGATGAGTCAAGCACCAACTCGACTTAACGAACCATGCAGAGAGGATCGAAGAAGAAGCGATCAATTCTGAAATTCAGTTTCATCATGCACGACAGGAGCTGTTATGATAGCCGTCGAGAACAGTTCTGTTTGCTTTCTTGGACATTTTGAAGAAATGCCTTTTTGTGTTCGCTTAGCACAAGCAGTTCAGCAGTTGGACCCAAGAGGGATCGAGTTCATTACCGCAGCCCATTACACGAGTTGCATATACGGTACATACATACGGTACGTAAACAGTCGGCAGCCATGACAAAACATGTTCGAACGTTGCTGTATGTGCTGCAATAAGCAGTTACACGAGCTAAAATTACAACTGTAATAGAAAGGACAACACAAATTTAGCTAAGGATCAACCTTTTTATTTAAAAATATATTTCAGGGCTATTTGTTGTAACTTGTGGTAGTATTTAACTGCAGTCCAAAGACTGAAGGTTAATAGTTTCAGATGCTATTTATATAACTATTGTTTCTAACAGATAAATCCACTTTCAGCCCACATTAAATACTCGGCTTTGGGCCCTGAGTGTGCAGTAAACACGATTGTTTGCTGGAGAGCTGAGTCCATTTTTCCGTCAAGCAGTCTGCTACACCGGGCCCTGAGTTCACAGGACTGCAGAATGATTTTATACTGTTACACGAGGCATTTTGTGAAAGAGGTCTTTGATGCTTCGACAGAAGGCTTTACGTCTCAATCATAGCGAGTAGCCAGTTTCACTGGTTCTTCACATGCTATGGCTTTATTTGAAAGCCATGAATTTTCATTTTTATGGATGGCGAATGGATCGGGGGGGCCGTTTTCACGCTTGAGTGTGAAACTTTTCAGAACACCCAATAAAGCTCTCCGAGCGTGTAGAAGATTACAACTTAGCTCAAAATCCCTGTGCTATATATATGATCATTAATTTTGCGAAATTTACATCAAGTAATGATGTATATTAAATTGGTTGATGCCAGACTCTACAGAATACGGATCTTTAATTGTTTGACTTTTTATTTCCGAAATAATATTACTAACAGTATGAGCCATTGAATTTTAATTGTGAATTGCTATGAATCATCAGTATCAGTGTGTCAAGGACATCTTCAACTGAGGATATTTAATTGAAATTGTAGCACCTCTTAAACGTTTGTGTATGTTCAGTAGGAATGTCGACCCCGTTGTCCTTATGAAAGACTATTAACTCTTAAGCAAGAGCCATGCTCTTTGCACTCGCCATTTTCTGCTCAGAGGCTTTAAAGTCGTTTGATACTCTGTGACCCTCTATAAAGATTTCGAAATGCCTGTAAGAGCCACCTTAAGCTGATAGTACTATTTTTAATATAGTAGGTTAATAGTTTCAGTAATTTAGAAAATACTTGATGGAAAGATACGGTTTGCAAAATGTGCATTGTTTGCTGCACCTCCCAATCCTAATCGTGATGTTACTGGGATATCGCAGCTCAGTTTATTATCATTGAGAGCACTGCTTTGAGAGAAAACACATCTAATTACGGATGCAATAATATTTTTCTTCTTCATATTCTTGTAAATACATGAGAAATGTATCTAACCTAGTTACTGAGCAAACTATGAGTCACGGATATACTGGAACTAAATCATGAGTTTATGATATGCTGTGAAGATGTCTTTCTTTCTCTCTACCAAGCAAAACCGGTTTCTATAATGCAACTAGAAAGAAGATTGATTTTGTAAATAGTGCTATCAGCTTAAGGTGGCTCTTACAGGCGGTTCGAAATCAGTATAAAGGGTCATAGAGTATTAAACGACTTTAAGCCTCTGAGAAAATGGCGTGTGCAATTGCAAGATATTACCTGAAACATTTCGTGCTATCTAGACAACGCCCTGGTGTACGTAATGAAACTTGTTTTTTGTTTAAAAAAAAAATGAACCAATCGAAGCATGAAGTCGGATGGTAGCTCCAGTCTTTGTACTGAGGACAATGAAAATTGCTTAGTTTAGGTTAGCCTGCAAGCATCAAGCTCTCCATAATGACGAATGAAGCGATCTGCGCGAGATGTGCCTACGATCTCACGATATATGCCCCAAATAGAGCAGAGCTTGGTCGCAGCTGGCGGCTATGTTTAGGTTTGAGTCGAGTTTGTGGACCACTTAAACTGAAGGCTCTGTAGAGCGGTATACATGTGCTTTCCTCTGACACACTCTTTGTGAGGCTACAAGAAGGGATGAGTCTCTGTTTGCAGTATTCAAATGGCAGTGGTCGAAAGGAAGAGCTTTTAATTAGGCTCTTTAGGTGGTCAGTCGTAATTCATTGAGTGGATGTTTTGAGACTTGCGTTTAATTCTACGGAAAACTAAACATAAGAGGATAATACAGCACAACCGAGGATTGAGGACTTCTCTAAATTCTAAACATATGCACCAATATTGGTAGTACTAGAGATTAATATCGTTTGTTGAATTTCGGTAACTGTTGTCGAAACTATGAAAGGTACATCTGGCAACATGGCGTCTACCTGCAACTAGTCCACTCGTAGTTCGTTCTGGAAAATTCGTAAGCCGATGATCGTAAGATTGTGCCATAATACAGGCGACTTAGGACTGAAGAAATTCAAACTTTCGCTTTCTCCCCAGAGAAGTAGCAGACACATTGAAGAGCACCAAGCGGTATTGCTCAGTTGTACAGGATACATTTTTGTAGGATTTCTTAAACTAGTTCGAAAAGTAACACTGTCGTCCTCCACAAGGTAAATATGTCCGGTGCCACACCTTCGCTAAAAAATACCACCCTCTCTCTTCTCATGGTTTTAGTTTGAAACATTCGTATTTAGAACAGAGCTTAGTTTATCCAGCAGTAGATAAACAGCTAAATATGCATTACCATCTCTACTAAGAGAAAGGTTCATTATGTCGATACTGTTAGCGAATAAGTGCTTACTTTTGTGATTTCACATCATTACTATCTTGATAAAAAAACTGAATAACAAATCTTTTAAGGCTAGGAGAAAAAGCCACACAAGGCTTGCTAATCGTTGGAATTACATTAGAATTTCGTATAAGGTACACTTCTTCTTTTGATGGGTAATAAATGCCGCAAACAAAGCTACAGAAGTAATGCAGACAGCATGCAGAGGCCTCGTGTATACCTACATATTGTATAACTACATTCACTGATTCATCACACCCAAGAAGGTTTTGATCCCACTGATTTCTTCTGACCAAACCGTACAGCCATGCAGTAGATTTATTTAAGAAATTCTCTAACCGACTTCACTTCTTTGCTTTTTTTGTATTGCAATTTTTATTGTAAAACATAAGACACAGTAAAACGACAAACACACCCGCTAATTATAGCGTGACTACTGCTGTTGAGTCAACACGACAGGGTGGCAAGTAGTTGAGGCGGCTTCCTGCTTACAAATTTATACGAATAAATCATGCAATACAATATCAAGGCTCAAGTCAAAAGAACTCAGTTGCAAAGTCACTATAATGCCACCAACTTGCCTGAAAACTGAATTCATTTCCCTCCTTTGGTGGTCGCTTTTAATAATGACCTTGCTCATCATTGCCGTGGTCGATCGAACGAAACCGAGTTCCGGCTGACACATCGTCGCGTTGCTTTGTCATGAAAACCGCCCGCTATAAGGGCTTTGCTGTCCGTACGAAGCAAGCATTCTTGACAAAGAGGCTCCACGTGAATGGCCACAGCACAAGGTTTCCTTCCAAGTCTCTCCTTAACAATAATCGGTATTCTGATCATTGCATGTTCTCGGTCCCAAAGTACAGGGGCACCCAACGACAATTTTCGGAAAATATCTGTTCGGAAGACGATTGGAGATCTAGAATTTTCGGAGCATTTTTTGTAAAATTTCTTGCTTGCCTGCCTCTCTTAGGATTTTCGAACATCTAAAAAATGGTATAATTGCCTATTTTTAACGGATTTTTACCCTAAAAAGGTCACCTAGAATTTTCGGGAGCCTTTTTTCTGGCTGGAATTTTCGAAAAGGTAAGTTTTGATCCCTATAATTTTTGGATCACTAGACTTTCAGCTAGGAAATCCAAACAGATGAAAAATTTTTAGGGGATAAAAATATGCCTATATCTACCGTTTAAATACTAAAATACGTTTAACAATGCTATGTTTAAGTGGTTTTGAACTATATTCTCGTTGGGTGCCCCTGAAAGTAGGTAGACAATATTGCCAGCAGAGGTAGAGAAACACATTACGGTCCTAATTATAGGGAGAACGAAATTCGAAAATATAGGACTATGAAAAGACTCGGCCAAAGCTCCACCTTCTACGGAAGGATGGGAGGAGTGAACTGACGTGTATTCTTTATCCTTTAAAAACACCATGCTCTATTTTGGTGCACTGACTCAGTTAACCCTAGCTTATCATTCTATTACAGTGTATGGGTGACAATTAGGTTAGAATATTTTGATATTTCGCTGGGACATTAACTCCAAAAATAAAGACTTATTTTCAGTGACCTGTCATCAAAATGTAACAAATGGTTGGATCACATTCACGTAATATTCACCTTCTTTTTTTAAAAGGAAAAAAACGATAATTAAAATACAAATTACTGTTACTTCGTGGGACCACGCACGCTCTTTTCTCCTGTACATATCATAAACAATATCCTTTATGTTCACTCATTTGTAGACAGAGAAGTTTAATAAATATACGAGCTCCCGATATCGAAAGATTACGGGGTGTGTCTGAGTAGGTTTTTTTCCAAATCACAAAGACAGATAGCTCGATTTAGTGATTCCCACGTACCTCGATTAACCTTTAATTAGTCCTAATTATTTACAGACTAAAAATCATTTCGCAGACAACAAACGTGTCCATAAGAAAGTCCAATCTCGACACCCAAGGGCAGGGATAATAAACTGATTTACGCCGATCTGAGAAGTCGTTTTATGGTTTACGAGAATGCAAGAATTAATTGATTTTGTTAAAAGCTGCTATCAGCAAGTTGTGCTGTTTTTCTTGTTCGAGTGGGACATTTGGACCACTAATGCCTAATATGCTTATCCGGGTCTATCTAGTAGGATTTTTTTAGGGAACATGTAAAAAATATCCCTGATTTGATGACTTTATGACCAAACGATCAATCTACATGTAGTAATTAACCTCCAAAAAAAAAAAAATTAATACAATGAATCTTTTTGTTTACTGGAGAGCCCATGGACAATAGACAATTTCCGAGGTCCAAAAGTTTTCACTTTCAGAACCATCGAGGCTAGGTGCAAAACTTTGTAAAAATGAGTTTTTTTGGCATGACAATGAAAAGTAGTTTTCATATCACTGGCTAAGGACTTAGCCTCGCTTTGATACAGAGGCTTGGGGCCACTCCGAAATGGCCAATTTGACTGTAATTTGCATGGGCTGTTACAGAACCAGTTCCAGAAGCATTTGATCACAGTGCTTCTGATTATTTGGGTCAATCAGCAGCAAGGGATTAAACTTCTCGGTGAGGGTAGTGTCCAGGGGCTCTCCAGTTCTTTTTGCAATCACTCCCAGCAGCGGTCATCAAATTGTGTCTTGCAATATTTTGTGGCGGAACCTACCCGTGCAAAACTTTGTTGAGCATCACCCTCCCCCCCCCCCCCGCCCCCCAGGATGTAGGAAGCCAGTGCTGCCGGGTTTTACCTCTTAGCTTTCTAAGAATTCAGTGATTTGAGTACTTTTTTCCTTCCTTGACCGTCAGAGTGACTGTCATTTGTAAACTTGAAGTCCTTGCATAAGGCCAAGTCAGACGTGGCGGATATGCACGAAAGGAAATCTTCCTCCGCTGATCTTGGCGGTAAGATCAAGGGATGGGGCTGTCAATCAGAAAGTTTCCCGACGTCATTAAATACCAAGTAACTCTGTTTGTAGCACGAATGGCCAAAAGTAGAAGTCTTCTTGGTTAAACTTTCTTTGCTTTGATTTTATTTTCATTAATAGACCAAAAAAGGACGATTGCACATCATAATAGCCTGCGTAGCAGGCCCTTGGAAATAGCGGGCGAAAGAGAGAACGGGCGCGCGCGAGGGAGACACGCAAGGGGGTGTCTCCTTCTCGCGCGCCCGTTTTTTCTTGTGCCCATTACTTCCAAGCGCCTGCTACGCAGGCTAACATCATAACTTCTAATATACTTGACATTTCTTAGTCGATTCGTATAGCTTTGTTGGCATGGAAACCAAAAGTAAAGAGCTCAAACGCGGAAAGATTTCACGCATATCCTTATAAAGAAATATAGATTTGCATTTAGAAATATGAAGATAAAATGTCTTAAACAAATTATTAGAAGAACAATCCGTTTAAAAATAACCACGTTTTGATGAAATTCAAATTTCTGGTTGTCTACGAAATAAAACACCACTTTGTTCCACATTATCGTACAAAGACTGTTAGCGAAAGAAAATTACAGCGATGACCTTAATGCTTCCAGTCTGGTTTGTAATAATTTAATTAAAACCAGTAGATTTTTACCGATCAGTGGCTTTCGTACTGTATTTGGCTGTATATGTAGACCAATGAAATATCGAGAGAAAAAAGGGAATGAGACCACCCTACTTGGGTAAGTGGAGCTTTGTTTGTCATGGTCCGAGCCAGTTCCAAATTTTTTGGTCAGAGATGAGCTGAAATAATAAGTAAGGATCCTCAGCCATCTTTTGTCATACTTATACCTCAAATAATTCTCTCGAATGGAAAACAGTATGATCAGTTTTGTTCATTATTAGTCAACAGAGGAGTTTAGCTTGACTGGAAAAGTTAGCCCAATTTTTGCTCCTGAAGTTGCAATCCTTTTCCATCCTGACTATCAAAAGCCAAAGATATACACTGATAGCTAGGTCTAGCACTATCTAATAGTAACTTAAAATAAATATGAACTTTTATTATCGGTTATTTTTACTCCAATGTGTTTTTAGGGTTTAAAAGAAGTGCTAATCAAACAATCGTGACATAGCTCGATTAACAAACGTCGGTTCGTCTGAAAGAGGGAACATGAAAAAAAAAAAAAGCCTATTAATGGTTTTGATTATCATTCTTGTCGCGCATAGGCAGTATTGACCTCGTTTCCTTTTAAAACTCAGTTGGCCATATTTAGGTTGCATGCCATGATTCAAGATTTCATTGCTAGCTCTGTAATAACATGAAAATAGGTCTTTTATAATGCTACAAGATAAAGGCACATAACAACAACTTTCAGTTCAAATTTGTTACATGTAGGACTCCTCAGTTACAGTCGTAGAGGTGAAAAACATCTTACAAGGCATGGTAATTAAAAGAGCCCACACATGAAAGTCAGTACTCATCTAGACTGATTTAAGTGTTACCACAAAAGGTCACATTTGAGGCGCATTCAATTGACGGTGTTCTAGAAGAGCAACAGATAGAATTAACTTTTGGGCTTGTGTACACTGGCCAGGACTGTAACTTGTGCAAGACCGCCAGGCAATAAAATACAGCTACAGGCTCGATTACTATACCAGCCGCTGCTGGGGAAATCAGTTAGCCTGCCTGGCATAACAGCATTCCCTTATAATGAAAGTCATGTACAGTGCCTCCATGATTCCGTGAAAGGCCGAATTGGCAGCACTTGGTTTTAGTGCATTCGCTTCTTGCTTATTCTGGAATTCTAGCTATCTAGGGCATCCTTCTGGAAAAAAAACGTCGCGGACCACCTTTCACAGTGAAGAGATATCCTCACGGGAAAGCAGTTGTGGCGCCCCTAAGCCTATCACAGCTCTTGAAAGCACTAACTTCCCGGTATTAAGGGGCAGATTGGAAGATCGAAAAATAAACCATTTCAACACTGAAGAAAAAAACCTGGGTTAAGTTTTAAATTGAAATAGCATAGATATTAAATTGAATAGAATAGATATGCCAAAGTAGCTCCCAAAAGAGTTGTATTTGAACGGTCAACACCACAGTAATCGTTAACTCGTCCGCAGAAGCAAAAGCAGGGACTGCTTTAAATGATTGTGTCCATTATCCACAAGCATATCAGGGTCAATTTGAAGAGGAGAAAGAATTCATAGGTGGTCCGATGGAGATGTAAGATCTAACATCTTGATTTAAAGGTCACCGAGACGCCTGAACTTCAAGTAAAAGTGCCGTTGATAACTGCTGTTTTTCGTTCGTGACTCTTCGCTTTAAACAGTTTCAACCAAATGTGTGGCTTCCAACTTATGCTGTACCTAAGCCACTAGAAATGGTAATGGTTATATCTCCTTGCGAAAAAAAATAATAGTGGACATCATTTTAAACAAACTATGAAAAGACTGCCAGCCAGGAAAATGCTGTAGACGCTAAGCGTGTAACAGTAAATGGACCCCTGAAGAATTTCCAATCCCCACATGTACCGTCACGGATGTACTTCTCGATTTTGTTGGCCTCCTCTTTCTGCTGTGTGGTCCATACGTCAAGATTCTTTCCTATATCAGACACATAAAACGGTTTGCTATTCTCTTTGAGACCTTGTACCTAGATAAACACCTACGTTTAGGTTAAAAGCGGCTCTGAAACCATCAGGGATCAATCTGGGACGCGTTTCTTTAACCAAATAGTTCCCGTAATCCAACACTTGCGTAGCGGTTGTCCAGAGAATTCTGGTCGACGGTGTGCGTCAAGACTTCGGGACAGAAAGAAATATACAAAAACAAGGCACACACCAACCTGGTAGAGGCAGGGGGAGGAGCACTAACAATACCAGTTTCAGGACTGATGCACACGTACCAACTTCACCTGGCATGGCCAGTACCTTACGCATACGCACAACCAGATCACCCGGGCAGTGGCAGCCATGGACAGCTGCTTCGTCCTTATTGAGGCAAGTGAAAATGTCAGTGAAAATGTCAGGGGAGGAATTATGGAGACAGTGAAACAATGTTCTGCGCGTTTAAATGAGCCACGGAGATGCGCCTCTCCAAAGGGTGCGCGGCCTGGAATAGTTTAAAACTCTTGAGTGCTTCCTGATGGCAGGGTGGTCTTCCTTCCTCAAATGAAAAACGCAAAGCATGATTAAGCCTAAGAACCCTCATATCCGGAACTCATCGCTAAATTAGCACAAGGCAAAATTTTCGGAGGTGGAATTTGACCACACGCATGCAAGAGAATAAGTGGTAAAAAAACTAAAGAAAAGAAGAATACAGGGCGAGGAAGCGAGCAAAAAAGATGATACAATAATTTTAAGAAACAAGTTAACCCAGCAGAACAGTACAAAGTATGTAGAATTTATGTACAAAGACATGGCCTGCTGAATAAGATGTTCTAGCGGCATGTCACATGAAGTGTTAGCTAACGATAGCAATCAACACTAAGTCACGTCCAACTTAAAAATAAGCTCAACCACCACACGTCTCCCACTAATGAGCAAGCCGGAATTCTTCGGCTTGCTCTCTTTTTCTTTCCCTGCTTCCGAGAGGCATAATTAGAAGCCTCTACGAAGGAAGAAGTTTTGAAAGTCCAAAACGCCTGTAGTTGTTTAGAGCTGCTCTCACTGAATCACGCTTAAGATGGATTTGCAGCCTGGTGAACTTGAATAGCTAGACACTTCTAACTTCACTTCTACTGGTTCTATGCGCCAAACAGTGATGTCAGTGATTTTCAAAGGTATTTTGTGAAGTCCATCTTAGCTTATACAAACTGAATGTGAAGGGAACCTTTGTTCTTTTGTTGCATTAGCTACCATGCAGTTTTCAGTCATCATAGAAGTTAACTTTGTAATACTTCTAAGATAGATAATACAAAATTACGTCAGGAGCGGAAGTGGATTGCACCTGCGGCTTGTAAGGAGAGTCAAATATGCCCTTATGATAGGACTTTGTCTCTGCAACGTGTCCTTTTTTTTTCAGTTGTGAAATTATATAGCTAAACCTTTTATTCTTTTTCTTTTCTTTTCCTAACACACTAAGCTCCTTGGCACTCTCTTCCTTTATGAAATTGAATATATGAAATTCCACATGTTAAATACTGTGGCTGAGATAGGTAAGGATCTGGGGTAAGGATACAGGCGGCCTTACCTTGCAGGGCTGTGATGTGGAACTTAAGTTATCCTCTCGTCTCCATAATTGTTTCTGAGCCGCGTTTCAATAGCAGAGTAACGGAGGTCTTGAGAGGGTTGATCATGACATAAATAGTCGGATGGTATGGCTAATAATTTTAACAACTACTAGAAATTCTTAGTAACAAAACAATCAAACAAACAAGCAAACAAAACAAACAAAAATAGACGATATGCATGAATTTGATATTCTGAGACAAAGAGTTAGAGTGTGATAGTGGGCATGTTTTTCTACTATTAGTTTAACACTTGTTTCCGTTCATACAACACCAAAACGCAGGAGGATTTCCGGCTGTTGCTTTTCTATCATGGTGGACTTCCACTGTTAAACTGTTGCGCAATTTTAACAAGTGTGGGCATGTAAATTTAACAGGCGTAAATGAAATTGAGGCAATCATCGTTTCACATGGTATGAAACGTTAAGTTTAGCGTGGTTCAACTCCTACGTTTACGCCCGACGTTTCATACATTGCCTCTATTTTATTAACGCACGTAAATTTTATGCGCGTACGCACGTAAAAACTATGCGACAGTGAAATAGTCTGAAGTGTGAATTCGAAGTACAAAGTCTAAAAGTGTAGTCTTACATGAAGGGCAGGCCTTGGATTTCATGGATCCCAGGTGAACAGGAAGTAGAAGTATATGGAAAATTTATTAATTAATGACCTCGCCTAGAATTAAGACTTCGTACTTGCTGCTGGTAACAACCTGTAATGTATCGGCCCCCCGAATTAATACCTCAGTAAACATACGGTCTTAGTATTCTAGAATGCCATAATGCTCAACCTAGTCACCAATAAAATCAGAGTTGGGCGTATAGCGTAGGATAAGAAATGCTAAAGTCTAGAAGTCAAAGTCAGTAAAATCCCTTTGTTGGGTGATTGGAATCTCAAGATATGGCCATAGTTTTCAATACTTGTATAGAAACCACAAGACGGCCGGCTGACACCGACTTTTCATACATAATACAACATGTACAACACTATACTCAATGCATAGCACAAAGTGTTTAATGTTCATCCTGCAAAAAAGCAAGCAAAAGCTTAGAATTTAAAAAGGAGTCAGGCGAAAAACGCTTCTTGCTGAAATGACCGAACAGAATTAGAAACCATAAGAAAACTCATCGTTTAAGACTCGGGGTGCAATTCCTGAAATTGCTTTGAGATTATCCTGCAAGGAATTTTGCAAAGCGAAGATTGCTTGAAAAAACATAGCTGTTCAAAATAGCAGGAAAAAAAACCTTTACAAGGGGAAACAAAACAATCTGATAACTAAAAATAGGTTAAGAAAATAACGTCTCTTTTTATAAGAATCCTCACGTATCGTAAACAACCCAAATGAGGGTGATGAAAACAGCTGCACGTGCAGCAAAACTGTGCGATTTATAAAATTCAATCGACTGTCAACAGCTAACGACATTGCCACACACACACAGGTCGTTCCTGCTATCTGCATAAATACTCTAAGCGTTTCATCAGTGGCATGATGACTGATGTCACTGATAGCCAAGCCAACTTCCAGCTAGGTACAATTGGGTGAATTGAATGTACGATGACATCCTTGCTCTGTAAGTAAGATTGTTTCAGTCCCTATATTTAAAATAGAGAGCCTGAAAAAAAGATTCTAGAATATTTCTGAAATTCCACTGGTTTTGTCAAATACTAAAAGGGAAGAACATCAAAAAATGACATTGAAAATGTGCACATATCAACAAATCTGTGACCATGTGATCATCTCATTGTTTGATTATCGAAATGTTCATAAGGCAAACAAAGCAGTGAAAGACTTTCCATGTATTTCCAAGATCATTCGCGGAAATTAAGAAACCTGGTTATTTGAATGATCAAACCGGAAATTGGTGAGCAGAAATATGTTGCAGAGACAAAACTATGTGCAAAGTGATGAAATGTAAAGTATATTCCTGCCAGTCATGAGAAAGGAAATAAAATTGCTGACATTTTATTAGGCCAATAGCAAACAAGAAAGGCAATTGCAGGACAGTGAATGACCATTATTAAATTATAGAGGAAGTCATATCGAGTATTACAAAAAAAATACAGAAACAAGATTTTCTGTGTCCAGAAGTATCCCTTTAAACAATCGATGTTTTTTAAAGTTCCGAGGAAATGACTCCTTGTCCATTCAATTAGCCTATTTATTTAGCACGTATCGATGAATAAAACTTGCCATCATTAACTCTCTCACTGGCAATGTAGCCAAAGGGAAAATTCAACAAAAATTTTCCAATTTCATTTTGTAAATTAGTGAGAAACATGAGAAAGTACTGCTGAAGAGGTTTCATTTGAATGGTCACACCAAAGGATTTCCTCCACAAACTCAAAAGTTAGAACCACCTCAGAAAACTTCATCTTTCACTCTCGCAGTGAAAGGATTTAAAAGAGGAATAAATTTTGTTGCGGTTATCTTTTTTATCCCCAAAGTGGCCAAATGTAGATTTTCGACAAAATTTCCGAATTTCATTTTGCAGAAAAACCAATACAATTTAGTACTATGCGAAAGGGCTACAGGAGATGTTTCCTTTGAATGGCTACACTACAGGATCTTGTCCACAGAGTCAAAAAGTCCAAGAAGCACCTTACTTCCTCTACTAGGAACGAAGATCGAAGAGCCTCTGCTCGCGGGTCACTCCCAGAGTGAAACAGTTAACTGTGGGAAGATAAAATGACTTTTTCAATTGGATTAGGCCAACGAACAAACGCACTGAACCAACAAACAAGTTGTTATCCTATTATAGTTTAAATCTTTAATACTTAATCTTTTCTGAACTACTCATTTTCATGATTTCTTGGATAATCTCCATAATGGGCGTGCAACTCGTCACTAAATTAAACAATATTTTAATTGTAATGAAACAAAGGATCACTCAAGTAAATTCTTGCATAGGGTTTTGAGCGATAGCGATCATTAGACTACAGGGTGAGCACCTTTAACTCCAAAAAAGTCAGTCAAATTTCCTTACATCTCTAGAAAGCGGATATCAGTAATATGTTTACTGGGTATAAAGTTTTGGCGAAGATTCAAGTGAATTGTTTTTCTCTAAGGAATTCTTGCAAGTCAATATACCTTAGCATAATTTGACAAATTGATCCCGACCCAGAGACACTTCAAAACCTAAAAATATCTGAAGAATAGGGCAAATAAAAAGCTTGATAGGCCACAAAGCTGCCACCACGGACAATATTACAATGTCGAATTACAATAATGTAGAGGAGAAGTTCCGGAAGAATTACTTAAATCAGTATAAGGCCCATCAAAACGAGCCATATACACTACCGTCTCTACCGCCCGTAATAGTTGATGCTAAACCTTTTTTCGATCCAAGGAATTCATGATCTGTCGCCAGGCAAACCGTTTCCTCCTGGAAACCAAAAGGAAACTGCATGTTGACAGGGAATCATGATTAGAGATCATCAGACAATTGAACAACAAAAAGGGGAAGGGGGCTGTCCCACATGTGGCAAATGTAGACAAGTTATAAAATACAATTAAAGGATTAAATTAAGAAAAAAAGAATTGTGCCCTTATTGAAGCTTATTGAGACCACAAAAGGAAATTCTCCAATGATGAGACTGACCAAGGGGAATTGTTATGCTAACAGTTTAAACTTTTATTGCTTCACCCATAAAATATAAATTATTTGCTAAAAATAATAGACAAATAAAAAAGGATTTCTGAGAATTGTTCTAGTCATTTCCACTGGAATGTGCAAAGCCAACTGAACTAACTAGCCGTGGTTTATTCCTGTTATTTTTCAATTCATATTTACAGTTTATTGAAGTAGGTTTAGGCTTTAGTGACTGCCGAGGACGTCGTCTAACAGAGAAGTCAGAGAAAGAAGTGACGACAGTTTTCTGAACTGCATGCAATAATATTTCAATTAAAAACTAACATGTGTATCAGGCAAGTCGCCTGGAAGTCGCCCATTTCGAGATTGACAGACAGATGCAAACATTGCTTAAACAATGTGGCACCCTACATGTGATTAATGGAGTTCACTGTTGGCCCATTCCAGAGCTCCCGGTTGTCTCAAATTGATTACAATCAAGACTATACATTTCTTTGGTGAAACAATTCATTCGCGACTATCCCCATCAAAGAAATGTTTTCTACCCCATTGGTAAGACAATCGGTGTCCCACAAGAAATCCGTGAGACTTTGTGTGACACGTCATCCTCGCCGACCTCACATCGAACCCACCATTTCATCAAGTAGCTCCTCCATCGCTGGCTAGCGATAGAATCCTAGCGGTTTCACCACTTTCCCACACTACGCCATTAATGTAATGAGAATATACACTAGATTTCTGTTACGATTAGGCTAATTGATGAGATCATTGATAAGATAAGGTCGTTAATTGTAGGTCTGGCTCTCACCAAAATCTTGTTTTAGTATTTTCTCACGGAAAATGACTCTTGCCGTTAGGTGTTTGTGCGGTCAGATGTTATCTCGGCCAGCCTCAACGCCAATCAGGAAAAATCTTGTTATGCGCAAACTTCCTCTGACGTCTTCTCGAATAATTTTCTAACCAGATGGTTGTTGTCGGAAGTGATCTAGCGCTTACATACTAACAAAATACTAACAAGAGCGCGTGTCTTCGAGTCTCAACTAACCTCGTAAAAACAGTAAAATAAACTGTCATTTTCAAAGAGGGTTGCTCATCGATGTAATCACAGTACATTAACCACAAGGTCATCAAATGTGCAGAAACCCCTCACGTATTGAAAAACAACATTTGCTAGAAAAAATTCCGACATAAAGGATTAAATTGTCATGATAGTTCCAATTTGAATCACGACGTGCAAAAACACAAAGGATGTTGGCTGTCTCGTCCCTTTGACTCCAGGCTAACCACTTGAATTGCGTTTTAGTTTTCAGTCTTCCAAGTCCATCATTTCAAGTTGCTTAATCCGAGGGGGTGTGTCATTAAAATCAGTGTCGCTGTGTGTGGTCCACTAGATAAGTAAACACGATCTCATCCAGCAGGCCACATTTACTAGGTGGCATTGGATCACTGAGGATCAAATCAAAACGCCCTGGCATCGAATTCGTTTCACTGACGCGTGGCTCTAAGAGAGGGAGCTGATTAAACTTCAATCGTATCAAGTCAATTCGATTTGTTTTTTAGCCTGAAGAAGTGGTACAGATCATCCAGGTGCCATGAAAGGGAAACAGTTGTTTCGCCAGATGAGCCTTTTCGCCCTTCTATGGATCTTCAACGGTAAAGACGTCCTGAAGTTGACTGAAGCCAAACCTTTGGTGAGTGGTTCGTTTTTCTAGTATTGTTAACCTTAGTACTGCTGTATTTATAAACTTGGGCAAGTCAAGAAGGGCTTTCAAAAGGCAAAGTAACAGACGTATCCGAACAATTATGTTTGACACTCAGTTGCTCCCGAACTGAGAAGGAACGCCTTAATCAACCACTCGCACGCAAACTGGGACAATTAATCAATACCTGACTAAAGAGCTCATATTCCAGACCGAAATTGGCAAGAAGGAGAGCTAGATAGTAAAGGACTTTAGGTAAGAAAATGTTTTAACGACCCGCTCCGGGCAGCTTGCTTGGGATAGAATCTGTGCACCAATGGCTTCACACTGCTCGAATCAGGATGTCCTTTAAGAGGCGCGAGGGCAATGTGTTCATTTAAGAAGCTCTATTTTGTTAAAACGAGTTTCAAACACTGACCTCCTACGTACATTAAATTCATAACAGCCAAAAATCTTCACTGTTATTTCCTCGTATTTATTTTTAAATGGGGAGAAAGATGAAAATATGCTGATTATTTTTCGTGCTCATCAAATGTGATGCAGTGATACTTTGAAATCTCTTGTATCATCCCACAAAATAAGGAGTAGCAAATGAGCGTCAAGTTGACGTTTATTCAGTAATCAAGCTTTTGACTAGTATTCTTTTGAGAAGAAATAAAAGTGTTCTTTCTGTGCGATTGTAGGTAAGATTAGAAATCCTTCCTTTCGTGAAAAACAAGGAGTCTTTCAGTTTTGCAAGGTGTATGGTGTCACGACCAAGTTGGTGTGGCTACCTCCTCGCCTTGGGCTTTTAGTATCACTTATTATTTTAAATGTACGGCTTTCAATAAGGAAATGAAGAACAATGGACCACAATGTTTATACTATAAAGTCATCTTCCCCTAACGGCGATAAAACGTTGGTATTGTTTCCGATAGCAGAGTCGCATTAGCAGATTTTTATTGTAATGATCGCTGTTGGCTGGATCTCAGCACATCGCCGCAGATGTCTTTTAAAAAATGGCATTTTAAGTCGAGGCAGGGAGTTTTTTGGCAACACATGTTGCAAAAAACGAAGATTTTGACATGTAATGGGAAACATATGTTGGAATCGTGTTTAGGACTATACAAATTATTTTATCGCGCCCAAACAACACTGGCTTGACGTGAACCACTCGAATAATTTCCCTTCATTTTCCTTGCCTATTTCTGTAAGACCTGAAGCTTAACAATTATGGATTACAAGATTATCACACACTATTTATAAACGCAACAGCCTCTTAAGCTATTTCGCTTTTTTCGCGAAAAGGTGACAGGACGCCTCTCAGTCAGATGCTGGTTGCATGTATCAAATGGCTTGTTGACCACGCGAAAATGCATACTTAGGGCAATCGAATCTTCAGGGCCTCCGTTTCACATATCAGGAATTCTTCACTGTCACCCTCAAAGTTTTATGTTATAAACCTCCTGCAGTTGATTTGAACTCAAAATTAACGAAAAAACGTTTGCTTTTGTGGGACAAAATTGCGGAAAATGTGGACAACAAAAGGCGACACGAAACGTTTTCAACCGGACTTAAAAGGTAAACTCTGCTGGCGAAAGTTGAGTTAATAAAACTGGGTTATAGATAAATCAGATATTGAGTTGTTCTATTGTCTTACATATGGTGAATCCCTGATTTAATATCCTATTTCTCTGAAGAGGGTTAGCGCCTCTTCCGTTTTCTATTTATGTATACACGTTACATGGTTACTTTAGAAAGCTTTTCCACTCATATAATAACCTACTGGCCGAACTAACTCGATCTTTATTGAGAATGAAAGCCCACTTAGAAGTAAGGCCCGTCTGCATAAGTTCACTGAACCATTGCACGCGCAAGCATACTGTAGGGTCATCTAATCTGCTGCCGCACGCTAGCTTGACATGCTAAGCTCCTTTCGGCTGTGGTTTATTCACTTGGAATTAATCTCACTTCTGCGGCAACGAACAGCAGATCAAGTGAAACGGTAAGTTTTCATCCATCCGACGATTAAGAAAATGAGGTTTGCTAATCTTAACTCTACTGTGCCGTTCCGACCTTAGCTTTAACCACCCAGACCTTGTTTCTGTTTGGGAGTCAGTAGAAAGCTGACGCATTCAACCCGGTTTAGTGTGGAGAATACATTGTTACTGTTGAAAAGTGGCGAAATGACTGGAATCATTTTTAAGACCCCATTTTAGCCTCAAAACAACTTTACTGCACTTTTACATTCAACTCAGCGGAACATGATTGCTAAGTCCTTTAAGAGAGAGCCTATCAGCGTCAAAACTTAAAAATATCTCAGTAGAACTGAATTCGGAAATCTTTGAAAATCTCTCTCACTGGTTCATGATTGGATTACGATTCATTATAACGAGAGGTCTTTGATTTTAAGTAGTATCTTTTTGCGGTAATCTTCATTTGACAATTAAGTTACATACTGCCAGTGTCAGTTAACAAATAAAGACTGAAGATTGCACGTCTACCTTTTTCTAATTAGTCTTTAAGCTAAGCGTAATTTTGTCTTCTACGACCTTGAAGCCGTCGAAAAAGAAACAAAACCAACCTCTTAAAATGACAAACTGTTCCCTCTTTTTCTTTCTTTCTTTTTTGTAGCTGAAAAACGTTACAAAAAGTTCAGCATATAAACTCTAAACAAAAAAGGTCATTACTGAGAGATTTTTTTTAACTTGTTAGCATTCTCTTCTGGAGCTTGCACTGATAGAATTTTAAACTTTATCAGAGTTTTTGACAGGCCATACCTATAAATTATGTTCAAGTTGTTTCATATACAGCTCTTTTTAAGTTATTATCACTCTTAAACGTTATTTTGTATAAAGTTAGAGCAATCTCACACATCAGTGATGATTAAATTACTTAATTACAAAGTATATGAATGACTTCTTTTAATGGAAAACTTCCAAATATTTGTTTCTTTTAACTAAAATACATATTAGCATTTTGTAACCATGTATGGTTTCATGATCGCCCCGGGGTAGAAATCAATACTGAAATATTCCCCGTGAGTTTAATCTTTTGAATTTAATTGGAGATAGAGCACTATGGTGCTGATGTCATTCTAAATTCTGATGAATAGAGTTTGTTGTGAATAGCGATGACAGTCGAGATTACAAAACATTTTTACATTGATGTACTGTAAATTGGAGCTTAAAATGGCCAAGGTCACTGGTATAAACAAACATTTAATTAAAATATACATTCGAAAAACCGTGGGGTCTTCAGTTGTCCGTGTTTTGTCTTTGCAATGCCACAGTTTAATCTGACACCTTTAACTACGAAATACCAGTGGAAGGATGCTTTAAATGGCTCAGTTAGGTGTTCTACTTGTTGACAAGAAATTGAAATGGTAACAAAGAATCTCTGCCATTTGAAATGAAAAAATAAACGCGAATTAAGAGGCTTGTGAATCCTGAGCAGCGGGGTCCAATTCACAAGGATGGACTTGGAATTTTTGAGGTCGCAGGGTGCAAAACATTGCGTGGAAATGTTGACACATTTCATTCACGAGTTTGAAGTTTCCATCATTGAACTATTCTCAGGGATTAACTCTGTTCCTGACCACTAAGTGCCAAATAATAAGCAGCTACTGTAGGTTCTTAAAACCTGGGGAATCAACTTGCTGAAAACTTTCTTGGTATGAAGGAAAGTACTTTCAATATTAAGCTAAGAACACGTGCAGGGCCCTAAAACAGAGCGGGCATTCTCGCCTTACGGTCCCCAGCCTCCACACATTTTTCTGGTTTCTCGCGTACCTCAAATCGACCATTTAAAAGGTTTAAACGAAGCTATTTTTTGCTCGTTATCACCATTACGACAGAAACACGATCTCTGATTTTGACCACTAAATTACATCTTGGCATAGAACTCTTTCATTGAATGTCAAAATTGAAGATCACAACGGAAAACTGGCTCCAAACACGGATGTTGTTGACTTTTGCAGCATTTGTGGCTTAAAAAGGGTCAAGTCCGGCACTTAAAAAAGCTGCCAAAATCCAAAAAATAAGACATTTCCACGGAGCAATTTTACAAACTATTTAAAAACTCCTATACGATTGGCTGGGCAAAATGGGATTTTATCACGTTCAGTTTTTGTTTATTTACTTAACATCTCCAACAGAGTCTGTTTCATCTGCATGCGTATATCGTAAAACATGCAGAAACCTGAAAAGTTGCAGCTCCGTTTAATAACTGCTGACATAAGGGTGTATGAAACGTAAAACACAGAATCAATCAGGGAGTTTTTGTCTTATGGGTTTGCGTCAAAGAACAGCGGACAAAAATCTTAACTTGTACTCAGAGTCGCTCGCTGAATTATCCAATGGCAGTTCAGGCACATGTTTGATTTATTTTTTTAACTTTGCGTTCTTCCGTTGTCATTTCACGACCTAGTGCACTGCTATAGCTCTCTTAACCCGTCTATTATGATGCTAAATGATGTAGTCTAGTAACGCGCTCTAACTTTTGGGTCTGTGGACAATATATTCACATTTAAGGAACCGTTAAGAGATATTTTCTCTCGGTATAGTTCTGGCCCTGAGGAAGGCTAATTTTGTTAGCCGAAATATTGGCCTATAATAAATCAGCACATTGCCGCAGTGCCAGCTCTACATTCAGTTTTTTTTTTAAACTGTGGTGTTGCCATTCAAATCAAACTTCTTTGGCAGTTTTGAATGGTGCTATTTGTTTTTCAGCATTTTACAAAATGAAATTTTAAAATTTTGTCTAACAAAGCAGCTCCACAGGGTATGCGACTGTCTGCGCATGCACCAACCATTTTCTACCACGCAGCCTCTGAACAAGTGCGCATTTTGCTCAGCAAACAGGAAATAATCCTTTGAATGAGGGCTGTGGGTATCTTCCGGTTGTCTCAAAAATTATCACCAAATCAGTTTTACTGAGCGACAAGTTTCGCAAAAATGATCCGAAAGCAAATGTGTGTTCCTTGTTCAACTGACAAGCGAGGGGGTGGGGGAGATCTAATACTACGATCGTTGTTTGCCCTCTCTATCTTGTTTGTGCTCACATAATACCATTAAAATAAGAAGTTGTAAATGCAATTTTCATGTAAAGTAAGTAATTTTCATGTTAGATTAATGTTAAGACATGTTTTGATATACGACCAATGCTTTCCGTTACTTATAAAGCTGTTTTCTTTTAGAATTAAAATCAAAATTTTTTCCTTAAAAAACAACCAACAAGCACGCCGCCCCAAAATATCAAGTCTGAAGCGGAAATATCAGGCGCATTGTTTTCCGACCAAGTAGCAAGTTTTCAGGGCCCATGACAACTGGCACTATTTGGTTCTGCACATTTGAAAGACCTTTTGTTGCTTTGAATAGTGCAAAGGCTTTCAATTTCGGGTATTAATTTGTTAAATATATCAACCCTGTCCGGCAAGAGTTTTTTAGGATATAAGCCAGACGACTGTGATTCTAACTTTAGATCAGAGTGAGTGAACGTGATCTTATGGTGTGACTCAATTTATCAAACATGTTCAGCTGGGCTCGTCCATTTCTGCTTTTTGTAGAAATACTTTAGTCTGAATTTTTAAGGCTTGACCGTAAAGGAAAGCAAATAAAACAAGTCGCTGAACTCAACGCCGCTTAAGCCTTGCTTCTGGAACGAAGAACCCACGCTTTTTTTTGTTTATTTTGCATGGTTAAGAGGGAAGTTGTTACAATCCAGAAATAAAACAAAAAACAACAGCTGCATGATAATAAGTTTTACCTAAATAAACATTTGAGGCTATCCGTGTTTAAAAAAGCCGAAAAATATAAAACAATGGTTATCTGGGTTAAGAAATAGAACAAAGAAGATTAGAACAAACAAATACAAGTGCAAACTTAACACCTATGTTTATGAGACGATAATTATACAGTTAGACAAAGTTGGCATCTGTAATCTATAGTAAGGTGGATCTTTTCTACAATAAACCGTCGAACCGGAAATAAAGTTTAGAGGTCCACATTTCAGACTAAGGTTTCTTAAAAACAAATACTGAAAACTAATCTATTGTATCAATTTTTTGTAAATTGTCGCTGAATAGGAAAATGCTCCTCACCAAGTTTGATTTAACTTGTTCTACTTGTTACAATGTTATAACACAAGGAGCAATATGCGAAATTACTGCCGCTTAACCACTTTTACTTATTCGGTCGGTCACTTTTTAGAAATTTCCGCAAAAGGCCGACACAAGCCGTTTACATACCTTTTTTACATACCTTTTTACCGCGACGGTAGAAAAAAAAAGTTTCAAACCCCCCGTTTGAGACAAATTAGATCATGATAAAAAACACTGGCAAAATAGATAAAAGTTCATTTTAATCATGAGTTATTTGTTCGTCTGGATCTATTTTTGGTCGAAGGCAGAGAAACGAAAACCCGCCCAGGGTTAACTTTGAATCTCGGTTCTGTTTCTTCAAAACCCTGTTTCCTGTTTCTTCTTTGGTTCATAGGCGTTTTTTCCCGTTCCGAATTTGACTCGTCGTTTTCAAAGTTAAGTCAAATTTCCCTCTTATCCCACTTTGCACAACCGAAGCTTTGATGTTTTGACGGCCGCCTACGATCAACACAGTGCAAAACACTCATAGCAAACCCCATCAGTACACATACTACAAAACGGATTACAAGAAACTTGGGCGGGCTCCTGCAGATCTGCATGTGCAAACGCACATTAGACCCATCTTGAATTAACTTAGGCTTTGTTCCTCAAACTCGTACGCCGTGCCACACACACACTGGTCCTAGTTTTCCAGGCTTCTTTGTCTGCATTTTTCAATTTCAGTTATCAATTTCTTTTTCTTTCCTTTGCAGGATAAATGGAAAAGTGATGGTAAGTGAATGCTGTTCACAAAAATACAAGTTTCTGCAGTGGTCATTATAATCACCCCACACCCCCATTTCCACCCCCTCTCCTTCTTGCATACCCGTCTTGCAGTGACGAGGATGCCTCGTTGCAGGACCCCATCTAGACTAGTCGATTTTAACCGATTTTTTGAAAACCAACCTAACGAAATTTGCGGTCAAAAGGCAGGATTCTTAAGCCCGAGAAGCTCCAAAATCACAGTAACGAAGGAAAAGGAAAGGAGAAAAAGAAAGAGAGAGGAGAGGGAAAGGAGGAGAAGAGGAAAAAGCATGGCTGCACTCGTAGTTTTCATCATAGCTACTTTGGAGATAATTTTTGGCCGAGAAACACAGTTGGACGAAACAGGTCCATTTGGCGATACCGTTTTCAAAAATCCGGCTAGATGTAAAAGGACTACAATAGTTGCGGAAACTGGTTTTGAGCTATCGCACCAGACAATCTCTGTGTTTTGTTGAAAGTGATAAAAAAAATGAATCAATAAATAAATCAATAAATCAAGTAAAAAAAAAAACAGAAAACAAACGAACAGAACAAACAAACAAGGACCAGACTTCGGAATTCCGCACCGTGCCCGATTCTGCTGTTAATAATTTGGCCGGGCAGCCAAGACAAACTCACCCTCGAAGCTCTGGATACTATTATTTGGCGCTTTGTTGTCGTGAAAGCTTAACATCATTCGGGATATATTTTTGAAAGCTGGTTGGACGCCAAATATGATGAGAGGGTGAGAGTTTTGATCATGTAGACTGATCTGTCAGTTTGAAATATGAATCAATGGCGTATACTAAAAACAGGAAATCCAATCAGTTAACAAAATCTCTTAAGTTTTCATTTTTCTTGCCAGATCGAAAGTGTCTAGAACCACAAATAAGTGTAAGGTCAAAATAGTTGATTCTGAACCAAAGCCATTAGTAAGGCTCTAGAGCTCCAGGACCAAGACAACCAAACTTCAAACTTGTAACTTTTTGCGTCTCTTGTCACATTATGCTCTTGTTTGAGAGGTTGAGCCGGAATCAGTAAACGGTACATAACATTTAGCAATTATTTTTAAGCTGCTTTCAAATACACTTTGCCGTAGAGAAATCTCAAGCACCATGACAAAGTCTCCTACGTTTTAACAGCGGAAAATGTCAGAGATTTTTCCAATAAATGGGTTGTCAACAATAGGAAATGCAAATCAATTTACAAAATCTTTTCTCTTGTGCTTCTTGCCAGAAGCACAAGTGTTTAAACCACAAGCACGCCCAAGCCTTTTTACTCCCCGTGAGAAATTGTTTTCATCTATAGGTGTTATAAATTAAACGGGAAACTAAAATGTTTTCCCTCATACAGGAATGTACAGTTGAGAGTTGACTCTTGGTACGATTTCACTAAAACTTTCCAGAAAGACTGGCATAGCACGCATTATGGAGGTTTACCTGGAGCTTCACTTTGCTTTTTGAAGAAGTTTAATTTTCCAATGAAACACCAAAAACTACGAAACCGGCCTTAATATTCTCTCAGTGGAATATGAACGCAGTTGACCATAAGGTTTCGAGAGACTAGCACGGGGGAGTGTGTACTTTATGTTTTCCAAGAGCAAAATTAAACCAATAATAGTAGTAACAAAAACAACAATAACAATAAATATAGAAACTCGCTGCATCGCTTCTGGCCTCTACTCTTCAAGAACCTGTGGCAGACTCTCTTCTTCCGGGGGGTAATGAATGCGGTCATTGTCTTTTCGTCTAACGGTTCTGTGTGCCAAGCTTTTGTTTACGCACGTTTTGTTTCTTTGTGTGAGCCTTTAATCAGGCATAAACGATCCAGACGGCGCCAGCGTGTTTAATGTAGATTAAATCTAGTGATAATTGTGACGCTTAGTATCCTCTCTGAACCGCATTGCACATTGTAGTGAGCTAATCTCCATGCCGGACAAACGCTAAACTATATCCTCTTTTATATCACATACTTGTGAAAAACAGGATTATGACGTCACCGCTCCTTCTAAAACCTGCTTCTGGGTAGTTCCCCAAAATGTTCCGAGGTATTTAATTTCACGACACGTTTTCTTCCATGGCATCTCCATGATTGCGGATCTTGTTCCAAGGACACGCGTTACCCTTGTCCAGCGGACGTTGCCCGTAACATTATGCACTTGCACTGCGTGAAAGGCTTTCCGAAAGTCTATGAACTTAACAACCATGCCGTGGAAAATGAGAGAATTTCAAACTTCGAGTGTTTGGGCTTTCACGGCTGCGATATGGTGGATACGCGATAAGTGCCTTAAGACTCTCAGACCACGTTAGCCCGGCTGCGTGCCGTGTTAACATGTTCCACAGTCTCCTTGGCGCTGCGCTACCTTTCCAAGCGACTTTCACGTTCACAATTGACGTTACGTTGTCTTTGCTAAATCTGGCTTTTGCCGTCAAAAGCCTTTAATAACATCAACTCTTTTTTATCTTTAGGAGTTCCTCCGATCATAATAGTGCACCCAAAGAATAGGACCATAAAAGAGGGCAGAGGATTAGCATTGAATTGCGCTGCAACAGGGAAACCCAAACCTCGAATCAGATGGAAGAAGAATGGACTGCCAATAACAGAAGATAAAAGAATCAGAATAAGAATTACAGGCAGAGGCTCTAAGTTGCGGATACGAAATGCTGTATTCCAAGATGGGGGTGAATATCACTGTGTGGCAAAAAGTCGTCTTGGCCTCCAAACTTCTATTAAAGCGAGAGTAGAGGTGCAAAGTAAGTAACCGCGGTCTTCATGATCACTCCAAAAAGTAGCTAAGGTCAACAAATGTGTCATGTGAAAGTACTACTCCGTAGCTTTGATATGAATGGCAACACCACAGGATTTCGTCCCCAGACGCAAGAGTAAAAACTACTTACTCAGAATAAATAGAACCAAGTGCTGAGGTTTCTAAATAGATCAGCAACACAACTATACCGCTTTTGAAGCCGTTCGATTAACCTATGCACAGACCGTGTATTACTTAAGTCTAAATCCCGTCGGCTGGGCATTGTGTTTTAACTTGTTAAAACATTCCCACTCGTTGTAAACTATGCTAAAACAATCGTAAATAGAGAGGACCCTCTGCTAAATATGGTATTAACATGGAATATCGTATTAACTTAAGTACAATTTTCATTTTTTTTTTCAGGAAAGAATGAAACTTGGTATGTCACAAGATTTATAACTTTTCTATTTATTGGTAGTTTTCTTAAACCATTTTAATATTATCTGATGTTACTTTTCCATCAATTCAATCATACTCAGATCAGTTACGATTTTTAGATATTTCGCGCGACAACAATTTGCCGTTTGTCCTCTTTGAATACTCAACGAACTCGAAAATGCAGACAATGTGAACCTGTATCACAACAAGAGAATAATTTATAGATCGAGGGTTACTAAACCCAGAGACTAGTGCAGTTGAAAAACTACAGTTTGAGCGCTTATTATTATTTGTTGGAAAAAGCTGTTGTCGCTGTTGTTGTTTTTTTTTCCTTACTTCGATAACCCTGCTTTTTACTTAAATGTTTCAGAGAGCTCTGCGTTGTTGTTATAGGGCTGCCAAATTGTAAAAGTCATTTCATTTTATGTGCTAAAGCAGTATATTACTTGGTGGGGCGGAACCCGTGTAATTTTTATATATGCGCTTATTCGTATAATTTTAAAGCACTATTTACTTGTTTTCAAGTTGCGGGTTCAATTCCCACGGGCGGACCAGTACTCAGGGTCTTAAGAAATGAAGGTACTCCCTTTGCATTGCAAGCGGCTAGACCTTCGCGTGGCTCGGATGACCACGTAAAATGGCGGTCCCGTCTCAAGTTGGAGACGTAAAAATAGTGTCCCCAATTAGTATTTTCGCGCTAAATACCTTGACACTCAAATAAAGTGCGTTTTTTTCTTCAGTGGACGTTGCCAACCGTTCAAAGGAACAATTTGCTCCAAATATATCTCACATATCTTCGTTCCTAATTTCAAACCACAAAAGCAGTCTGAAGAAAAGATTTCCATTGCTGCGGCGATTCTGAAAGACTACATGCGTCCTTCATGTAAAAGGTCATTTGTAAAAGTTCTGTGTTACAGTCTCTTTCCACCATGTCAGCCTGGAAAGTGTCCCACGCCACAACTTCTGTGTAAAGAGCAATGTCACATGTTGCGGGCAAGAACATGTTCTAAGGAGTTTCGCCTGCTGAAAACAAGACTAAGTGCTGTCGCTGATGAAATAATTCCAAACTGTTCCAAGTTGCCGTCGTTTGATCCGGACTGTAAGCGGGTAACCGTCGGTGAGTTTCCCCAGCGAAATAGGGAGCTTTAGCAAGGACAACGGCGACGGCAACCAGAACGTCAAAAAAGCGATAGGTTTGATCAGCAAAACAACAACTCTGCACGTGCATCATCTTGTTTTGCACATTTCTTTGCCGTCACTGCACGACTAAGACGTGAAGTCGGTCTTTTATATGGAGGAGGTAAACAAAAGACTACAAATTGCCTTTTCTCTTTCTTAGCTTGGGCGCGGTCGAAAAGAAATCAGTTCCAGGGAAATTCACCTAAACTTGAGATCTTTCGCGAGTGGGAATAACCGCGAGTAATGTCTGTTAAATAGTGATGTTTTCGCTGCCGTAGTCGTCGTTGTTGCTAAAGCTCCCTTAAAGTATGTGTTTTTCGTGGGCTTATGATGACTTTGTTCATGTTTCCTTATTCATTACAAGCCATGAACCTCAAACTGACAATTCGCAAGTCAGTCATGACAGCCACAAGAACAAAGACGATTCTCGAGCATTAAAATATCAAACTAAATCTATTAAATGTCATCACAGCAGTTACCAGGACTTTCGAGAAACGGGCCCCTGAACAGGACGCGTCTATCTAAAGGTAACCCGAACCTAGCATCAAATGCGCCTGTACTCATTTATAACACCGTGATGGCAGAGTGAGGTATTAAAAGAATGAAGTGCTTTGTCCGAGAACACGGCTAGGACTCGATCCCTTGTAGTCTTTCCTAGTTCTTGAATCCGGACTGTCGATCCGCAACTTTCAGCGCAATAATTTATTTCCTATAAAATACATTTATACGTCTTGTGTGGTCTTCTAATTTACAGGCCCGTCAGATGATTGTCCGAGTGCGACAGACAGTGGTGAGTGGAAGAGATGTATTTACGTATGTTTCATAGCATTTTATTTTCTTGAAATGATGATGAAACTGTCATCTGCGAGAGGTCGACAAAAAGTGATTTTTAGTGGGCCTTTTTTGAGCCTCAAAAATGTCGGGAAATATAATAAAGAGGTTAAAAAAGCTGAATTATTTTATTCTTTATTTCTCTAATGCTGTAGATATTGGTCAAGTCACGATGAAAGCGTTGAAAAAGACCTTTCCCTTATGCCGTGACAGCGACGCACGTTCAAGAATTAATATACAAAAGTACAACAACGGAATATTCAAACTTCTAAAGAACGTCTGGTCAGAGATAGTCAACGGAACGACGATGCTAACTTCGCCAAGCGGTGAGCAGTCAACATACTGTTTCTCGGCCTCATTACCTTTTAACAAACTCGTTCGTGATTGGAATTTCTACAGCAAGACAACGCTTCTTCCCAATTTACAGGCACCGCAGCATATGACAGTGCCTGGACTGAAAGTTTCGATACTGAGTTCAAGAGTGGTTGGAGTGTTGGTACCTTTAGGGACAGCGGCAAAATACAAAGTGCACGAGAAGATCGTGCTTAAAAACGTTGAATTTTTCTACAGGTATCAATTTGGTAACGGGACTTTCATTGCAAAAGGAGACTTCAATCTTTGCCAGACTGTCTTTAAATTGACTGTGGAAACGCTGGCCGATGGAACCGTAAAACTAAGCGGTTCCTCCGAATCGCCTATTGACGTTTACACCATCGAAAGGGCATTCATATCTGCGAGGCCCTCAAATTGGCTACTCGATTTGTTTAAAAAGATAGACTTGTTTGTTCTTCGTCTTATGAGACCGTACATGGAGGCTTACATAAATGACGATTTCATGGTAAAGTTCTCCGGGGACACATACTTTGGTGCGAACGCCGTGCCCGCATCACTGGAGATCTTTGGCGGGAAATTGCGAGGGGATGACCTGCTCTTGGCGGGAATAACGAGTTCCAGTCTCACCATGACACAAGTATTGAAGATGATGACTAGCTTACCAATTCCTCAATTCGATTTCTTGAAGACTTCGTCAAATAGATCTAGCGTAAGTTTTTTTGAAGAGACTACCTTTTCAACTTAAATTTCATATAATACCTTGCCATTTAGAGTCTACCGACCAACTCAAAGGTTACATCAACAATAACACGATAAACAGTGGGACTGTATGGCAGGCGCATGACAAATAAGGGGCACAAGATAAAGATGTGAACGAGAGAGGAGGACTCTCTCGCGGTCAGTGTCTACGTCCATATTTCCTTCTTACTTTGCCTGCGCCTGCTGCCCATGAGAAATAATCCGTACCACTAGAAAGAACTTCCCAATAAAGCCTTTTCACGTGACGTCACGTCCGTCATGTTGATGTCCCAAACCAGTCCTGTGAGAGTTGAACTCTGGCTTTTCTTATGTAAAGGCTTTCTTCTGTGGCAATTTGCATAGCTGCTGACCAGTTAAAACGCTCATCAGCTTTGGAGGATTGAAGCGCAATTAATTCAATGTTAATGTTATGATTTTTTTCCTAGGTTGGAATAACATTATCCACGAATAATGTAGACCTTAGAAACACCCCATATGGTGGACTTCAGCAGCAGCCGCTATCTCTTGCATTGGCAGGCACTGTTCCTGTGGGTTTGAGCCTGATAACTAGATCCCAGATCCCGAAAGAAACACACAACGACAGTCAAATTTATCAGTTGCTCCAGGTTTGTTATACTACAAGCAAACTTGCATTTGAGTCATGCACCCAATAAGAGACGCTTTTTACATACCTGTGGAAGGACTTAGGGTGTGAAGTGTGGAATCAAGGAAGTGTTAAACGTTCAAGCTTGTAGCTGAAGACGCGTTAAAACCGACACGAAGTTGTCGGAAGAGTTTCTAAGAATATGGTTTAGAAAGGTCACAGTCAATCGTATATTTACTTAGCCTGATGAATATAAGTGCAGGCAGATTCTCATCTGTAGGCAATGACCTGAATACTCAAAATAAAGGAGAAAATAAACTTCATGTTCCAACTGTTCTTTATGTTTCTCGTTTGTTTAGAATGTATTTGGCCGAGAAAGTGAATTTACCGTGAAAGCTACAACAACAGATGGCTGGCAAGAGATCATGCTCGACTGGTACTTCCACAATGTCTCAAAACAAGCAATAACGTCATTTGACAGAGTGAAAATGAAAATGAAGGTAAAATTAACAGACCATTCTTTACAAAAAGTGATGTTAGACACTATCACGTTATAGTCCTTCAACGACGGCAAAGAAATGTACACGTGCAAAGTTGCTGGTTTGCTGATCTAAACTTATTGCTTAAAGTCCCTATTACTAAAACTAGGGGTAATCATTGATTAAGGATCCGCGTTCGTCACTTACAGAAAAATTACGGAAACGAAATCGAGTCGAAAGGAGTCCAGTTTCTCGGCCGAAGTGCCCCTGACAAAATTAATAGGGGCGGGTAATTTGCCGTCGCCCGTGATAGTTCGAAATCCGTTTCCGCCTAGGGTCGTTGTTTAAGCTCTCTAATGTCAATATCCCGAAATGTTCGCAATATTTATAATATGCCAGGCTTTTAACTCACCAATATGTCCTAATCCCGCCGAAGCCATAAAAATTGTTTGTATGATCAGCTGAATTGTATATTTAACATATAACTGCGGTAAAACTCTGATCAATCCTTTGCTTTGAAGGTCTTTGGTTTGCTAGGATCGTCAATCGAGTTTGCCGCCGATGGGGGTTTATACAGCAGTGAGCAGCCTTCGAAGACCCTTCCCTTTAGCGGGCGACTTTCACTCCAGAATTACAAAAGATACCTTGAGGGGAACTTTCAAACCCATTCAGAGTGGAGGAAGGCTTTGGGTATAGAATTCTTGACTATGAAAAACCTAAGAATTGGGTAAGTGTATAAAAACGCCATCTATGACATAGGAGTTTGTCAATCTGTAGGCGAACTAGTCGGGGCTTACAAGCGCTCATCCACACCAAATATTTTTGAAGATTGGAGAATCTCAGAATCACTTAACCTTAGCAACGATTCCTTTTTTATTCACATTTTGGATAAACGGTTGCTATCGTTACGATATGTGACGTCATAAACATTTACCAGTGAGATGAAAATTATTTTCATGATCCTGTGATGTGCTTGAACTTGGTGCCCATGAGACTTTTCATCACATTTTTACACCAACTCCAGGCCTCTTTTATGTATACTGTACGTTGCGCACGACATATCAATACTATAACGGCCACATCAAAAAGTGGAAAACCACTGGAAGAGTTAAGTCCACCACGAAATGATTTTCTTTTCGGCCATGGGCTGATATTTATGACTCGTACAGCTGAATTCAACATTATTTTTGTTGCTTCTTACTCATTTTTCGCTTCTTCTTCTTAATTCCTTCCAGTGTATCACTACCAATCAACCAATCACTGCACAGTAGAATAAGAGGAGAGGCCGACCTTCTGTTAGGATCAAACTGCAACAGTAGTGACAACGACTCTATCAAGGTTAGCTACGATGATCGGAATATTATAATATACCAATCGCTAGCCTGTTCCAGATTCCAAGATAGTGGGGAAAACGGGTCGAAAAACGTTGCGGGAACACTGCGTGACGCAGGCTAACCAGTCGCGTACTAAACCAGGTTGTGAATAGTCTTAGAAGAAGTTCTTTCTTCTTTCTCATTAAATTTTTCGCTCGACATTTAACGCCTTTTTTTTCTTCACAGCAGCGGTGTGTCACTGGTCACGTCTTCTTGGGTTTTTCGGATGATTCTACAGGCCACTTTTTCTACGGCACGCTGTCTCCTGTTAGTCTGCAGAAACTCCTTGAACTTTGCAACATTCAGCACAAACTCCCAGGAGCCATGGCAACGATAGGATTTCCAGAAGGTCTCCAGGTACACAAGTAACTGGGTTTACTCATACGCGGCCGTGACGTAGTAAAACGCAGGGAAAACATAATAACTGGAAAACCAGAGGCGTCAAATACTTTCTTGATAAATGACAAACAGTCTATGATAGGTTTTAAAACCAGTGATTGTAAAACAATTGGAGAAAAGTTGACCTTTAACGCTACAAGACAGGCCTTTACGTTGTAGGATTTGGCGCTACGGCAAAAGGTCATTTCCAAGCATGCGCGGTGCGTCATTTTTGGGCTCTTTTACTTCCGGCCGCCGTAGTAGAGGTCGCCTTAGCGATCTGCTTGAAGTCACTATTAATAAAATTAAGAACGGGGAAAAAACCGGAACAAAAACTCACTTAATCGTTGGTCTTATCAGTAATTAGTTTTAGTGACGTCCCCATGGTGTTTTCATATCTTTGCAGATTTCAGTGGCCAAAGGAGCACATGACCTTCGCAAACTTGGTGGACCTGTTTTGCAACCGGGATTTATCATGAAGGGCAAGATGAGCGTAATGGGAATAGAAACAACCGGCGCAATTTCACTTAGTCCAAAAGAGGTTTGTCGTCATTAACAATTAATACGCTATTACTTTTTACTCAGAGTCGGGTACTTGAGAAGGCTCCTGATTGCGTTGACGATGACCCATAAAACAATTAAGCGCACGCCAAAGCTGGAGTTCATCGCACAAATGCTTATGTTTCTTTTGCTATATGTAGCCTAGTCCTATTGTTCATTTTCGATAACAAGTTGTTTGCAGAGGCAACATGTAAGAAGACCCTTAATTTCTGAATATCTCAGTTTCCCTCTTTCAGTTTGAGATCGATGCAAAACTCACTTCAGACAAGACTTCTACAGCCGTCGATGACTTCACATCCCTACTTTTGCCCAGATTAAATCATGAAAGTAGCCGCAAGCTTTGGCTGGAAGCTCGTATGAAACCAGTACCATATGTAAAGGTATACAGCATTACCGTGCAACATAATAAATAGTACCATAGGAATTACAGCTGAGTAGCTTTTATTTGAATGGTCACACCATAGGATTTCATGCACAGACTCAAAAGTTAGAACCACCTTGTACAGCACAATAAACAGTACCACAGGAAAGTACTGCTCAGTAGCTTTCATTTGAATGGTCACACCATAGGATTTCATCCACAGACGCAAAAGTTAGAACCACCTTGTACAGCACAATAAACAGCACCACAGGAAAGCACTGCTCAGTAGCTTTCATTTGAATGGTCACACTATAGGATTTCATCCACAGTCTCAAAGTTAGAACTTACCCGTACAGTACATTTTACAGAACCACAAGAAAGTACATTCGAGTGCTCACACTTTTGGAAAGAGAAATCAGACAGAAAACGTCTGGAAGCAGGGTAACATTACCTGTTAGGTGGCAGTTCTGTTGGCAATTCGGTCTGTAATCATACGAGTGATTAACAAAACGAAATTCTGTTACCAATTAATCATAACTATATGAACAAAATTTGCCATATTTTTTAGGCTTTTTTAAATCAAAACACAGGAAATTTTGCTAGTAGAAAAAAAAAATGCCATTTAAGCGCGCGCGTGATGGTACGTCTCTCCAGTTACTTAGGCATGACGCGCGTACTGTCCGATTACACTGCCCTATTAGTGCTGAAATCAGGACAGGTGATAGCCAATAGGATTTTAAAATTTTGTTATAGTCATGATTAATGGGGTGTTTCAGTGATTTTCCAGCTGTTGTGGCTCGGTAGCCTTGAAAAGAAAGTAGAGCAAGCAACAGCAACAATGCTCCATTGTTTGTCTCTTCTAGGCACAAGTAGATGGCTATGCTCGATTGTTTGGCATATTTGAGGAAACACGCATGCTTGTCACCCATGATTCTGTGCAAATCTATCTTACAACTGACGCCAGCAAGTCATTCAGAATCAACGTTAACATCATCACAAACTACAGCTCAAACAGGAACGATACACTATTCAACGCTACGGTTGTTTTTGACAACGGTTTATCCAAGGTAAGATTTCGGATTCTTGGTACCCTTGAGCCAGTCAATCATTCTTTAAGAATTTTCTTCCACTTCGGTGAGACACTTTTTCATCCGTAACTTTAAAGCTGGAGGATGCCAATTGATTTTCCACTAATCAGTCAAAAAGTTAATACTCCTTAAGAGGATCCTCAATAGGTTTTTCGGGATCCGGGATTTCCCTTATTTGAAGCTCGGGATTCGGGATTTGAAAGCAAAATCGGGAGGAGTTTGGGGATTAAAAGTATGCCCGGGAGGTGGGATTCCAAAAATAACCCTCGAGATTACGGGATTGCACGAAACTTTGCGTCGGGATTACGGGATTGAAGAACCCTATTGGGGACCCTCCCTTAAGGCAAAAGCACCTAAAGCTAAATTCAAGGATTTTTCTTATCGTATTAGAATACTGAAACAAATAGCACCACGCGAAGGTACTGCCATAGAGGTATCGTTTGAATGGTCGCACAATTATAACTTTGTTCACAGTTAAGAACGTTAATAGATGAAAGTGAAGAATGATCATCGCAGTAAATTTTCCAATTTAAGCAATTGGAAAGAAGAAGCCTGAAAAAATCAGGACTTCAACGGGATTCGAACCCGTGACCTCGGCGTTACCGGTGCGTTGCTCTACCAACTGATCTATGAAGCCACACATTGTGAGCGAGGTCAATTTATTGTTAATAGAGCTACATAGCATGCTACACAGCATGCTACATAGCATGCCGTCGTGGTACTCACGCTTCAGGCACTTGGAGTGGGAGGTTAGAAAACTGACTGAAAAAGAAAAGATAGAAAAAGACCAGGGCACTATTACCCTCTGACGTGATAGATATTGCCAACGCTGTCGTCCGATCGACTATGCGACTTTTGGCGGAGAACAGTTTTGTTAGATGTCATGTGACCTCAAAAAAAAATCTCAGCTATTTAACAGTACATGTCTCAATTGAGCCATTTTGTTTTACAGTTGACACATTTGGCTGCAAAACAAGTTGTTGCGATGTTGGAACAAGAAATGTCGGAGCTGAAGTCGGCTAAAAGAGAAGTAAAGCGAAAGAGAACAGAATGCGCACAAACAGTAAAACGAGACTGCAGTAGCTGCATGAAAAACGGAGAATGTGCTAGTTCTCTTGAGACCTGTCGCACCAGTGTGGGGAAGGAAACGCACGTCTGCCAACGTTTCGTTCTGGACGGTTGCCTGGGATCCGAGGTCGCATGCCATAATGTTTGCAGCTTCCTTAGCTCAAACACAAACAAGACATGCGCAACTTATAACGCCGCTGCCACATCTCAGAGGAAACTAGAGCGAGGGTTGAAATGGATGAAGCAAGCAGAGCGTTCAATGAATGGGAATTTGTTCCACATCCACGGAATTTCCTTCAAAACAAACGTGTCTTCAGTTGTAGATTTTGAAGACTTCAACATGGACACTTCTTTAGAAGTCACCATATTTGGGCAAAGACAAAGACTGGAAGGTTTGCGTATTGGTTTCAACGACTTTGTAAAGTTATCGTCCGAGATCGCAACTCACGCGTGGGACTGGTACCAAACGGCAAAGCCACAGTCCAAATCAAAGTCTCTTCATTCGGATAACCGACCCAGACCTTCATCGAACTAAATGGAGCATTTAATGACACGAAGAACGCGTATTTATAGGAGGAATTAACTTTTCCTTAATGCGGTTATAAAACGTAGCAAAGTACATGCAATGATTTAGATGTAAATTTAGTCGTTTTGTTCAGCATTCAAGTTGGGAAAATGTTTTTTCCATCAGAAGCCATAACGAGGGATGGTTCCTTTTTTCGTATTATAAGAATGATACAACCGATTTCACTTAAGACTGGAAGTATTGGCTTCATTGCCTATTTTCTGGTTAGTCGGGCTCAGAAAAGTATCAGAACTTCTAATTCTTGTTGGACGAGAAAAACAGTTGAGAGCCGTGCTGAGATCAGAGAGGGGAAATAGAAGAATTAGTCTTAACGCTCAAGGATTAACCGCATCAACTTTTGCATCAGGGTGTACAAGATAAATGTCCTTGCATTCTTTTCGGATGCCAATAGTTGAGCACGAGAAATGTGGTTGCAAACTTACTCGTTTCGTTTGTAAGATATAAATCTAACACAGAGAACGTAAAGAACCAGTATACAGATATTTCAACTTTTTAATAATTACAAACGTTCTAAACTAAGAACAATGAAAGGTAAGCCTTGACTATTTCTAAAAGAACTTGTATAATCAATATTAATAAAAGTAAGAATCTGGTGAAAAGACCATTGATATTTAACTGACACCAAAGATCTTCCTAACGGAAGTCGTGTACGTAGCAACTACGGAATGTGTTGGAACATGTTTTTTCTTAACACTAATAAAAGTAAAATTAAAACAAGCTATGAAATAATGTGATTTTTCTTGACGAGGGTGATTAAAATGTATTTTTTTTTTATTATTTTACGAAACTTAACTTAAACATTATATATTAAACCAACGTGTACAGAAATCAAGTCTGTATGCAAAAAAAAAAAAAAAAAAACGGTCAGTTGAATTCTCTAAGTGTCGACTCGCCTTTTTTGGTCAATCAAACAACTTTGTTTGGCCAATCTTTGCCGTGTTAGGTCCTCTCTCCCTCGCTGACCGCGCCAAGGTGTTAGAGGGTGTTGTTAACTCGCCTGCTTTTTTGGTGCTTTGGAGTTTGAACCGTTTAGTTTTGAAACTGTTAGTTTTAGTACGCTTGCCACTGCGGGCTCCTTAACAAACAAAGCAAAAGTTGAAACGTAGGCGAATAAACTAATTCTTCTACGAGCGTAGGCTGAATTAACTAATTCCTGTACACAAATGAAGGTTGTTATGATCAGTTTATAAAATCCGTTCGATCCCAACTTAATCAGTGTCACGAGCAATCCAATTATCAAAAATACAATTCAATCAGTTCACAAAGAGTAAGTTAACAGGATTAGTCTCGTTCGTTCTTTCTTACAACATCTACTATGAAGAGAACTACAATACCAACACCAGCGGAAGGAATGGATGCTTTAGATACTTCAGAGACTTTCCAGTAAATACAGTATGATTGGAAAACGCCTGCACATAAGAGGAAAAGCTTTGAGGAATGAAAAGTTTTGCGCGTAGCTCCCTTGCTTCTTTGGCGGCCATGTTAAACTTGCCGTATTTCTTCTGTTCCGAGTAGGCCTCAACATCTAGGACTTGGAGAATTCTCAACCCACCAGTACATAGATCCCAGGAAAATATGAAGCCTGTACACTGCAACACGGGACTTAAAGAAAAGTGTTTGATACTGGTGAAAAATTAGCTCGCGTAGCAAGTGTTCCAAAGGAAGGGGAAAATCGGATGCACCTCCTTCCCTATATCTCGCGCGCGCCTTCCAACATCTCGCGCGCCAGCAGAAAATTTCCCCCCAATCCCCTTCCCTGCGTCACATACATTGATAAGGACAATTTTAAACAAATTTTAGAAAGGAGATTCTCTAAGAAAATAAAAGAATTTCTCGTTCAAAGCGTTGGGAAGGCTATCAACTCCCTTAAGCTACCTTACCTGGGTTTCTGAGTCATTCAGACATGAAATTGGCCAGATTTTAACCAGAAAAGCTGATATTTATGAAAAATCTGTCCGATTTTCGTAAAACGGTGAAACCGATGGGGATGCGTTCCTACAGTTGCTGTCACTGTCCAACTCTGAAGTGAAGGTCTGGGTGGGTTGAGGGAACTCATGCTCAAATGAGAGAGAGCTCACAATTGCAGTCTCTTAAAAGCTAATATTTTTACTGATAAAGGTATTTCTTAAATGACATAGTACATGTAGTAATCCTACCTTGGACTGACTGGTAAGCCGCATGATGTAGATTTCTCTCTCGTACGAGTGTACACCAGAATTCTGGCCATAATAACAACCCGGCGACTGTCTGGTAACACATGTAGTATCTGTACATCATAGTCTTTGAGTGATTTATAGCAATCTCTGAGTCTATCATGCGCTTGGATCAACTCACCGATACACTGTTCCAAGTCAAGTGTCATCTGATGCACAACAAGAGTTTGTCCCTGTAAACAATAGGGAGTTTTAAGAACAACAGCGACGGCAGCGAAAACTTCACTATTTTAAGTGTTTGCGTTTTTTTAAACTTTCTCGCAATTATTTCAACTCGATACATGTAGGTTAATTTCCCTGGAATCTAGTAACACAAGCGTGATGCACGTGCAGAGTTGTTATTGTCTTTTCTTACATTTTCGTATCCACCGTCTTTGCTAAAGCTCCCTAATTACCAGTGTACCAGCTGGTTTAAGACACCAAATAAAAAAAACATTTGTCTTGTCTTGTCTATTGCTGCTCTGTTTGTCTCTCATAAACACTTATAAGCAAAGCTAATACCTCTCAATTTTTAAAGTAGTTTTTAATGTGTTGCAGTGTTTATTAAGCGCAATGCTTTTTACAAAAATACGTAAAATACCGATATGTTGATCCATCGCAAGGCATTAAGTTATACTCAACAGCCTGCAGGTCGCAGAGGTCCAATTTGTTCGTAAATTAGCCATGATACTTACAGTTTTTGTAGCGCTATGAGAATCGCATCCTGTACTACAGGGATTACATTGCGTGTGACGAGAATCACATAGTGCGCAAAACGTTTGACCCCTCGTGAGAGGATGGTCACTTACTTTTGAGTGGTACTGTAACTTGGTTGGTGCCATTTTGGGACTGCTTTGGTTGATCTTGCCAACTTGCTTCAGTGTTTTGCCATGACATGTTTTGACTGAAACTGCCAGTGATCCATCGTACATGTCAAACTCATCTGATCTATCTGGCAGATCACCCAGATCACCGTTATCCGGGTCTGCATATACCTTGAGTACTGATAACGTTAAATTGTTGTTTGTTGTCGGCACGACTGCATTACCGCCACAACTGCATGAATCAACCACTTTTGTGCAATAATCTGCATCTAAATTGTAATTCCTTTTACTGTCAATATCTGGAAGGGATGAATCTTTTAAGCTGTCATCATGTACAGCACTTCTTGAGGACACTTCAGTGACTGTGCTACATACAGTCTTTTTTGCCCCAATCTCATCTTTACTACAAAAAGACAGCTCAGAAGTTTGACGTGATCTAAATTTCTCCGTCAGTTCATTAGACTCACTTTTTTTGTTAGACTGGTTTGTTTGACCATCTAATGAGCCATTTGCTTCATCTGAACAAATTTCTGAATGTACTTTAGTATCCTTTTCATCAAATGTTTCTTGAGGAGTCAAAAGATACTCTCTATCATTGACGTGATGTGAATTAACGCACTCACCATGGATTTCATACAGTTCTCTTACAAAACCAAGGACTACCTTCTGCCGGTCAAGTTGTTTCTTTCCAGCATGGATTTCGTTAATGCTGGAGTCACCCTGCAAAGTCTTTTCACTGTCAGCTGAACTTGAATCTTCCCCGAGATGAGTTTGAGCATGATGTGTTCCACTTATCCCACCACATGCTTGATTCTCACTATCTTTGTCTGCAGCATGACATCTGTCAACTTCTGTGACTGCCAAGTATTGATTTGAAATGGCAATACTATCAGGTGCCTTATCACACACCTTGCAAAACAATTCACTCTGCTGATCTCCATAAAACTCAACACTTTCTGTCACAAGGCTGCTGTTTTTGTCAAATGTTGCAGAGACCTTTAATGCCATCAAAAAATCCCCAGTGTTGAAGAGAACTGTATCTAGCATTTTGAGACTTAGTGAAGGGTTGAACATAGGAAAAGGTGGCATAAGATCATACTTAAAATGAACCACAAATGAATGTTTCAGACACTTGTCAGTTACTCTGCCAAGTGGTGCATAATTGCAGCTGAGACATGGATGCGGTGAGGGACCAGCACAAACTGTAACATAACACTGGTGACTTTGATCATAGTCATCTTTAACAGAGTGCCTAACATGATGAAAACATGAAGAGAAAACCATTAGTGCAATGTATGTACAAATGTAGCTCTAGTATAAAAAACAACAACAACCAAAAACAAACATTTACAAACAAATGACAGAAAAGAAAGAGGAGATAACAATTATTTGGTAATGGGTAGATGAGGCATGCAGTAATCAAAGCTATTGTTTGTTTCCGTTAATCAAGGGTGTATGATACTGGGATGAATTTTATTTTGAAACAAGTTCATTCCATCTCCTTAAATTTCACGAAATTTTGTTCCCTTACAATTCATTCCAGAATGAGTTCATTCCGGTTTTCAAAGTGAATGAACTTCTCGTTGTAGTACAAAAGTTCATCCTGATATCATGAAAACTGAAACTGAACTTAGTTCCAGATTAAAAATCGCAAATCATGTAGTCTTGGACATGTAGTCATGTAGTCTGGCAACATCTGGTGTGAAGTCACCTTGAGTTAAGCTAGTTCATTTCTTCATCTGAATGTAGTATGAACTTCACTCTGGAACAAAACTCATTCTGGAATGAAAGTCATCCCGGTATAATATAAACAGCCCCAAAGGCATTGTTATTGTGGGTACATACATTTGACCATAGACCACAAATGTTGATTCATCTTGGCTCTCAGCAACTATTAAATGAAGGTCTTGATGTATTTCCTCTTTATCAAATAATGTCACAGAAAAAACCTTGGAAAGAACAAATTAATAGCAGTCAACAAATGACTTTAGTTCATTTAGAAAAGTGATATTAATAAGCCTAAAAGCATTATTAAAAAATTGCATACATAAAGCTGTAGTAAGTACATTACAGATTACCTTCGATTCTAGGTTAAAATTTATTTGTCAACCCTTAAAGTCCCATAGCGACCAAGACCAATTATTTTCTCCTAACAATATCCATACATTGTCAACAGATAAGTTATGAGAATTAATAAAATTATCACCCAAGTAAAAATGCCTTGATCCTTTATCAAATTCCCTCAACTCATTCTTTAAGGAAATGTATGGAGATCAGTTTGGAGAATTTGTATGTGAATACTGGGGCTTAAAGGGTGAACCTGGGTCCAGGAGAAAATGGGAATTGAGAATCACCCCAGGTTCTTAAGCTGGATCAAATTTGACCAATAAAATCTCAAAAGTCATAAACAATGTTGAGAAAATGTGAAAACTGAGAATGAAATAATAATATTAATATCAACAAAATTATTATAGACAAGGGAGCAAGGATAAAATATATAATGATGATAGAGGAAAAAGTAAGGATAGACTACTGTATCTCTAATTAGAGCAAAATCACAATAAGACTTATTATTCTTACGCTTTCAGCTTTGCAACAATCTTTTTAAGACTGGAGACTTCCTTACAGTCAAAGCAGGTCAAGCGTTACCCCCAAGATTCTATTAATGAATTGATTATTTGAAAAATGATCCGTTAGTCGTTCCCGTAACTAGTATCAAATTCCAATTGGAATTCCTGCTTGCGTAATGAGCAGTGAATATTTTACGAGAACTTCTCAGTATTTGGTCAGATTGAAAATCTTTGAATGGATTAAAATTCTAAGAAGACATTTACATCAAATTCAGGGAAACTGAGCTGGTAGAAATTTCGTAACTGAATCGCGTGTAAATTCACTGCTCATGATGCTTGCATGAATGCAGAGATGAATCTGAAATCTGCAACTGCCAACAGACTCAACTTTCGAATAATAAATTCATTAATGGAATTTTGGGGAGTACGCTTGACCTAGCTTGACTGCAAATAATATGAGAAGGTGGTTTACCTCAACTAAAGGCTTGTGTTGATTAAACTCCCACCAATGAAGTGAATATACGTAACATAGAAGAGGACTACTGTCATCGTTATCAATTTTCAAAGAATAGGAAATTAGGTATCTGCCATTCTTGGTAAATCCAAGAATAACATGCCTATAAAGTAAAAATCAGTATCAAAGTCAAGAAATATGAGCACGGCGCTATTTATTTTTTGTTCATTCCTCTGCATTTCAATAGAGCTCTTTAGCTTGTATGTTTTATTTTTTCAATGAAGGTCATGTGATAACACTCTTGAGAACTATTTCTTTCAGATAAGTAATTTGGTCTCATTGACATGCGTATGTACCCATTTTATGAAAAGACAAAGACAAACATACAAGCTAAAGAGGTCTATTATATGTGGTGGAATAAAAAATTTATACACTTGAAAGGTGGAGGGTGAGCTTTACTGAATATAAGGTGCATCATCAAAGGCTATCATCTTTGCTGCTTTGAGGTGAATGTCAATGAAGTGTCTAACTATCAATTGTTATTGAAAATCGATACCAATCGATAACCACACGAATCTTCATCATCGATTGGTCATCAATTATCAATATCAATCAATTAATTGATATCTATTAGTATTGACTGATATCGATTGTCATCGATTATCGATTTCATCGATTGGATACTCCGGGATAGATAAGAAACCGTGGACTATGAAGATTTAACACACAAGCCTTTTATTCAATCGTGTGTCCATTCTTCCGGTTCAGACGTTCAAAGTTAACAAATTGGAAAGAAAACATAGTTTTTCTTATGATATATGTAAATAATATAGCTACCCTTTCTTTATAGTGCCATTTAGGTCCAGTATATTTGCCAGTGGAATACAAAACCTCTGAGGATATTTCTTGAAGAAGCGTTGTCGATTACCGCGCAAATGCGGTTGCATATTCCCTCTTGTCTACCAAAAAGGAAATATAATGGGTCATTTATCGAAATGAAAGAGTATGATGCTCAATAGCGAGAACTTACTTCTCTCAAGGCGAGTTTTGTTATCAAATTATCTTTCGTTTTCTTCATACTTTTTGATGTTGTTAAAAAGCCCGCGTATAGCGAGTGAGCCCGCAGACAGTAGAAAGATCGTAAATTTAAAAAAATATGCGCGGCCATGACACAAGTGTCCACCTTCCACCTCCTCATAATACACTTCTTTCTTTCCCTTTATTTTGATCCTTTTCTGCAATGCCTCCTCCATCGGCTGAGTCCAAAGAGGATGATTTGTATGAGAGAATCGAAAGCTTTGTTTCTTTCCTCAAGCAAGGGTAAGTGGCGCCTACAAAACTTATTCTTGGGTATTTGCTTTTGAGATGCAAAAAAGGGCCAGTGTTACAGCTGGTGTTATGGTGCAATGTTTTATCCCAGAAAATTGTCATTATTTAGTCTAGGAATGCTAAAACGTGACCCCATGTATTTACGTATTGAAACAATGAGCCATGCTATTTAGAGTTAAAATTGCGATGAAAGTTTTTTGACAAAGAATTATTATTTTTGAATTTTGGCCTTTTTTCCTTGATTTTAGAGAGCTTCATGGATCATATGCTATAGCAACACAGACATTGCAGTTGTTGCGAAGAATTGTTTCACAGACACGCTGGAGCACTGCAGGGTAATTCATTTGACAGCTACATTTGTATTTGAAAATTACAAGTGTCCAGGTGTTATATGCACTTATTAATGTCTAATACATATATGCCCATGGGTTACTGGTGTTGGGACCACAGGGGATTAAAAGATGGGGACGTCCCAGACCGTAAAGGGTGTAGCCAATCCCTCCTTCACAGATACCTCTTTATGTCGTAGGAAGGCTGGGGAGATGCGCATCTGCAGAGTATGGCAGAACTCAACGAGGTCTCCCGCTTGCAAGGTCGTTTTTAGGCCCTTATTTCTTATGTATTATTAAAAACTCACGCATGCACCTGCCATACTCTGCAGACTGGGGGAGATGGAAAAAGAAGGATTTTCATTGGGATACCCTGTGAGAGCCTATGCAGAGGAGAGAGACATAGACAAATTAAATAAGACCAATTTTGGCAACCTTCAAACAAGCTGTTGGCCCCAGGGTGGGGAAGTTTGGATAAACCTGAAAACTGAAACAAATTAACATCAATTCAAGAGTGTACCTTGCTTCAGGTACTTGTTATGCCGAAAGCTCTGCATCTCTGCACTTTTGCTGGCCATGCTGTGCTTTTTGGTTGTCCAAGACAGAACATAAATCATAGCTTAGAGAAGTTAAAGGTGATTTACTTAAAGCATTTTTCTGTTTATGCAAGAATTAACTATCAATTTAAGACAAGTGAAATGAAAAATTAGAGAAGTTGAGGAGCAAACAGTTAAAGCCTTAAAGTCCTGTTAGAATGGACTGGGAATGTGCATTTTTGTACAATCTGTGAAATAATACTACACTCCTGGTACAGACAGGTAGTCCTTGAAAAGTCTGTAAAGAATGGTTGCAATTTTTTGGATGAACCCTGCGTAAGTCACATAGCTTAACTTTTTATGTTTTGGGGTCATTCTATTCAATCACCCTCCCTACCTGGTTGGGTCTTTGGACCCCCACCCCCCTCGTTAAAAAGGGGACCAATGTCCTAACCCACAGAAGATTATTCTTTTTTTGTCCTCATATGAGATATATTATTGCTTTTTTTTCCCCAGGGAACTCATGCAGTGTGTGAGAACAGAAGGAAAGAAAATGGCAAGTGCACAGCCAACAGGTAATAAATTATTTTCTCTGATTTTGCTTAGTTAGTTTTTTCCATTCTGCTCTCTGCTTCACTTTATCACTCAGCATCCTTTTTTGGGCTATACATATGCCATTACCAAAATTGTGATATTTTAATTATCTGATATGGTTTTTATACCGAACACCACCGTATTCTGTTTTAACTGAAGGTACATCGTAAACTCTCATTTTTTAGATTCTGTTGTTGGAAATATGGTGCGGAGAGGTAAGTACCGGTAACGAGGAAATGTTTGACAAAAAGAAAAAAAATGGTGTCAAGACTCTTGTAATTACCATAACTATTATAATAGGTGTTTCTTGGTGTCATGGGAACTAATGTTGGTTAGCTATTGTTTAGTGGGGTTGGTATATATTGTCCACTGTCTTTTCAGTCTTTTTTTGTTCCATAATATTATTTTGGTGATGGTACCCATCCACAACACCAACTGAAGAAACTACAGTGTACATTGCTGAATATTAATTATTTTTGTTGCTAATAACTTTTATAACAAAACTGGCTAACTTGAGTGATCCATGAATTTGTATTATTTATATGTGTTAGCTGTTGTTTACTATCCATTTCATTGTGGCTTTGCATGTACTGTATCAAGAATAGTCATGTCTGGATGCCATTTTCTACATGTAATTGCTCTCATTATATTTTCTTTTTGTAAAGCTCTTAAGATTATCAGAGAGGAATATGCTGGGTAAGAGATTATTACAAAGTACAAAAAATGCTTTTTATTAACATTCATCCACTGTACATTATATTTTCATCTGATTTGTTAAATAAATTACAAGCAACATGGAACTAAAGAAAACGTTGTATTTCAGGTCTGTTAGTGGGAAAACTGAAGAGGGAGAAACCGAAGAATCTTTACATGTAAGTTCTCAGACCAATGCATATCATAAAAAATGACGCTCAATCTTTATATTTTCTCCAGAAGAGTATATTTAACACAGAGTACATGCATGTACGTTGTAGCCTTCTTACAGTATTATTTGCAGTCATGATAAAGAAAAGAGTTGAAGGGGTCTCTCTTTGTGAAAAATAAACATGCGGTAAAGCCACTTTCATTGACAGTAATTAATTTTGTTGTGGCTCATGATTTAATGGCTCTTGGTTCAGTGAAGTAGCTTCCTTGTTTAGTTATCAGAGTGTACTTTCCTTTTCAGAAACTTTTGATGGCTGGAGGACCTTCCACTAGTGATTTTAATAAACCAACTCATGGACTAAAGGTATTATTGTTATGGTGTGTCATTTACAATGTATGTGAAAATTTTTAGATATTTAACAGAGTGTTTTCATTGCAGGCCACAGTTATTGATGCACTAAATGAACTTTTAACAGAACTGGAATCAAGGTGTGATCTTTTATGTATTTTGGTGCACAAGTTATGTGCAATTTTTCTTTGTCTTAGTGAAGGTATAACTGTGGTGTTGAGTTTTGGTACATTGAGGGTCTACAGTACTTTAACAGGAAAAAAGAAAAGAAAAGAGACAGAAGAATGGTATAAATTAATTGTACAGTACAAACACTCAACCCGTGACACTTGAGAGAAGATTGTACAATTACATCACAAAAAAATTCTCAATTTTTTTTGCAAACAAACCAATAACATTCATAAATTTGAGGGCTGTTTCCTGAGAGGTCAGGTGAGTTCAAAGGGTTTTATAGTGTTCAATGGTTGCATAGTTGAATACCTGAAGTTTATTGATCCCTAAATGTAGAATAAAAAAACAAACCTTGAGAATCCTTTGTTTTCAGCAAACATTGTGAGTGAACAATCTTCCTCCAATTGTGCCAGTTTAAGTGTCCTCCCTGTAAAAAAACTGCCTGCTCCACACTGTGCAGGGGCTTAAATGGAATCATTGACATAATGTTTGGTTGCCCTAGGACGGATTTCACTATAGACTTACAGGGCACTGCAGTGACAGCCATACCCTGCATGTGTTTTGTAATGATTTTGCTGTTTCCCCTTTTTAGTGCATATAATATTGCCACCCAAGCACTGGAACATATTCATTCTAACGAGGTTATAATGACCATCGGCAAATCAAGAACTGTCGAAGAATTTCTCAAGGTGTGCAGTGAATAATATTAAATGTAATATGATAAAGTCAGAAACTGAGAATTCAGGAAGTACAGTGTACATTGTATGTTGGTTTATTACCCTTTGGTCAATGCAGATTTCATGTATTTGGTACATTGTAGATGTACCTGTTATGATTTCTAAGGTGACATTATCTTCTTTTTTTCCTTTCTTCCTTTTTCTTTTTCTTTCTTTTTACTTTTTTTTTTTTTCAAGAATGCTGCAAGGAAACGTAAATTTAGTGTCATTGTGGCAGAAGGAGCTCCATTTTACAAGGTTTGGAACCACACTCTTAAAGTATACTAAAGTATAAAAATGTTTAAGAATAACTGCATGCATGGAGTTGTTCCACCTAGACTGACTTATAGTAAGATAATTCTCCTTTTAACTTTTGAATTTAAAGTATTACCATTCTAGTTAAACCTCCTTGACAGAACTTTTGCGTAGTAGTACATTGTATTTTTTTGTCCTCAGGATTTTATTAGAAGAAAATAATTTAAAATTATTTTCTTGTTGGTGAATTTTCACGTCAGCCACTGCTAGAACTAGGAGTAAAGGTGTCAATAGTAAGAGTCTTTATTCACAAAGAATAGAGTCACCACTTGTGTGTGGCTTTACAAAATATGGTTGTATTAACTAGTTATTAAAAATCAAATCAATTAGACAAATTGAAAGACACCAATTAATAAAAGGTCTTTTAAAACGTTCCATTTTGATTGCTGGTAAAGTAAAAGTATGCCCTCAATCTTGCAAAGATCTCTGTCTTCCTGGGGGCAGCAGTTGCAAAGGAGATGCGATCAGCACTAGATTCCCATCACTCTTCTATTTATGGTCCCCTCAATGTGTACCCTAACTCAGTTTCTGACTTTCTTTTTTAGGGTCAAGACCTTGCTAAGAGTTTAGCCCAGCAAGGGATTGAAACCACTCTCATAACTGATTCAGCAGTGTTTGCAATCATGTCAAGAGTAAATAAGGTAAATTATTGCTGAATTAGAGATACAGCTAGTCTTTGAGATCTACAGTCGAACCTCTTGGAGGTACAATGTAGTACTGAACGCTGTTACAGTGTAGGTGCTCCTGCTTCATGCTACAGAAACCAGTTTGACCTCTGGTCGTGTGGAATTCCATGTAGCCATATGCCTTTATCTTGTCACAAGCATGCTATGAGGAAAGTAATGTTTTTTTGTTATTGTTGTTGTTTGCTGTAGGTTATTATTGGTACAAATGCTGTGATGGCAGATGGAGGGTAGGTTACTGATATATTGCGCACAAAAGATGAGAAAATAGTAATAAATGAATAAAGCAAACCTGTGAGACAACAAAAGAAGTAACAAACTAAAAATGGAAGTGGTGATATCTGTGGAGAGGGTACCCGGAGAAAAACCTCTCGGAACAAAGAAGAGAACCATCAACCAAGTCAACCCACTTACTTGTGTGGCATCGACACGCTTTACGGTCATTTCGCTCCCAAGTCATTTCGCCCCGTTTACTTAGCCTCTTATCTGTTTAGAACAAGGACTATAACATTTGAAGCGCGCTTGTTTCGCTTTATGGCTATAGAACGAGGAATATTTTGAAGCGCGCTTGTTTTGCTTTATGGCTTATAGAACGAGGAATATTACATTTGAAGCGCTCTAAATGACTCAAAAATACGGGGTTTTAACCGGGGCGAAATGACATAAACCAAGGCCTCTTTGTGGGATGTGGACGAGTGCTCTCTTCACTGCACCCCTGTTGTCCGGTCCCCCTAACTCTTGTGCTTTTCTGACCCTTTGATCCCTTCCTCTTACCGTGATTATTCCCTCAGATTGCGGTCAATTGTTGGTTCACACGCTTTAGCATTGGCTGCTAAACACCACTCAGTACCGGTAAGTCCGGCTATAAAGCAAGTACAATTGTACACCGTAATTAACCTGAATATTTGTCCTTTAGTTTTCTCTTGGTATTTTCAATGGTTCGAGACTGATGCGAGAGCTCTACCTGCAGGCAAACAAATACACGCACAGGCTGTAAAATGAACGAGACGTAACGCTTCATGTTACCGAACAGAGCGTTGGGTATAAGTCAATAGTATACGTCTGATTTGATATCCTTCACCGAATTTAAAGCTACCTTTCCTAGTGAAATAGTTCCGCTGCGTACCGTGAAGTATAATTTTGCTTGATATGCAGCGCCATTAATTTTTGGACATTGAATACATCTTGTCCTGGAACCTGGTTTTGTCTAACTATTCATTAATCGATCAATCTGTCAGAAGGACTAATTGCCGTGATTACTATACTTACGACTGTTATTTATAAGTTAATACTAAGAATCAACTGATGTCCTATGGACAAGAGTTTTTACAGTACTTTTCCTAACAGTATACATTGTAAATGATACAGGCCGGCGAACATGTACATCATTCACGAGGACGAGTATTTCACAGATCTTCCAGCACCAAGTCCTGAAATTGTAACGACTTTTTTTTCCCTTTTTTCCCCAGTTGATCGTGTGTGCCGCTATGTACAAACTTACTCCGCAGTATATTGTGTCTTACGATCAGGTAAAAGTCATTACATTTTTGCCGACATACATAACAAGCTGCATGTGAGTATACTAAGGCTAAGAGCATTGTTCTTCTGTTTACCACTGTAACAAGATTTCTAATACTTATATATACAAATTAAGACGAAGTCGAAGTTTCATCTCATTATTAATTCATGTTGTAGGACAGTTGCAACAAGTTCGTTGTTCCACATGATGTTGTGAATTTCTCTGAAGGTAAGACACGAGTTGAACCCTTTTAAGCCTTAATATCAGCATGCATATTCTCCTTACTGTTCTCCTTGCATTTCTTGTGCTACGGACGATGGAAGGTTGCTTGAAGACCAAACCCTGTTCAAGTCGTAGAAAAACCTCGTTTCTCTCACGCACCACCTTGCAAACACTGTTACTTCAAGACGAAATTACAGTTTAAATGTTGCCATTTGAGCCTTTCTCTTACAGGAGGAATCCTATCCAAGATAGATGTCCATAATCCTGTGTTTGACTACATCCCTCCAGATTTAGTGAATCTCTGCATTTCAAACATGTGAGTATGTTTTCTAGGTGTCGCTTCTTCCCACCATACACCCCCTTTTTTCGCCTCCTTTTCACAGATATCTAAATCGGCTCTGCCACTAGCAGCCCAATAATAATGCGCTGCTGCAATCGATTTAAACGAGCTGCGTTAGCAACAGAGCGCATGCCTCGAAAGACACCCTTTCTTTTGGCCATTCAACAGCCATGACAACTCAGTCAACTCAATTTAAGGAAGGCTAAAGCGATCTGAGAAGTAACCGTTCTTGGCTCGCTCACTGTTAACAGCTAAGTCTAGTTCCATTGTGTTTTCTTAATTTCCAGTGGAGGCTATTCACCTTCGTACGTTTACCGGCTTGTAAGTGAATTATACCACGCAGATGACTACTATTTATAATAAAGTAAGTATTGATTTACCAGCCACCTACCCCTCCCGTAGGTCACAATTTTGCCCTGTGTAAGAAGTCAGTGTTAATGTTGACTTAGGGGAGGGGTAGGTGGTCACTTACCCAGAACCCCTCAAATGATCCGATTTACTTGAGCGTTAATTCATTCTTGTTCTGGTAATCAGCCTGATGGGAGGTGTTTTTATAATTATTCCTACTGAAAAAATAAATATCGTAATTACGTAGACCACATAAACCCTTGGTTTTTCTTGCAGATCGCAAAAAAAAAAAAGAAATTATTCTCGTTCAATCTTCGACTTCCATTTCTTGTTCAAGTGTCACTCATTGAATGATGCCGATGACATGCTCAATGATACACCCTACGTTTTGACATCATCATCAAAGATGACAAACTGTATGAACCACTCGAGAGAGGCTGCCTGGACTACTGCTCCGTTCGCCGCCGGCTTCGTATGAGATGCATACATACATACATACATTCTAATTGCTACGCTAATCTAGGCGGGCCATGTTTTCAAGAAATAAATATAACTTATAGTGACTAGTGACCTAATAAACCTAAAACTGACATTGGTCAGGAAACGAAAGAGGTATCGTTTAAGAGAAGACAATCTAGCCTCACGATTGCGGGAACGCGGAGCGCTAGCAGAAGCGTCCGTCTGTAACGTTGTCCCGAGATAGCAAAAGATATTCTTTGCTCAGTTGAAATGATAACGGTTAAACAAGGAAACATGCGCAGTATCATCTTCCTTTAGGACATACTGTATTGTCCACAATGCACCTCGTTTATCCGCCAAAATTTTACATTACCATTGTTTCCAAATTTCTCCTGGGTATTAAAGTCTTCCCAAGAGAAATCGAATTTTTTTTGGGGGGGGGGAGGCGGGGGTGGGCGGGTAAACAAAGTGCATCATGGTCTCGGTGAAAAAAGTGAATAACTGTGATCTATTTTTATATTTTTGTAAATTATTTGACCCCAGTGTACAGAGTGAGTCCAAGTTTGTCCGGTTCTTGTTGGCATGACTGCGGCTTCGTACAGCATGCGTCATAAGACTTGTCTGTGAAATAGAAAAAAGCGATTAGAGTTAAAGAGCCTACCGCCTTTTCTTTCGTTCTTCCTCCGAGCTCGTGTGACGTAAGATTGCGAAACCGCTGATTGGAAGTAAACTTAAATGACTAATGAGCAGCTTATTCATTCCTCGACTAACTCGCACGCTGGACATTTGTTCGCTTATGAGATTATTCTTTTCCCTCGACAAATAGCCAAATTTTGTCATTCGCTTGCGTTAAGGAATCGAGGTAAGGTTACAGTCAGGGTTTGAAAAATGCTAAAGAAGGAAGAACATTTAAACTAATACCGTGGGAGGGATAATGCTTACCATGATGGAGTAACAGTTTTTTGATGACCTTTCTCGTTCAAAAGTCGCATTTTTTTTGCCTCGTTATCTGAACAAACTGTAAGAGCTTTTCAGTTGCCATTAGCGGTAACCGTTGAAAATTTTAAGAGAAAAAAATAGTGTTAAAGTCGACATCAAAATTTAATTAACTAGAAAACGCGTAATGTCAAAAGTAACATTTGCTGTGTCCGAAGCTCACTAGACTCGTACCGTATTATATCGCGTTTGCAGGGACAGACTATTCAAGTGTTCATGATTATTTAGAACTACATAGCCCTAAGTGGCCAGAATAGCGCCTGTTGTGTATGGACTATTTTGAAGGGATGTGAACGTAATAGCTGATTCGCAAAGTTTAAGACAGCGGTGAATTAGAATGACAAAATTGAAATTATTCTGAAATACCTTTGGGTAGTGGTCTTATCTAACATTGCACAATGAAATTGTATGATTTTAATTTCTGTTTTTCTTTCTTTTAAATATACGTACATCATGAATCCTTAGTTTGTAACATCTGTGATTTGAGTTCCGTCGCTCCATCCGCATTGCTTCATGAAAGGACAAAGTCCCAGTTATTATGAACCCTTAAACCCATCACTTGTAGAAGAGAATATCTTTATGGGGGTGCGAAGAGGTAAAAACTGATTTCTCTTCAAGCTTTCAACTTTATACAGTTAAAACAGCTCACCTTCGGACCACCATTTTCTTTCTACACAACTAGAAAAAAGGATTTGAAATTTTTTTTCGAAGACGCGTCTCGTGAATCCCGGCATTTATCTAAAATGAGAAATTACCATGTTTGTTGAAAATCTGATTGGTGTACTGACAGAAAACTCATGGATGAAAATGGAAAAAAAAAATCATACGGTATACTATAATTGTGATACCCTATGTAATGAGTATTGATAACTTTCCGCGGAGAAAAAAATGAATTGAAATAAATGTTTCTAATTCCACAGATTTTTTAATGAAAAGAAGACTTCTATACGTACGCATGTGACATGTTCACTTGGTTTACAAACACAATACAACCTGGTTGTCCAGGAAATATCCCGGCGCGCGTTGTTTAACCTCTTGGTTTGCGTGACATTTTGGCTTAATTGACAAGCGAACGGCCAGGAAGTACTACCAATTGCTTTTTGCTTGCGTAGTCACACTACAGTCTCCCTAAAGGATTTCCTCCTATTGGTTGAACGCTCTGGATCACTTTTCACGTCATAATAACAAGTATCATCTGAAGTTGCTGGTAGTTACATACTTTTTCTTCATGAGCAATTCAACGAACCACTCTCGACTGGTGGTCGCGACATTGAGGCCGGAAAGACAGGAGCTGCAAGTTAACCACGTGATATTTATCACTGTCGCGGTTGCAGCGTTTCTAGCAAATTCCATGTTGTGTTTAATTCATGCTTGTTGCAAAAGGCTGCAGAGGAGTAGCAATATTTTCCTCATTACTCATTTTACAGCCAATACTGTGCAAACATTAGCAAGCTTGATGTGTTTCGCTTTTCCCAACATCGGTGATGTCTTGGTCTGTGTACTTAATATAGCGTTTTGCCTGTCAGTTTTGTCTGTTCCTGTAATAACACTGGTCACTTTGACCAAGACATTGTGCGTCACTCGATACACGGCTTTTATTTCAGGAAAGCTGCCTCTTCTCCTGTTAACACTACTGGTATTTTTAGCATTGGGTGTGGCGGTACCCCCTTTTGTCGGATTAGGGTCACCCGTGTTATTCTATGAACACTCAGAAAACGCCTCTGTATCCTATGCAGTATCAACTGCACTCATCTTGAGTTTGATCCCGTTAGTAATAATCTGTACGTCAAACTACAGACTATTCAAACGTGTACGAAGCTACAAACAGAGTTCAAGAAAAGAGAGTGTGCCTCAACTTCATCGAGGAGGACTTGCGCTGCAATTTGATTTACGAAGACGAGAGGACGAGGCGAAATGGATTATGCTACTTCAAGTCGTTGCGTTTTTCGTTTGCCTAATTCCAATCGCGGGGGAAAATATTGTGTCGTCTTTTCCGCCACGAATATTGCCAGCAGTGGTGGAAGACATATTCAACTGTCTTGCACAAGCGTATTGTCTGTTCTCGCCACTGCTGTACGGTTTCTCTAACAGGGAAGTTCGTCAAGCGTTTAAGTTTCGCTGTACTCAGAAGAAGTTTGTGCTTCAAGGTTCGCGATCAGAGAGACGCAAGCAAAGAGTTCCATTGGGTGAGGGTCGTTATTTATCAGATAGAAACGACGTCCGTTTTGTTGTTCCGCGAGTAGAACAATCGTGTGACGCACTGGAACTCAATTGCCCAGGACCTGAAAGACTTGTACGTTTTACGGGGGTGTCACTTTTATCCGTGGATTTCTCGGCGGATTCTAACGACTCGCGACCGCAAAAACCGGTGAACCGAGGGAAAAGACCAATTACGACGGAAGTTTCCCCTCTAAGAAGACATTCTACATTGAGAAGAAATCAAGAAGGTCCTTCTACAAGACAGGTTAACGATAGAGTGAAAGTCAGATTTGACAGTGAATACAGTGATAGACAGCGAAAAAAGTACATCGCTACTCCTTCCATAAAGCGCATGCGTCAGATTAAGAGGTGCATGTCAGACATTTCTTTAGATGATCTCCAAACCAGTGTAACTGGATCGGAATTTGAGTCGCAACAGCACATGATGCCTCACTATACAAACTATAGCGACCCCATGCGGTCTGCCGGGTTCAGACAGGTTCTGACTAAGAGAGGTAAAACAAAGCGCGCATGCTCTCTTTACAGGGACAGAAAGCACAGACCTAAAACGAAGAACTTCATGGAAAGACGGTGCAGCATTGAGGCTGACTATGCCATAAAGAACAAATGCTGCCAGCACGGTAACAATACGGTCAACCCTCTTTAAAACGGAGATATGACTGGGATGGGTTCACAGGCGTTTTTGCCTCGAAGGGACTGTGTAGATTTTGTTACATTTTGCTAATTACAGTGGAACGTCGATATAACGAAGGGTCAAGTGACTGGGATATTTTGTTGGCCATAACAAGGTTTCGTTATATCGAGGTTGTTTTCCATATATTTTGCTATTACTGAGGTAAAGAAAATCGTTGGTTATACCGAGGACTCCGTTATATAGAGGGTCGTTAAATTGAGGTTCCACTTTACTCGCTAAGAAACTAAGCATGAGTAAAGAAATTACTTCTAAATGACCAAATCCACTAGCTTCATGATAAACATTCGTATCTCTAAATATCCTCAAGTTTCGTCCATCTGTGCCTTCTTTCTTAGTCGCTGTGTTGTTTAACTGCTGCTTTACTCTTTTTATTGATTTTCATATTTCGTCTCAGTTCGTAATGGCTGAATTTAGCTAAAGTTCGTGACACAGTTCCTTTGAAGATGATAACTGAAGAACGGTATGGCGGACATAAGACGATGTCCGTCTTATAATGGCGTTCTTAGGGGAGAATTGACTGTTCTAGTTACCAATGCGATTTTCCGTCAGTGAAACATTGCACTGGTTCGTTTTGGTTGCCTTTCCTAAAACTGGACAGTGATATGAAATCTCAACATCCAAGTTTCGTAAACCCCACGATGGTAGCCTCTTATTAATCTACAAGCAAGCTATCAGCTGTCAATTGCTGTATTTATTTATGAATCATTTAACAAGAGTTTTATTTAATAATCAAAAAGTGTAAACTTTACACTTCAGGTTAACTTCCTTCGTAACGTCGTTCTATAGACTCATTCTTGATGACCATTTACATCAGTTGTTAGATTAAAATAATGCCTTCCTCCTTTAGTCATGATAACATGAGTAATTAGAGTTTTACGGAAAGTTTACAAGCACGTGCTTCCTCAGTGATCTTGAATTCCGCCAAATCCTCACGTCGAGTGATATGAAAATTATTTACTTGGACCCCACAAGCGTGTGCGTACTGTCTCGTCATTTTACGGTAGAACCGTTGTCGGAAGAAGCTATTGATTGGCTAAAAAAATGTGGTTCCTTTTTCTACCAATCATAGATAAAAACAAAAGCCAATCTTGGCTTGCGTGCGCGGCTTTTTCCGCCTTTGACGCGGACTCCATTTTCTGTCCGTTGGTCTTCATTGGTTTTTATTGCCAGTCTCTGCACTGTCTGGTTTTACAACACTCAACTGAATGTTGACGTAACTAAACGATAATTTTCTTGAGTTGTACCACAATTGTGTACTCCCTAATATGGGGTAATGTCGACTGGAATGAAGGCAATTTAGTCCCAACAAGAAAAAAAAAACATTTCCAGTGATGTTGTGTCAAATGAAACAGTGGACTTGTCTAACTATAGGTGCATCAATGTTGCTCAGATTTTAAGAGCTCGTTAAAGGATATAGGGTAGAATACCGATTTCCTCGACTCCTCGGTTTCTCTGATCTACTTCTTAATTGGAATCGAAACTGACTTCCCTTAGCTAATGGAAGAGGGTCCCCAATAGCGTTCTTCAATCCCGTGATCCCGACCCGAAATGTCGAGCAATCCCGTAATCCCGATGGTTATTGTTGGCATCCCGCCTCGCGTGCATAAGCTCAATCCCGAATCTCACCCTGTTGATTTTGCCATGAAATCCCAAATCCCGAGCTTCAAATAAGGGAAATCAGGATCTCGAAAAACCCAATGGGGACCCTAATAAAACATTGTAATTTTAGCCCCGAGTTTTGATCGCCCCGTGTAAGGTATTCCAAGACAGTCTTGGAGTCTGGATTCCACGCTGTGGACTCAGGATTCCTTGAGCTGTATTCCGAATTCGAAAGTCCAGGATTCGGATTCCACAGGGTGAAATTTTCCGATTCTGGGGGTCAGTTTCAGGATTCGGAAATCCAGATTACCTTATATGGGGCAAATTCGAAGCAATCCTTTTCCTATGGAGGAGCGAGAAATAGATATTTCACTGTCGTATTACACTGAATCTTTTACATTTTAGTTGACTATTTTCTAGCGTCATTTGACCCAGTCCATATGATGGACGTGTAAGGCTTGCGTAGCATTTCTTTTTTCCAAGAAAACTGCATCCTTAGTCGTTTAATGAACATTGTAAAGGTGGAATAATATGACCCTACAAAGTGGTCTGCATGAGCGCAAATGAATTGTTCACAGAGCCCCAACAGGTCTTGGACAAAGGCACTGTTTACATTTTCAAGTTGCAGGGCTTCATTAACGTCCTCAGCGAAGAACAAATTGTACCCCACGTCTCTAAAGGGATCGAACCAAGTTTTGTTTCTCTCATCCGTTGCGATGTAGAGTGTCTTTGTAAGGTTTAGTGCCTCCCGCTGCTTTAATTTCCACAACCAGTAGTCTTGCTTTACTAGAGCACTTGATGGGTGGTCCGTTCTTCTCACGTGAATGGCATTATATGGGCGTTCGAGTATTTCTAACACGTTCGCGACTTTTTTCCTTATATTTGGCGCGAAACGAATAAATCGCATAATCCACTCATGCGCGTTCAGCACGGTTTCCCTCTCAAAGAATAGCAATTCTCTGCTATATAAGGATCCTTCGGCAAAATATATCAGATCTTCAGTTCGATAGAACAGTTCGTCCATAATACCCCACACGGGTCTTTCGATAGAGGCGTTGGCTTGGTATTGTTTTAATTCCTGATTGCAAATGCGGCGATAAAGGGGGATGTCCTTGTATGAGGCTGATGACTTCCTCATATGTCGTCGAAGAATTCTCCACCTCTTGTCATCAGTCTTCTTTGGTATAGCATCAATCCAAGTTCCAAACAGCCCATTGTGGCAAATTCGAGCCCATTTTAAGTTTTTGTATAGGTTTTTGAACTCGTTATGACTAGCAGTGATTTCGTTTATGGGAATTAGTTTCGAGAGCAGTTTCAGATCGATAACTCTGGATAATGGCAGTAGTTGATCTTTAGTTAGCATATTATATATTTCATAACCAGCTGATATTCTTCGAGTTCGTTTGAGTCGAAGAATTTCCTGATGTGGCGCCAGAGGGTGGACAATGAGTGTTCTATTCAGCAACTTTGCTAAGACAACAGCATTTTCAAAGGCAACTCGTTGGTTATTCCATCCCCCGCCAGGCGGTTGATAAGACAGGTATTTAAACGAATGGTCGTTTTGACAGACCAGCCTCCCGTTAATGTAAACAGTTTGTTCTTCCGAACAAGGCTGTATTTCGTCTTTGGATTTAGTCCATTTTAAAGAAGATTTATGACGAAATTTCACGACGATCATGGTTAGAGAAATCAAGCAAACAGTGATGAAACCTAGCAGCACCTTTCTCCTCAACATCATAATTCGAATTGCTTTTAAGAAAAACTTTAGCTTCCATATTGAAGCCAAACATAAGTTTGTAATCCATGCGATGAAATACCTGTCTGAATTTTTTTGGAGCCAATGAGTCCAGTCGCGGTTCACGGGTAAGGGCAAATATTGAGGCCGCTTTGCCCTTCGTTCCATTGCATTTCAAGTGAACCGTGGTTGTAGAGAGTTTGAAGCGGAAAATAGCAATTCATCCATGACCTCATTGCCCTGACCTCTCGCGCCTTTCCACTTCAGCGGTTCTAGGTCATCGATTTCAGTGGCCAGTTGCCGCCCACATTGTGATGAACACAAACTGTTCTTTTTTTTACGGATAAACGTTAGCCCGTTTTCACACCAGTGTGATATTTTTTTTAAATCTATCTGACATTTATTTAGCTAAAAGCATACTAAGCGCTCACATGCTTGACAGAACCGTGTGTTTTTATTTTAAGCCTATTTGCGCAGGTGTCCTAAACAGGTACCTTTCACTTCAACTCACTGGTTCTGGCGGTAGACAAATCTAAAACAAAATGAGAGTGTTTCTTGAATAGTTATGTTTAGACACACAAATACTGAAAATCTAGCCTCGACATTTTCCTTGTTTTCGTCTTGAGCATGTCTCTCCACCACCATCGCTCATTGCTTAACTGAGCGTCAAAGGGACACGAGCAGCGTTGATGACTATAGCCTAATTCATTAATTACTTGCAGTCGAGGCCAGTTGGCAAGAAATGAATTATAAGATGGAGTTCCTCTTTCTTTCTATTTGAACAGCTTAGGTCGGTTAATGACCATGGTTATTAGTCTCTCGGATGTTCATGTTCCTGCAAAATTGTACATAATCAGACAAAACGCTCACAGGCAACCTCATTATAACCTAAAGAAGCACAATGTTCAGCGTTCTTAGAAATCCAAGTGCCAAGGTTTTGCTCTAGCCATTGTGCGCGTCTTCATTCGTTAAGGTTTGTTAAACTGTACTTGATTTGCCTTCACGTAAATCCTTCCTTCCGTAAATCAGATTCGGCCAACCTCGTCGCCAGGGCTTAACGCACCCATTTTCTTAGAAAAAGTCCTGGAACGAGACGGAGATTCGTGAAGAGCTTCAGGTCCAGAAAAACAGTTGATATGAACATAGGCGTACGGGCTATTTTTTGCCAGGGGGGGGCGGTAAACCATTTGCCCAAAAAATTCTTGCAAGTTGCCCAAATTTTTACAAAACAGTCGAACAGAAACGAGGGCCGATGCAACAAGATAGGCCGTACTGGCATATGAAAATGGCTCCATACAGTTTTTCAGGGTCAATACCTGCCAAGTTTGAGCATAAACTACGTTGCCATAAACAAACATGTGGAAAAGTTGCCACCACAGGTGTATTAGATATATAAAGATGAAAATTTGTTGTGATCAGGGTTGCAATGACATCGGAGTTGTTATAGCAATGAAATGAAGCCATTACCTATTATACTTGCAGCAATATTTCTCTCTGGGAACTGCATGTTCTTCTAAAAACGATCACAGGAGCTTTTTCCTCCAATAGTCGCCTCGATGTTCGTGACGTTAAAACGGAATCTGTAAGAGCGTTATCGAGATATTTTGGGGTAAAGTTTTTATCGTTGGAAATACAGTAAAAAAAGGAAAATCTTGATGTTTGGCCGTTATCTGTAGAAAACAATGCACTTTTGACATGCAATTTCACCTCTTAGTAGTTTCAATCTTTTCAAAAACGTGGGTGATAGATCATGGAGATACCTCCGGCCAATTCCTACAAAGAAGGATTTGATTAGTATGTATCATGCCGCTCTTGTTCGCGGTTTTGTAAACATTTCAGTCTACTTTAACAAATTATTGAATCATTTTTAAACCGCTCGATAGACTTTTTAAAAAAATCAAGATTCTTCTCGCAATTCAAACTGAGAATTAGTCAGCCACTTCTTCACTTTAAGACCCATTGCTGATGCTATCTGCCATACACTGTTCTACGAGCGGAGATGATTCTAGAAAGTTAGGCGGAAGTTTATTCTAATAAATTCACAAGTGGAAATAGCCCATTGCAGTACAGTGCCCAACAATAAAAAAAGATCAGCATATGATACCTTTCCCTTACAACCAGAAACTCGTCACGTGCTAGGCAGACACTCTCGTGTCAATGTAACTGGATTATTACGCCGACTTCAGGTTAAAATAGAATATATTTATCTCTTCAAAATAATACTAAACACATGGAGACGTCTTTAAAAATTGGCTTTGCCCAAATTTTCTCGTGCTGCCCAAAAAATCTGAGTTGCCCAAACTTTGGGGGGGCTGCAGCCCCCCTCGCCCCCCCGGCCCGTACGCCTATGGATATGAAGAACTTTTGAACGATTCAAGTAATAATTCTCAGAATAAAAGCAGAACAATTTTGCGTGAAAAAAACTGTTCTAGTGATCTTAAAATCCGCATGGGATGTTATTTTAGCAAACGTCAAATTTTTGTGTTTTGTGTGTTCTTCACGAGACTATTGTGTCTTTCGTCAACCAGTTTCTTTCTTTCTTTCTTCTGTTCTTTTTTTTTTTTTTTTTCTTAACCAGACGTCTACGTCAATTTGTTTACCCAGACGATACGGAAGACAAAATATGCAGTTTGATCTTTTTTTACGTCCCCCATTGCGGCCAGTTTTGCACAGCGCGAACGTAGGTCAATTTTCTGGAAATAAACAGTTATTTCTCTCCTATGAGATGTAGATGACGAAAACCTTGCTTGCTCCACTTTATGGGCTCCTGCCTTTCGTAAACTGTAACAAATAAGATACGGACACTTGTATTTGCATGACAGCTGTACAGTGCAACCGATCGCAAGGAATGAATTTTAAATCAGCCTGAATGAGTTTCGTCCGATTATAGGAAGTTGAGATTCAACGCGTCCGTTAATAACTACTCTCCGAACACCAGAATCATTTTCACGTTACCCAAAAGCTAATACCAAGCCCAATCTGGAGGTCAGCGCGAACCGCTTACGCGAGAGCTCCGCTCTTAGGCTTATCATATGTTAGGATCTGTCTATCTGAGATACAGACACAGCGGGTTATGTTTATTACGTCACCAAGGTAAACAGCTCGAAAGGTCTTGATATGATCTCATAGTCAAATAACATGAGAGACCGCGGTGCAAGGAAATGGTTTTTTGCGCCTCCCTCAATCTCTGTTTTGCTCTTTTTGTCTTGTTTTTCACCATTATAATCACCCTCGGTTGCTGTTCGTGTTGGTTCGATTATTATTCGATGACTGTTGTGGAACGAAGCAAGGAAAACGACAACTGGTAAGCAATTGCACGAAGAATTGATATTTTTTCAAACTCAAGTAAAAGAGCCGACGTTTTCATCAACAGAGTGGAACTAACAATATTTTCGTCTTTGTCTCGACAGCCAAATTCAAATAGAAGACGATAACGTTAAAGCTATATCCAAGTGATTAAACAGATTGAAAAACCTGAGGGAGAGTTTTTAGCAGGTAAGGCCCAATGATTTTATGTCAAAAGAAATAGCGACTATTTGTTTAAAGATGATATTCAACAGGTAGCTTGGTAACTGATACCATGATGATATTCCACTCACACTAGCTTGAGAAATTTACTTAATAAGACATTTTCTGTCAATTATCCAAAATTTCATGGTCATTGTATATAGCTGTGCTTCTGTGAGCGGTTGAGTGAATAAAAATGACTTTTGAAATACCGCACCTGTCATGGCGTTGATGGAGAAAAAATGACACGCTTTGAAACCTGCTACCTCAAGGAACAAAATCTACATTGTATTTATAATACGGTAGCTGATTTTAAATGGCACGATCTAAAAAACTGTCTTACAGTGAACTTTATGACCAAACGGCGCAATGTTCTATATTGCTAAACTACGGTGAAGGATTATTTGAGAGAGGTCATGTATATCCAACGTACACCATACTGAATTAATTCAAAAACATGTTTTTTCCAACCCCTTAATTGCACTTACTGGTCTTGCTAACCTTTCTCTGCTCAAAAATCAGAGATCGTAGCTGCAATAAAAAAAGAAACAAACAAACGCTTTTGCAGCAACCCAGGGCAGTCTCATCTCTCGTGAGCCCCAATTCCTCTAGTCAGAGATCGCGCATTCATCACAATTTTTTGCACCCTGAAATTTTTTTTATACACATCAAGCATGGACATTGTTTTGAATCAACTGTTGCCTTCGGTTGAGTTAAACAGAACTTATCAGCAATTACAACGTTGTTGGCAAAGAGACCTTTGACATGGCGTTAACTAACGTAGCACATAGGTGGCCATAGCATCGATAGAAATAATGACAGTCTCCCGTTTCTAACCGTCACTAAGTGATTTCAACAAGGCCGAAATGTTTTACACAATCAAGTAACGATAAGATTTCCAAATTCCAAATTTTGCTCTTCGCGGTCGGTAAGATGGGTTGCGTGATTCAGACGACTGTCAAAGGTGTAACCGCTTGCAAGTCCTAGACGACGACCGGCAATTATGTGGGTTAGCGATCTAGTCGAGTCTTAAGTTGGTTGGTAAAAAAAGGGGGTTTTTGGGTTTCTTTTGCCAGTGAATTAACCTCTCAGGAAATGCGGTATATTACCACCATATAAAAATTTATGTTGCTCATTGAACGTTTTGCGATTCTGTGTATGGTGCAGGCTTGTCTTCCCATATATTTTGTCTTCCGTTAGAATAATTAGGCGCGCCCATTTTTGGAACGGTCAACTTTCATTAAGCGTTTTTCTGCTGATTTGGTGTTTATTTTCGGAAAGTGGGTGACCTGTGCATCTGCTCCATTGAGACTGTTCGCTTGACACAAAGTGAGTAAATGAAAATTTATTTTCCGTAATTGGGTTACCTGTGCATCTGCTCCATCGAGACTGTTTGCTTGACGCATTAAAGTGAGTAAATTGGAAACATTTGGCGAAATAATGACCCTTTTTATACTCTTTGTAATATTAGCATAATTGAGGGCGCACCAGAAAGTGTATGAGCCAGTTCTGTGAACCAGTGTAGGGGCTATAATCTTATAGCCTGTTCTTTGTTTCCTGGTTTTGAATACTCTGACGACAGACGAACAACTAAGCTATATCTGTCTTATAATATTCAAGACGAGGAGAAGTCTTGCCCTTTAATTCTAGATGCTGCCAACGTTAGCATTAGCGGAAAAGCCTGAATTTCATTTTGTTAAAACCTGAGCAATAAATTGCACCAAGTGAAAGTACTTCCGTCGTAGGTTGCATCAAAAAGTGACAAAATTGAATTTCATCCACAGACTCAAGAGTTAGCAACGATGCACCTTATACGTAAAGGACAATACATAGTACTACAGGAAAGTACTGCTCAGTTTGGTTGAGTAGGTAACATCATGGTATTTCAAGCACAGACTCAAAAATTGAACTTCATACCAAATTAACAGTACCAATTGAAATAACTGCTCGGTAACTTTCTTGGTCACTTCACAGGATTTCGCCAGTGGCTGAAAGGTTTGAACCACTTTCCATCTTGCAAGCCAAAAGGGCTACACATTGTTTAGTGTTTTTCATAAGCAAATAGAAAGATGATATTTGCCGTATTGAAACTAACACTCCTGTTCCGCCCTCTAATTTACCTGTTCATAGAGGAGGCCTTATTAAGTTAACAATTGCTTTCAAGAAAATAATTGTTCCTGCAAAGGTTATTTATCGCATCATTTCCAAAGGTGGAAACAGTGTGACCACCTATAAATACATTAACGCCACCTGCTGGAACACAACACGCTTCTCCGTTCACCCAAAGTGAACTAGCGAAACCAGTTGGTTAAAGGAAAGCGCACACGAACAATGAGATTCGATGATTTAAAAGGGCTGACAAATTATTCCCGAAAATGACAAGAAAAGGTTTGTGCATTCAATCTAAGCTGTCCTCTCTACTAATTTTCGTCATTCTAGTAAATATTTTGGCTTGCAATGCCTGCGTTTTGATAGATAATCGGTCAGTCACCCCTCATTTAAGTCTATCTTTTAGGGTAGATAAATTCTTATATTCACTGACTGATTGTTGCCTATAGCATAACATGCGAGCCACGGCTTCAAAAACGACGGTTCGTTTAACTTCTTTGTAATTGTCTACTTAATTGTAGATTAAAATAATCGAGTGTGATCATTCAAACGAAAATCAATTACGTATTTTCAGATCTTCAAAATAAATTTTGAAGTTCCTCTGCACTTGAAGTGAAGTGTAATCTTATTAATGTTAACAAAAATAGCCAGTGGACTTGTATATTTTTTATTTAATTTATATTTAGGTAAGTTTCACCTCTTCTTATAAGCCACGTTTAGTGACCGGTGAAGCATTTAAGCGTCAAACTTATCTGCCCATATTTAAAGGTGTTAAAGGGTTTAACAACTGAGTTCCTTTGCTCTCTTGAAATCTTTGGTCTAACCCGAACAGGCAATGAATTTGGAACGGAAAGACCTCCTTGCACCATCAGGATTGACTATAAACATCAAGCTGTGATCTTTGTAGAATATAACAAAACAATAATACTGACAATTAAAAAAAACAACAACGACGACAATTCATTTGATATCTACCAATATAGTAATTAACTTTTTACTCGTCGGTTTAACGCATGAAAAATTGCTTAGGTATAAAACTGAGTGGTTGGATTTGCATTGTTGATACATTGTACACTTGTTTCAAGAACTTGGCAGTCCTGCATTTTTTTTCTTGGTTCGTTAGTTCGTTCGTTTTCGCTTTCTCAGTCACAAATATACGCAAACAACCCAAGAAACCATGGATTCACATGTATTGCAGGACACTGATAGGACACTATTTACCAGTTGTAGCTATCGCTTAGTGCCAACGAGCAAAGATTTTACCTATACGCGCGCTGTTTAATTTGTTTAGAATTGTCATGAATTTCCGTTATTTACGACAATGCAAGCTGCAGGTTAGTCATGTGTCCGTCATGCATTTACCGTCATGGAACGCACTTATGCATTATGCTATGCACATGTTCGCTCGAAAACAATGCATTGTCTGTTGTGCATTACGTCATAAAAGTTACCTACACTACCTCATGTTACATCGCTTTGAGATTCATTCTGGTTTGGAACTTTCGCGCACGACCTTATTCAGTGCTGCCACCTGGCAGCCCTGCGTCTTCGCGAGGCTGTTCGTTGGCGATATTTTTAAGGTCGGAAAGTATTTCATTAGCAGCCATTGTGATGCGGTCTCTTTTGTCTCTTGCAGATTTGTACGATTCTTGGAGGACAGATTCTGCCCGTAAGCTTATTAACCACGAGAAGCAGAATTACTGGAGAGTTCTACCTCGGCGATCAGCCCTGCTGTTCCTTCTGTTTGCGTTTTCTATTTCAAAACCTTTCACGCATGCCCATCATTGGATTCCCAAAAAGCACGAGATGAACCACAATGTCCGAGTGGGACCACCACACATTGTAAAACGACAACCATTTTCACAGAAAATGCGATTTGAAGTTGTATACGATGACAGCATCGGCGACTTGGACGAGTCGAAGTACGGTTTAATTACGGGGAAATTGATCCCCGAGGCGGTAGATTACTTCCACCAAGCGTTTAGCGTCAAGCCAACCAATCTGCCGATAAAACTGCAAAGAACGTGCAAAAATAACGCTTATTTTTTGAAGGATATTAAAGGTAAATCCGCTGGCGATGTGCAGTTTTGTAAGATGGATTGTGTAAACACGCAATGCGGACCTGTCAGCGTACCATCTGACCATTTGGATCAGTGTCGGGTGTGTGATAACGATGGTGTTAAATGTTTCTCTGTTCCAGGGGAGGAGTGGGAAGCTGGTATGGGCGTTGAATCACGTGATTTCATATTGTACGTTTCTTGCATCCAAACAGATCACTGCAATACGGCCAATACTGTGGCTTATGCATCGTACTGCCAACAGGAGCATGCGCTGGACAGACCTGTTGCTGGGTTTGCAAACATCTGCCCAAATCGTCTCGATACCGATCCAAGACATTATCCGAACTTGTTATCCACTGTAAAACACGAAATCTTTCACGCTCTAGGATTTAGCGCTGGACTATTTGCCTTTTACAGGAACGAGAATGGCGTTCCCTATACGCCAAGAGAAAAGCATGGACTGCCGCCGTATAATGACAAGTATGGCCTATATCAGTGGAGTTCCAAGATCGTGCAAAAGATGGAACGAAAACAATGGGCAACACGACATGGCGATATATCTCATCAAGTCCACATGATTGTCACACCCCGAGTAAGAAGGGAAGTTAGAAGGCATTTTAACTGTCCAAACCTCGAAGGTGCAGAGATCGAGAACCAGGGTGGTTTGGGAACTGAGTACACACACTGGGAAAAGCGGTTGTTTGAAAATGAAGCTATGACCGGGACTTACACGCAGAATCCTGTATTCTCTAGAATTACCTTTGCTCTTATGGAGGACACGGGATGGTACAAGGCAAACTACAGCTTGGCGGACGAACTAGATTGGGGAAAAGGGCTCGGGTGTCTCTTTACCAAAAGTAGCTGCAAAACGTGGATGGAAACACACTTGCGAAATAGAAAATCCGCTGTACCCTTCTGCTACACGATCAAGAAAAGCCCCTTACGCATGCGCTGCACGCACAGCAAACTGTCTGTGGCTCTTTGTAACCTTCGTAAGTACAACAGAGCATTACCTGAGGAATACCAATACTTCAATCATCTGCCAATAAGCGAAACGGGCGTAGATCACGATGTCCAACAAGATTTGGTTATTCGGGATACTGCATCGTATGGGGGTGCGGTGCCGCTGTCGGATTACTGTCCGTTTTATCAGAAGTTTACCTTAACAGGTACGGACGGTACAAAGAGAGAAACAACCTGCACAATGGCGGAAAACGCACCCGCCTTGATTGACAACTACGCTTTGGAGTCATACGGTCCTGAGACCAAGTGCGTGGAGCAAGGGCGCCAATGGATGGCGAAAAAAGGCCTTTTGACGCGAACAATGGTTGACTGGGGTAGTGGCTGCTACAAGTATCACTGCGATGGTGCATTACAGGTGGAAGTAGGAGGAGAGTTGTACACTTGTCATCGTAAAGGGCAACAGTTGGAGATTTCCGGATCAATAAACGAATGGAAAATTAATGGCTCATTGATCTGTCCATCGTGTGAGGAGTTTTGTGGCGCGCAAAACGGTTGTCCTCAGAAGGTTAAAAGCTCTTCAGCTGGAATCGTGTTTGTTGAACACAAGCCAAGAAATGATGCTTGTAGATTTAGAAAGACCTCTGAGGAACTTTTATATTTTGTCTTTTCCAGAATGATTCTCAGCATTAGCTTTATGATCTGTTTTGTGCCTGGTTTTCAATCTGTTTTTTATTGAAATTGACCAACTTTTGATATAAATTACGAGGATCGGAGATGAATTCACACTGAGTTGGTCAATAGGCAATTTGTTTTCCCAAGCAAGAAGCAAAGGATTTTAGAGCCTACCCTGTACGTTTTTTTTAAAAAAATGAGTTTAGGTATGTTGCCCAGAACTACGAAGCTTTGTAAATTACCCACAGGTCAAATTCACCAGCAGGCAGTATAGACTTGCAAACATAAAGTAGCAAAATTTAACATTAATTGAAGGAATTTTATAATAAATATAAAATACATGTTGGAAATATTCATTTCTTTGGATCTAAATGCAATCTTTTTTACAAAACGTTAATGTGCGCATGACTACGTTATCTCTTTAAACGTGTGCCACGTATTAAACTGAACAGTTCTTTTACTACAACATTAATTTAAAAAAATCCGAAAAGCAAATTGCCGCGTTGAAGTGACACGAACAGTGTATATTAAATTTTTAACAAAGCGGAAGGTTGGTCGATAACATGAATGCTACTTGTGGTTTTGTTTTCGTTTCTACTCTTTTTGCTTTTATTTTAATTTTTAAATAGCTCCGAAAAAATTCGTGGTGTTGAAACTGTCGATTGTCTGTCTATTAGAGAAGTAACATTAAAATGCATAGAGGGTATTACTAGGGCTCCTCCGATGGAGTTTCGGCTGCGAAAGGCGCGATTTATTATGCAACGACAGGAACGATGATCTTTTCACATGTTTTATGGTTTCGCGCAAAATCTCAATTGGCATTCCATTGGTCTTTATATAACAAAAGAGGTTTTAGAATGTAATTCCTTTGAGTACAGCCTCAAACAAGGCTTTTTAAGGTCCTTGATGGTAAATACTGAGAAGCTTAGTCTTACGAGCTTGGAATGCATTGTTCAGGAAATTTAATTACAGGGTTTATAAAAATTATATTATGTCAGTAAATGGACGTCCTGATCCACCAGATTGGATTTCATTATTCCAGGAAAGTAAGACCTGGGATAACGTACTTTAAAAAAATTCTATGAAAAAAACATTAATTGGTGTCGCTGACATGTTGCCGTATAGATTTTACAAAAATTCGCGAGGTTTAGTTGTTTTGGCAGGGACTTTTACAGTTATCGACGCTCAGATTGTAACAGGGAGCTTTCTGGTCAACCTGATGTGAAGAGGACTATACTGTGTATTGACCTGATTGTCCAAAGTCCCCCGTTTTACGTTAGTTGAAACTACGCTAAAGAACGTAACATGAAATTTCAGTGTATATTAATCTCCGAGTAAACAAGTAAGTCCCGTTTTAAAAAAGATAAAACAAGACAAAACTAACTGACACGTAGCCTCGAACAATCGCTCAATAGAGGAAAACAGAGTTTATGTTTCTCTGTCCCTTGCAAAAATTTACAAACTGTGCAAGATATGTAGTTTGCCTTGGAAGTTTGAAAACCCAGTCCTGTGATATTGAAGGAAGTTTTAAAGTGGTGCATTCTTTTGATAGTGTGCAAGGCCCATCGTACTGTTACATGGTCGACAAATAAACTATCTTTTGTCTTGGCTTCGTGAATTCGTCCTCGTCGAATGAGGTACGGATCAGATGGTCCTGCATAAAGTCTTGCGTACTTACAAATCATCAATCCTAATAAGTCCGTGACGTCATATCTCACCAACGAGCTAACACCTGAAGGAATAAGGCTCTTTGTGAAATATATTTCGTAGCCTTTCATTCTCAACGGCTCAAAAGATGTTAGATTATCCATGTGGGTTATAACATACAAAACTTTGGTCAACTCACGGAATTTCATTTTTTCCATTTCTCGGAGTCTGACGGAAATGGTTTTGTTGAGATTTGCTTCTTCATCCTCCTTGGAAATAAGAAGGGCATTAAACGGCATTTTAACGCTTTCTATCATCCTTTGGATCTTTGTTTGAAGATATGGGGTAAAGCGGATGTAATCAAGGGCCCAAGTCTGAGCATGCGCGACTCGTTGCTTGGAGAGGAACCGAATGTCACTAGTGGCGATGGACCCCTCCCGGAAGAAAATAATGTCTTCTTGTACCATGCTTAACTCAGAGATAATTCCTCGAATAAAAGGAATTGGTTTGTAAGGCTGAGTCTGCATTTGTAGTGCATAATCACAAACGGGTTCTACTGTAGGAACATTGAGGAAAAGGGGAAAGAAATCTTGAAATTCAAGAACTTTCCAAGCCTCGTGATTGTTAGCGGCAGGTATAAAATCAACCCAGAAACCCGTGGAGTCTCTGTTACAAACCTCATACCGGGTCATGTTTTTGTAATTGCTCAAAAACTGTTGATACGTTCCGCCGACATCACGAACCCTCACCAGCTTTGACAAATGATTAAAATCAACCACGGACGAAATTGGAACAGTGAATTTTTTATCCAGAAGCTCATAAACTTTCGAGTCCGGTTGCAGAGTTTTTCGCACAAATTGCCTCAGTCGCTTGAGCTCAAGTTCACTTGCCAAAGCTCGGGCGAGAAGAGTCCTGTTTAACAGCTTTGATATTATGACGGCGTTTTCGAAGGCCTGAAGTTGTTTACTCCAGCTGCCAATAGGTGGTTCGTATGAAAGATATTTTTCTTTGCTATAAGCGGTTGAAAAAGAAAAGCCATCGTCAGCGAAGTCACTCGAGAGGATGATTTCTGAAACCTTGTCTTTGTTTGTGCGAAAATTTGCACGTCGCCGAAACATGGCCGCAGGGCGGTAAACCAAGGTTAGTGACACCAAAATTAAAACCATGACAGCAACACCATCTAAAAGTTTCTTCAAGGATGACAATGAACACCCGGTAAACACGATAGCAACACAACATTTTTCTGCAGCGGTACTTGTTCTGGGCATGTCTTCTTGCGGGCAGCATTCATTGTTTTTCGGCCCCAATAAATGAAAAACCAAAACAGTTTTTCAAGTCAGAAGGCGGTCTTCGAGAGTCTTTGCTAATTTGATCATATCTCGTAAGATTCTTGTCAACAGTATTAGAAGAGGTGTCAATTAATTTTTGAGGGTCAACAAAACTTGACGTCAGTGACTTTGGGAAAGTGGCCGCGGTGAGTTCTGATTGGTTCGCTTTTGACGGAGGAAAGTGACCAACGGGTTCGATTGATTGAACCAGCAAATAACCTGCTGTTGAATTTAACCCTCCTGTTTAGATAGAAATTTTCCATTAATTGTCAAATAAACATATGTCATAGTGGCCAATTATAAACCGTGAGTTAATTCTGTTCTACGTATGCTCTGAGACGAAATATTGCATCGGTAGGAATTTTACAACGAAGGAAGGACGACCAATTGTAATTATAAAAGCTACAATTTATAGGTTTTCATCGTTAATTATTTACCATGTTATAGGTTTTGTTTTGGAAGTTAAAGTGGGAAACCCTTAGCCCGGGACCAGGCTCCACAGTTCAGGAAACCCTGAAATTGGCGATCAAAGTATACTTCTGCCCGGAACCAACCGCCTTTTGTACAGCAGTATCCGTTAATTGTTTTACTTAAGTGTTAGGAAATGAAAATGAATCTTGCTTTCTCTATGATTAAGAAATACTTTATTGATTATTTAGTCAATTTTACAGATTTGATAAAAATAAATATAAAGCAAGAAATCAATAAAGCTACTGTCTATTTCATATCATAAATCTCTTTATCGACCAGTGTGACCTGCAATAAAACAACGACATCAGTTTAAATAATTTTGATTAGCTGTTAAAAGAGACAAATTGGAGTTGACTCGAAATAATGCTATTGACGCATTACGCTGCAAACTTCTCCTGAGATCTTGAGCCAATAAGCTTGTCCAACGATATTTTGGATAAGCGCATAACATTTAAGGCGTCAGCTCAGACCATCAACGTGTTTTGTGAAATTTTTGCTTGTAGAATCCGGAGTCCGGGAAGTTTTTGCTTATGGAATCTGCAATCTAAGCTTTGGAACCGGCTGAAATCAGCTTAAGTAATCCGGAATCCCGCTAACGATTGGAATCTGGAAGCCAAGTTCCACTGACAAGTAATCCGGAATTCAGTACCTGTAATCCGATCCGGAATCCATGCATTACACCCACCAGTGTAAGAATGTCAAACTAGTGGATTGATTCAAAACATCTTACGTATTTTAATTCAGAATTATATCATTTATTACCTTAGACGTTTTGCGTAAAACTAGTTTCATGACTTGCATACGTCAGTGCACAGTTTCATTTTTGGGTCAGGTTTTGGCACGGGGCATTTGTCTTCTTGTACTGGTTGATTGGATGCGGTGAAGATGCAGTGCACCAACGGCATGGATGCTAAGTCTGAAAATTGTAAATCATGGGTTTAATTAGCTAACACGAAATGACAAACATCTATCCTTTAAAGGAGAAAGAAAAACATCGGAAGTATGTTGCTCATCATTTTTGCGGTGTTATATAAATTTCGGCAAATGTTATTGCAACGTGAGGAATTCGACCTTAGGCACGATACAGTCAGAAAAAGACTCCATAGACGGGTATTGGGTGCATGGTGGAGGCCAGCAGTGCTGGTCAGGGATTCCTCTTGAACAATTTTAGGATCAACGTGTTTTGATAGAAAAATATTAAGGTTAACTTTCCTTCTTCAGGCTCTGTGTAAACGTTCAGTTGTGACGTTCTTAGGATATGCACTTTTAAGGGTGGGAAGGACGCCTTTGCGAAAGACACCTGTCGGTTTAACTGCAGACCTCTTTACCGACCCTTCATTTGACCAACAGCTTTGAGAAGCTGTTTCACATTTTAACCTTGTTTTCCTCCTTGGTATTGCAACTAAAAAAGCCTACAACAATTCGCCAGCTTGCGCTACCTCCTCCCAAATTTTTCACTCAAAGTAGTATTGGATATCAGACGTAACTTATTTTCTCTTACTTGTAAATGCATAGACATAGTTGTTTCTCTCCCTTCCGACTCCTTCCCAGCACCCCATTTTATTGAGGCCGTCTTTGTCGTACGTCTTATAGCTTGACGCTCCAGACCAGCATTCCCCGTAAAACTGAACTCCAAACACAGTGTAGTTCTTGGCCCAAGCGTCCTTAGCGCATTTCATCACTGTTTCTGTCATATGGTACCAGTTGATGTTGTTTCGATGATTTCCGATCATCTCTGGAAGAGGCCTTATTCCGTTGTGCTTGTCTTTGAAGCAACCGATGGGAACATAACTGAAATTCGTCCCTGAAAAGCAAATGATACACATGTGATTCTCGGCGTACATTCGGCCTGGAACAAAGCCGTCTTATCACCTGTGAAAGCCAAACTGCACATAATACAGGGGCACCCAACGAGGATATAGTTCAAAACCACTTAACATGGCATTGTTGAACGTATTTTAGTATTTAAACGGTAGATATAGGCATATTTTTATCCCCTAAAAACTTTTCATCTGTTCGGATTTCCTAGCTGAAAGTCTAGTGATCCGAAAATTATAGGGATCAAAACTTTCCTTTTCGAAAATTTCAGCCAGGAAAAGGCTCCCGAAAATTCTAGGTGGCCTTTTTTAGGGTAAATATCCGATTAAAATGGGTAATTATACCGTTTTGTAGATGTTCGAAAATCCTAGGAGAGGCAGGCAAGCAAGAAATTTTACAACAAATGTTCCGAAAATTCTAGTTCTCAAATCGTCTTCCGAACAGATATTTTACCGAAAATTGCCGTTGGGTGCCCCTGATAATACGATGTAGCACAAACATAATGTTAATTAAATTACCTCCACAACTGAGGCACGGATACTCGACTCTCCATTTAAAACAAGCGATTGAGTTACATGTCATTCTTGTGGGTGGTTTCTTGCTTCTAACATTACATTGGTCATCTGGTACGTTACTCCATGTTCCGTTGGCAAACGTTTGTCGACACTCCACTTGACGAGTTGTATTACCACCACCACAGGGTACTGAACACTACAGAGGTTAGAAATAATATATAGGTTTAGAAAAGGCTAAAAGCGAAGCTCTCTTTAATAAATTCATAATTTACTTCAAACAATATGTCGTCTGATTCTGGTCCGCGGATACACTGACTTGACAGCTTTCAATTGACCACAATTAACATGGATTAGCGATGGTTGCAGGCTTCCACAGTAGCTAAAAAGTGTGAGATTTCACACTGGTTGTCCTGTGGTGCGGACGGACGGACGAACGGACTTACGTCACGTGACTCTCAAAATTTCTCTGATGGATAGATAACCAAATTGTCTTAGCAATGAGGCTCCGCTATAGGTGTACTTAACCTTTACCTGCGGTTGCTCAACTTATGCTGATGCTGATTTTGGATACTTTTAAAATCATCGCATTATCTAAAAATCTAAGCTGCAGTCTTGACCAACTGAAATGCACATATTAGTAGAGAACGGCTAGTCTTAGAAAACAGCAGTCAGCAAAACCTACAGACCTAAAAATTTTAATGACGTCACGTTTCCCTTTTTGATATCCTACACTTCGAATGCGTTCATAGACGTGGCGGCGATTCCATTTTCGCGGGAAAAATTGCCCTAAAATGTGTCTAAAAATAAACCGGTCCGTAAAAAAGCCGTGACATAGGCCTAGTATGGGAGTTGCTCGCTCCAGGTTATGGGCTGCTGAAAACAGTCAACATTTCGCGATGCCACCGCTGATTTTCCAGCGAAATGACGTCTGAAGAACGAACGCTGAATTTCCATGCTGATGACGCGTCACTACCCTGATCTTCTGATTGGTTGAAGGAAATTTGCAACCAATTCACAGAGAAAACAGTGGTGGCTTCGCGACGTGTCTGTTTACTCAAGACAAACGTACTTATTGGGAGGATGAGTTAACAACCCATTTCCGTGTCCCCTAGAGCCTCTATATCAAAAAGTGCTCAGCCTTGGATTGATATGGAAATGAGTTTTCATTCCCATGCAAATAAAACTCTTTTTCACAGTAAAAGTTGTGCACTTGGCCTCATTTTGAAAGTGAGGGTTTTTGGAACTCAAAAGCAGCCTAATTGTTTCTGCCTCAAGCTAAATACCTATAATGATCTTCTTCTGGAGAAAAATCTTGATTGTAGCTAAAGTAATCAAACTACAATTAACACAACACTTTTACGACTAGAAATGTTTTGAGGCCAAAAAGCAATTGCGAAAGTTGTGCCTAGCCTCTCTCCCTTTCTGGCCCGTTACAAACCTTAGTCCACTCTCCTACTGTCCATTCTGGCAAGCAATCTTTGTTTCCACACCCCTGTGTCCCGGCAGGCCTTGGTAGGTGTGCGCATTCTGACTCAGGCAGAACCCGTGTGACGTCCTTAGAGACAACTTGTACGCATGTCAAGTTTCTATGCTGCTGGCCACCTCCACACAGCTTTGAACATGGGCTCCAGACACCAAGCTGAAATCTGAGGATACACATGAATCTAAATAGTGGACTTTATGAAATTTAACTGTTTTACTGAGAGAAAGGTGTAGAAAAACGAATCTCTTCATTGTACATTCAATTGAAATATGAAAAAATGTGGTGAAAATCCGATAGATTGTCAATACCATTCATTAGTATATTTTATGGCAGTTACTTCTGAGTAAGCGCCATTATATTATAGGGTAAAGTGGCATGCAAAGCAAGAGCTTACTCTTTGGGACATGGCGCCATATTACACGGTAAAGATTCCTTGGGCTTGGCGCTTTTGTCGCAGTAAATTGGAGTTACTTGCGTATCGTCATCTTGACGATGACACGTGACCTTGATTAGTTTATTTCCTGTCAAATTGAAAAATACAATAATAATTTTAAAATACTATCAAAGAATACTAAAACAGTAAATGTTTCTATATGACGTGGAAGTAAAGTGAGCGCCATCTTAATTTTCTGTCAAGTACAAAATTGGTTAACGGCATTCAAAATTAACCAACAGGGACGAAGGTTGTTGGAGATCGGTAAATGAAAACTTGACTTGCATTACACCGAAAAAAGTAACCTAAATTCCACCACATCAATGTCAAAAAAACTAAGGGGTCTTACGTGAATGTTAAAGCACGGAAAATGCTCAGGCAAGTTAAGGCATAGGTTGAAAGGCTTAAAAGACCCCCCACAGAGAATGCAAAGATCTTTTTTAATGACGCAGAAGGATCCAAATAAAAGGGTTCCACAAAGATATCATAAGATATATCTCACTAAAATAGTTTTGGAAAACTCATCCCAAGCATCACGTGACATTCCTTGGATCATGACGTCGCAAAACCTGTTTTCTCAAACGGGGCAAGGTTGTTAAACCTCAGCCTAAAAAATACTTGTCATCAAATTGTCAGCCAAACTGTCTAGAATGTCAATTAGCCTTGCAAGGTGGATTAACGCATTTTTATTAAGAGTTATTAAAGTCTTTTATAAGTCACGTGACCTGTTTTTATCTATTTCGTAATCCTTGCTCCACTTAGGCATACATGCAGGGCTATTTCATAATATCCAGGCCATGGGAAAAATACTGGTGCCTAAAAATTTTGCTGCTCTTTCATTTCCTTTCCCCCGTTTTGATTTGAACATTTTGACCGTTAACGATCATTTGAAGGTCACGTGACTAACATTTCAACAATGAATTTGTCACATATTGTTAAGGCCATCGAGCTGAAACTGTTTGCTAAGTTTCATGACGACTGATCAAAACAATCCATTTCAAATACCACTTCGCCAAATTATGCAAATTAAGAGGTGACCCATGCCTTAACATGCCTGAGTGGAAAAACAAAGTGAACAGTGATCGGTCTTATTCAAAGCGCTCCATGGTCTTTGGGGAAGAACTGGTTAATTATTATTCGATTAACTTTATTTGGTTCATTAAACTAGTGATCTTATGTTCTTTCTCCTTCTCTTACAAAATTTAAAGCTCAGAAAAACAGTATAAAGTAAATTGGCGAAATTTCTTCCAAATGCTGATTCATTTCTCACCTCCTGCACACGTTGCACTACAGCTGCCTTCATTCCTCTGCTTCCAAACAAAGGTCGTTCTTGGTCCATTTCCCGGAATATAGTAACTATATTCAATGCCTGGGTTGCGGTGGTGTCCAGAATAGACAAACTAAAAGAAACAAAAACCTCTTTTACCGAGAGGACAGTAGAGTACTGCGGTAGGCCCACAACCTAAACTATCAAAACAGTCCGCCGCTGTCAACGTTCCCTGTATTCTATTAACAAGTTTCTCATTTCATTTATTTTTGTCACTATATTGGACGGCTACGCTAGTCTGTGAAATAGTCAACGTAAATATAATCCTGAAAAAGAATTAAAGACCTGATCGAGAAAGAGACCCAAATTATCCACACTATACTACTTTGACTGCCTACATTGTCTCGGTTGATAGTCAAATGCATGTGGGCTTGTATCCATGGCTATTCAATTCACCATGAGCTGACATAGCAATTCTTTTAACAAGAATTAAACATGCTGTTAATGATTTCAACGAAGCCATACTTAAACCGCCGTTTAGAAGTGGGTAATTGAACAATGCCTTTTTCAGTGTGCACAGTAAACAATGTCATTGCGTTTTGATGACGCGGTAGGTGAAATTTAGCATCGCTTCGCGCAATTTCGATTAATTTAACTCTGTCTTATGTTTGTTTAAATATCTTTTTTTTGTTGAGAGTTGTGCTCCGACGACTACTGGTGATACACCATTTTATCTTTCATGAAATTCACTGTCTAGTGCAGATGAACACAGGTTATATACGAGGTGAAAAGGAATGTATGCAGGGGGAGAAACGTTGTTGTGCAAGGACACTTGTTTTAACACCTTCACCTTCATCCGTATATTCTCCCCTGAAGTTCCTAAACTTCATAGCGGTTATTATTAAAGTTCGAGGTTTTTTCCTTCGTCTTTTCTTTCTTTTTGCAAGCTTTCTATGGTGGAGATCTGGTTCATTATTTTAAATCACCTTTGCTTGAAGGGCCTCATTCGTTGGTCCTCTGGCAGATATTA